>JAOQGH010000004.1:32889426-32928086 GCA_025769975.1 Gallinago jamesoni
CAGCACTGCCCAAACCCCCCCTGACCCATGTCCCTCAGCACCACGTCTGCCTGGCTTTGAAACCCCTCCAGGGATGGTGACTCCACCACTGCCCTGGGCAGCCTCTGCCAAGGCTCCACAACCCTTTCCAGGAAGAAATTTTCCCCAATCTCCATCCTAAACCTCTCCTGGTGCAGCTTGAGGCCGTTTCCTCTTGTCCCATGGCCTGTTCCCTGGGAGAAGAGACTGACCCCCCCTGGCTACCCCCTCCTTTCAGGGGGTTGGAGGGAGTGAGAAGTTGACAGGTTGTGGAGGGTTTCCCTGTACTTACCTGGACTGTCCTCGTAGTATTTGCCCCCCAAATTTCTGCCTTTAACACAAGGGCAGTTCAAGACTTGGAAACCTCTTTAAAGTGTTTTAAAGATAACATTTCTGTTAGTTAAAAAAAAGCAAATATAATCTAAAGATTATTAAAAAAACCCCAACTGGATGAAAAAACCATGTGAAGGATTAAAAAAAAAAAGAGATTTATGGGGCGGGATGTTCTGGGTTGTCTCTGGTGTGGGATTAACTGACCTGCCTGAAGAGGAGGAATCCGGATGATGTTATAGGCCAGGGAAAAGTTTTTCCCAAAGCAGTTGCCGATGTTATAAACCGTCCCGTCATTTTCAACGTGGGGATGAGCCGTCGCCCCGTTGACAGCCACGTATTTGCAGAGATCCACCTGGAGGAGAAGATGCAGAAAGTCAGGAGGTTTCTTGGCCGGACACGGGAGGTCACCAGCTCTGCGAGGTGTTGCAGGTCGGTATGTCCTCACTCCAGATGTGGAAAGTTCTTCTCTAAGCCCAAAAAGCAGCAAAGCCAACTGGTTTGAGAGGGTCAGGCGAACTGGCAGGGTCACAGGGAGAGAGGTTTGGGGTCCTGGTGTCCAAAAGGAGAGGCTCCACAGGCTGGACATTGGTAACACAGCAAAGAAAAACATCAAAACACGATTCCACGGGGTGAAAGCTGCTCAGCTCCAACGTAGGAACCCTCCAGTTAGAGTCCCCTTGGCAAACCCCAACACAAGCCTAAGGGTATGGACCAGGACCCCCATCACCTCCTAATTAAATATTCCTCAGAGCAGCGGTGGGTTCATTTACAAGCTCATTCCGACTCTGGTCTCATTAACCCTTTCTCTGCATCATCTCCCTGACAAACCCCAACTCTCCCCTCGTTGGAAGAGACTCTTATTAAAACATTTTCACGTCAGTTTTACTCCTCCACCTATTCAGAAGCTCAGCACAAAGACCCACCTGCTTAATTGTCTCCAAGGTATCAGGGTTGATTTTGGTTATGAAGTTGGTCTCGGTACAGGCGTAGTAATCTTCACCCACGGGGTAGACGTTCACGAGGGCATTGTCAGTCACCTCCACACCTTTGAAGTAGGAGAAAAACCTGAGCAGAGAGAACGGACAGGTAGTCAGGTGCTTCTTGGAGAAGCCCAGAAGCTTCCTGGAAGAGGAAGCACCGCGGGACATCGCTGCAACCTCGATGGCCCCACCGTACCTGGAAAAGATGTTCTTGCAGGGGTCTGGGTAGGCGTAGGTGCCAAATTCCGTTATCACGATCCTTTTCTCTGTCATCGCCCTCACGTAAGCATCCGTCCTGACAAACCTGGGCAGGGCGAGAAGGCACCTTGAAGGTGGAGCCATTAAAAAAGCAATGGGCTACACGATTATTATACAAATATTCTCGTGATGAGCCTCAGGAGACCTCTGACAGCGGCAGGTCCCCATAGGCTTCTGCTGCATCTGGAGAACGTGGGGTCCAGCACCCACCCCCAGGAGAGAGCCGATGGGAAACAGTGTTTTGCCTAAATATTCTTCACCAAAATACCCCAAAAATGACAGCTCAGCAGCTTTTAACTGAAAACAGCCCAGATTTCAGCCAATGACGTAATTGTCACCCACCGCAGCTGCACCCAGCCCACCCTCCCTCCCCTTCCAGAGGTTTTGTATCTGTACAAAAAGTAGCATTTCTGCTAACGGTAAGTTTCAGTTATTTTTGGCCAGTTTTAGTGATCTCCCTGTTAGAGTTCTTCCAATAACTGCACAGACTTGAAATAACCGGTGGCTCCCAGGTGCTGGGCAGCAGATCCCGTCCCCAGCGCTCATGGAAGCAAACACTTTGTTATTTTATTTTCTTGCTTGGAAAATTGCCACCCACCTTCGGTGATAGGTGACGTGCCCCTCCTTGAAGTCAAACTTGTGGAGGAGCGCCTGGCCGTCAAAGAGGTGATAGAAGGGCTCCGCACCCACCTCGAACAAGCCGGGACCGCATCTCAGGAGGCTTCCTCGCAGCCAGGTAGGAATCCTGCCTGTGGATCCATGCACAGCCCAAGGTCAATCAGAGCAAGAACAGAACTTCAAACTATTTAATTTCTTTTTTTGGTGTTCATTAAACATCCACGAGCTCTTAGAACTGTGATTTTTTTTCTTTACCTACAGACCCACCAAAGTTGAAGATCCCCCACCCAATCTGTCCTCCTTCTACCCCAAAACACACCAGCCCTGTAACCTCCCACCCTCATGAAGCCTCCAAGATCTGGTGGCCACGAGCTCCCCAACACAAAAGCTGGGTGGGAGGAGTTGGGGGAGCCTGCACCAACCTGTGACGTGGGCGGTCACTGGAGAAGACAGCTCCTCCACCGTCTCAAAGAGCTTCTTGTAGCCTCCAGCGGGATGCTCCACTCTAAAAGGACCAGCAGACATGGGGTTAACTTGGTTTTGGGATTGCTTTGGAAACCCCCGATGAGGGAGGGTTTTTTTTTTCCTGAAGGGACTGATTTGGGACTTGTAAATAACAGGAGATCAGGAGGAGGGAGAAGTGAAGCAAAGACTCCCAGGGCTGTGATCAGCAGCCACCTGCGTCCTGGCCGGAGCACACAGAGGAACGGGGAACACCAAGGGGACAGCCCGTGCCACAACCCTGCAGGCAAAGACCCTCATCCAGGGGACAAATTGAGGATACTCTGAATCATCAGGAAGAAAAATCCAACTTGTATCTCCCGGATCTTGAATAAGCAATTTTTTTTTCTCCTTTTTTTTTTCCTTTGAGCTCAAGAGTGTGGCTGAGAAGGCTCCACCTACACCAGGTACAGACCATCCTCTGGTCCCTGGAGCTGAGCCTGTCCCCCCTGGGGTCAGAATTCCACCACGGCATGGGATGGACCAACGTGGACACCCCATAGCCTCACAGCAACTCCCCCAGCCATACCGGCGATGGGTGACTTCCTCCAGGAGAAGAAAACCTCAGGAATACTCACTGGCTGTACATTTTCTCCCGGATGAAGGGCCCGAGGCTCCAGCAGCCAAGACACAGCGAACGCAGTGTGCTGAATATTTATGGGGCACTGGGTATTTATGGGGGGCTGGGCCCCACAAGAAAACCTCCCCCCTGCCAACGAGCCCACCCCGGGAACAGAGCCGGCTTTCACCACCCAAATCCTCCTTGGGGCTTTGAGAGGTTTTTGTTTTGCCGTTCGCACAAAAAAGGGCTTTGAATGTTTTTCTCAGACCTAAATTCTTCCCAAGTAAAAGTGATTACAAAAGGGGGGGGGGGGGGAAGAGAAAAAAAAAAAAAAAAGCCAGGACGGAGTGAAATGGAGCGCACTGGAGTCATGCCGGGCACTTGGCACGGCCACTCGGCTCCTCACCGCACCGTGGGGACACCTTCCCGGCTCCAACAGACCCTGGGCTGCAAGAAACTGCTCCTTCCTGCAACAGCATCTCGGTGCTGAGTGGTGGAGCGTGGCCACATCACCTCGGAGTGGGGGGACTTTAGAGACACTGAGAGATAAGAAGACATTGGTGGCAAATATTATCATTCCTACCTCCCGTACACACCAGCCACCAGCTTCTTCCTCTCCATCTTTGGCCTCTGTAGAAGACCACCTTTGCAAGCTTCAGCACCTTGGTACAAGCACAAGACCAAATCCCTGTCCACCAGCTGGGAGAGCATCAGGGAGCATTATAGAACCATAGTCATAGAAGGAAGGTTTCTTGGAAAAGACCTTTCAGATCAGAGTCCAACCATCAACCCAGAACTGCTCAAACTCCCCGACCCATGTCCCTCAGCACCACGTCTGCCCGGCTTTGAAATCCCTCCAGGGATGGGGACTCCACCACTGCCCTGGGCAGCCTCTGCCAAGGCTTCATAACTCTCTTGGAGAAGAATTTTTCCCAATCTCCATCCTAAACCTCCCCTGGCACAACTTGAGGCCATTTCCTCTTGTCCCGTCGCCTGCTCCTTGGGAGAAGAGACCGACCTCCCCTGGCTACTCTCTCCTTGCAGGGAGTTGTAGAGAGCAAGAAGGTCTTCCCTCAGCCTCCTTTTCTGGAGCTTCTGAGATGTGAGGAAGGGTTTTGGACAGCTGCTGTCAAACAGCACCCCCAGGTCCTTTGCCACCAGGCAGCAATAACCACTCTGCCCCAGCCTGGAGCATCCATGGGGTTGGTGTGACCCAAGGGCAGGACCCAGCCCTTGGCCTTGTTAAACTTCACACCACTGACCTTGGCCCATCCATCCAGCCTGGCCAGATTCCCCTGTAGAAGCCTTACAACCCTCCAGCAGATCAACTCTCCCACCCAACTTGGTGACCCTGCAAACTGACTGAGGGTGCACTCCATCCCCTCCTCCAGGTCACTGATAAATGATTTCAGAAGGTGGGAAGTCTAGCGTACATAAGGTAGTATTTTCCACAGGGGGTGTTACCATCCCCACTTACTCAGAGGGACATCAGAGCTGACCACCCTCTCTTTGACAGGCAGGACAGCAGTCGCTGTCAGAGATGGCTCCACAAAAGCATCTCTTGCAGGAGCAGACGTTTATGAAAACAACGGTGCTGTGATTTCAGAGATTAAGGAGATCAGGGAGATTACTGCTCTCCCCCTCACGGGCAGCCCGTGGCACGAGAGGAGGACATTTCATAATGCCATCTACCTGGGGGTGCTCCTCCCATAGGGCAGAAATGATCAAAACAGCGGTGAGACAAGAAAATTAGATATTAAAAATCCCCATGCTGTATGTGAAACTTTGGCTTTCTTTTCAAGACAAAGCATTTCTTTTTGGAATGTGGGTTCATTTAAGGTTTCTAATCGAAAAAACAAGATACTGTTGAGCCCTTGTGAGCCCTTTGACTGAGGCCTCCCATTAACCCTTCACATTAAACAACCTTAATTATCTGTGAAAAATTATCTGTAAAAATTTATCTGTAATTTATCTGTGAAAGCATCCCAGCAACAAATATATTCAACATAAATTTGAGTGCGAGCTCAAGGCCCCTCAGCAGTGCAAATAACGTGGAGATTTTTAATTAACCCCAGAATAAGGACTCACAACAGTGTCCTAATCGTTGATGTAATGAAAATTTGGTGTTTCCATGGTGACAGCATTTTCCCAGGCCCCATCCTCCTCCTCCTCCAGTGGCTCAGGAGGCAGAGATCCAAAAATTTGGAGGTGTTCAAGACTCAACATGGTGCTGAGAAACGCAATTTAGACAGACCCATTTTAAACAGGGTTTGGAGTAAATCAGACGATATTAGGAAGAAATTCTTTGGTGTGAGGGTGGTGAGAACGTGGCCCAGGTTGCCCAGAGAAGCTGTGGCTGCCCCATCCCTGGAGGGGTTCAAGGCCAGGCTGGATGAACCTGATTTTTTTAAAACAAAAACAAGCTTCCAGTAAAAATATTCACTGAAGAAAAAGTGATAGCTCAAAGAAAGGTTTAGATTAGAACTAAATATGTATCTGTCACTTGTTTGGAACGCTTTACTTCCCCCATAGCTAGTCAATCGGTCCATTTATTGACATTTTTGTTAATTTTTGTCAAAACCTTAGAAGGGAACATTGAATAACATGGATCAAGGACTCTGAATAATGAGGGCAGTCCTTTGAAAGCTAAATCCCAAGAAATGTGAGCTTCTCGCCTACTAAGTTGCTTAACTGGAACACATAAATAAATAAAGCATTTCCACAACACTGAATAGGTTGAGAATAGTCAGAAGCAAGTTTAGGTACTGGGTTTTTCAAAAAAAGCCATCAACTACAGGCGTGACAGAGGATGAATGTCTGTCACCTACTGTGGAAGCCTAAAGTTACTCACAGGATGTCAAAGAATTACAAGGATTGGCTAAAACTGGGCTCTTTTTGGTTCCTCATTTACAAAGTTTTCCTCCCCAGAAGGACAAGGGCAATAGGACACATTGCAAAATAGTTATTGTGCCAGTTATACCCCAGTTTCCAGCTCTCAACCCAGGAATGGGTTAGGAACGAGGGTCTAACTCCCCATGAGATGCCAAAAAACGCTAATCCAGGCAAAGAGATGAGATTTGCTTTATTTTTAATTGTGATGGCTGGGTTTTATGACAATTAGTGTAAGAGTCTGCGTGTGCAGCTACAATGACAGTTCAGTTTCTTGTCCCAGGAATGGGCAAGACGTGACACAACGACAGCTCAGGGCAGTGTGAGAGAAGAAACGACCAAACACCTCACACAAAGGAAAAGCGCTCGCCTCTACAACACCCAATTCCATAAAGCACAAAACTGCTCAATAAAGAAAACCTTCAAGTGAGAATAAAATTAAACTTCAAATGTACCTTCGTCTGCAGTCCAGTGCTGGCAGCCCATCCCTTCCGTTTTCCTGCAAACACAGCCAAAATAAGCAGAGTTTTAGATTTATCTAGAAGGGATATTACAACTGAAATGTAACACAGACACAAATTCCTCACAACAAACCCCAATTCCGATGCTGCTCCGATTGCAGAATGGTTTCAGTGTGTGGCACAGTGTTGATTGTGATGGTACAAGCTTAAATAAACCTTTCACTGAAGAGCAGGGTGAAAGTCCTGTGATTTACCCTGTTAAGGGGAAAGGCTTTTTTTTTTTTTTTTACATTAATTCTTATTTAAAATCCCCTAGACTGCCCAGCCATTGCCCCTGCACACTCTCAGTGTATCTTTGGGTACACAAACAATAGGATTTCAGGCTTCCTTTTTTGACAGATACAAAGATGAGGGAGAAAAGCCCCCATTTCTCTCGAAGCCCAGAACTGAACACTGACATCATTCACCACTTCTCACTTTATAATTTTTTGCCCGGAGCATTTCTGTCTAAATATTAAGCTCTCCTTTCCAAAAACACTTACTTTGAACTGTTCTTTCACAGAAACATTCGTGCAAATTTTTATGCTCTTGTCGGGGAGCCTTGGTCCCATCAGAATTAATAGCAAACCCCTAACTCTGGAAACAAAATAGGAAAATTAATGTCTCCTGATTCTATTTGTTGTCATATGCTCACGTATCATCCATCTCTTCCATTATTTTGAGAAGCATGGCAATAGATCCAAAATAAGTTTTCCATTAAAGTGTCAGAAATATACCTATGGCTTTTAATAAAAATAAATGTACAAAAGCTCACATGACTTTTCCGGATGAGATGAACACACATATTTTACAGAGTCAGATAATCATTTATTTATGGTGAATTTCTGGCTCCCTTGGAGACAGAACCACCTCTTAAATTAGTCCCATTGGTTTGTTTAAAGACAAATATTTTGAGAATACAAGGAAGGCACTTATTCACCACGTACAGACATTTAAAAAAACACAAACTCTTAATAAATGGCACAAATTCCTGAACAGACATTAGAGAAGTTACAACATGCATATCATTAGTTTCCCATATGAAAATTATATATAGATTTTTGGTTACTAATAGCTTCACGCTTATTTTCACATTTATTTTCCGAACTCAATACATTGGAATAACTTGTAAACAGATAAATATTTATTTCTCTCTTAGCAGTCATTTAAAAGTTACCTGCACACACACACACAAAAACACCCCTATTTTGGCACCTTTCAACAGTGTCCTTGTAAACATTTCTTCTTTCTGCACACACAGCCACCACCAAACTTCTGAAGCAAGTGCCCTTTGGTAAATCAATTATCCATCCAATAAATAAGCAGCTGAAGTGGGGTGAATTTAATATCTCAGGCTACGAAATCTCGGTTTTCTTAGGCTGAGCATCGGTTGTTTGATGGTAGGTTTGTTCTCAAATAGCACTGCTTCGTTTTCTGTCGTTGGGAATCTGTTCTGGTAGATCAGAGGGTATTCCTTCTGAAACTAGAAAATACAAGAAGCAAGAATTAAATGAAAATACCAGACTCCACCAAAAACCTCCAGGTGTGCAGGGCTTGAGCATGAATCACTTCGTCAGGATGCGTATCAGCAGGAGGAAGGAGACTATCAGCCTATAAAGCAACTCTGAGCTTTGACCAAAGCTGTAGCTGCTTGTTCACAACTGATAAACAACCAGTCAAACAGAAATTTTAATCACATGCCCTATCTTCTGCTGAAATGAGGAAAGCTTCTGAGTTCATTCCCAAGGAATTTTTGACATTTTGCCTGTTTCCTACGTAAAGCCTCAGGAAGGAATAATGGTACCTACACCTACACATCAGCCACAGCTTTCCGCTGATGGAGTCAAACCATGGAAAATAACACCATTTGTAACTTTGGGCAATAACTCAAGTTGGGACTAACCCTCTGGAAACTGCCATGTATTTGGCTCTTCCCAATTCGAAGCATCAAAACTGAATAATCACTCCAAAAAGCTGTGATTTATCACACCACTAGCTATCCCAGCACAAACGGCAAAACTCTAATGACATATAATAAGACTATAATGATATAGCTCTGTGAATTTTAAAAAGAAACCTTTACTAACCTGGGCCCTTACAGCACAAGCTGCTTCTGGTCTTCTGCGGCAACTCATCAAAAATTTTAAGTATGTACTTCAAGTTTTAATATTAGAGGATTTTAGTTTATTTCCTTCCTCTCTGCTTCACCTGCTCCTCTGTCTCATTTCTTACTGCTTGCTCACTCAAAAGTTTTAATCAACTGTAATTAACTATTCTTCTTTACATGCAAGAAGTGTTAATGAATTTGAAGAGAAGTCCAGCCTTCATTTTTACGGGACCAGAATGGTTTCATCACTCATGTGAAATTCAGAGCTGCAGGAACTGGGTGAGGGGCACCAAAGAGAAAGCAGCTTTTCAGAGCAAGCACATTTCTTTCTCAAATTTGAGTCACAAGACTTGCTTAGGAGATTCCAGGACAAGTACAACACTATCCAATTGGTCAGAAATACTTGCCAGAGGTTTTCCAAAAAAGAAAAAAACAAAATAAATCCTGCCAGAATGGCTGTATTTTAGATTTAGCATTAGGCAATATGTTAGTAGGCCACAGAAGTGCCAGATAATCTTGAGCAATATACATGTTACAAAACACAAAGCAAAGTCCAGAAGAAAGAACGTTTCAGGATTGTGGACAGAGAGAGCTTGGCCTTGTAAAACAAAAACAAAGAAAAATCACCGCTTTTATCACCTATTGATTTTAAGCCCAGGTCTTTATAATCCCAATCACAGCATGCAATCACATCAAAGAACTTTCTTCTATAAAACATCCTGCTCCAGAGTCTAGTGACTGAGATCCTTCCCTCACATTTTCCATTGATGTGGATGCAACATCCACTGAGTTCCTCACCTGTTTTAACTTCTTCTTTTTGTCTTTCACAGACAAGTTCTTATCTCTGATGATATTCTCCAAGAGCTCTGCCACCGCAGCTTGAGAGGTAGAAACCTTTTGTTCTTCAAACTCCTGAGGGGTTATTTGTTTGCAGTATGAATATGTTGGCAATATGGCACAAATTTCATCCTTTGGGTATCTGCACTGTAAGAAAAGTTGAAGAAGTGGTCTGCGTATTCTCACAGAATCACATGGGGTTGTGAAGGGACCTCTGGAGATCATCTCCTCCAACCCCCAACAAAGCAGGTCCACCCAGAGCAGGTTGAACAGGAATGTGTCCAGGTGGCGTTTGAATGCCTCCAGAGAAGGAGACTCCACCACCTCTCTGGGCAGCCTCTGCCAGGGCTCTGTCACCCTCACAGCAAAGAAATTCTTCCTCATATTTAGATGGAACTCCTTATGTTCCAGTTTGTGCCCATTACCTATTGTCCTGTCCCCAGGCACCACTGAAAAAAAAGACTGTCCCCATCCTCCTGACACCCACCCTTTAAGTATTTATAGGCATTGATCAGATCCCCCCTCAGCCTTCTCTTCTCCAGACTAAAAAGACCCAAGTCCCTAAAGCCTCTCCTCATAGGAGAGATGCTCCAGGCCCCTCATCTTTGTACCTCTCTGCTGTCCCCTCTCCAGCAGTTCCCTGTCCTTCTTGAACTGGGGAGCCCAGAACTGGACACAGTGCTCAAGATGGGGTCTCACCAGGGCAGAATAGAGGGGGAAGATGACCGCTCTCGACCTGCTGGTCATGCTCTTCCTGATGCCCCCCAGGATGCCATTGGCCTTCTTGGCCACAAGGGCACATTCCTGGCTCATGGACAAACCATTGTCCACCAGGAGTCTCAAATTATGATATGCTATTTCAGTGAGAAGACACTTAGCAAATGTCCAAATAAACTAATGTACAATGACATCAAAAGTTGCAAAACTTTATCAAATAGCTAATATCTATGTCTGCACCAACAGTGTAATTATTAAAGTTTGTATTCAAAATATAGGTTTATTTGCAGTTTTCCCATTCACCTTCAGAAGTCAGAAATACCCTGCAATCAGCAACTGAAATCATTAAGCTTCTGTCACAGCACTAACCTGAGCCATCTTCATGTATTCTAAGTGATCTCGCACTGCGACCTGCAGGTAAGTTGGCACCTTAAATATTTCCTGTTGGTGGTCCATCAGAAAGGAAACTAATCGCGTGGAAAGCAGCTCATCAAGGTCTACTTCTTCTGCGCAGCACAGCACGCACCGAGAAAAGGTCTGTATCATCTACAAGTTTTAACAGCTCGTTAGTAGGGGCAGGGGAGGGATTTGCTGCTTTGCCATGAATTCTCCAGCACCAAGGCTCACTGCCATCTCTCTTGCCTGCACCACTGGTCAAATGAGGAGGAAAACTGACTACAATTTTTTCCTCATCTGAAATAAAGGAACTTCTTATAACATTAGACTCGTACTTTTTTGAACAGTAATTTCAATTAAGAGATACGTGTTTTAGAAAAGTAATAAGAAAGTCTTCCCCTGTGGAAAAGTGTCCACCGTCAATTAGCCACCTTAAGACAAGTGAGATGACAAAACCTCGCAGACCCCACCCAAGCAAGACCTAATGCACACCAAGAGCCAGTTTTAAATACTTCTAAAAACGATTTTTTCCAACTTTCATATTTCCAGCTTTCAGTAGGTTTATTTTAAATTATCATGTCCAGGTACTTCATTGCTTTATTTAATGTTATTTGACAAAAATTTTTAGTCATTCCAATGAAAGCTTAAATTCGGAGCTTGAAGCTAGTCTTTAAACTCAACAGGCAGAGAATTCCCTTCTTTGGAAATGTTTTTATCATAACTTTACCTACACAATGTTTAGCCCAAGAAAGGTTTTCTACAGAAAACTTTGCCTTTTAAGTTAAATGGCAGTAGGGTGAGAAATCAGACTGAAAACACGAGTCTCTCACCAAGGACCGTGTCCCCATGGCATCGTGCAGCCGTGGCATATCGACGTTTTCGCTGATGCGAGAGATCATCCGCATTAGGAGCTGAATCTTCCTACGATTCGGTGGTGGAAGCAACAAACAACAGATCTGGAGTGCTTCGACAGCAATCCTCTCTAAATGAGGCTGAAGCAGATCTACAAGTTAATTGTAAAGACAGCCGTCATTAGGATTCAAACCAACTTTCAGGATACTTTTATCTTAGTACAAGAAATTTCTTTTTTTTTTTTTTTTGAATTATGATAATCTATGTTTCACAGAAATCAGCTGTAACATAGTAGATAACGTTATGTGGCTGCTTTTTGTGTGGTCATCTTCAACTTGCTTCATTAGGATAAACTGCTGGTACAATTAGGACCTTAACACAAGTAAGAAAAGACACTAATGTTATTCCCAGAAGTATTTCTCCTCCAACAGGCAGGTCTGGGCCCATTCTCTGCCTCACTCTTAGCCAGTCTCTAGGACAGAATAACTTATCACTTACCTGAAAGGTGAATTTCTGAAGTGCCAAGTTTAAGACTCCAAAGACACTACACACTACTATTTGTTAGCAGAGGTACAAAGGGCTACCTTGAACAGTGTAATTTAGCAAACAGAAATATTTTTTTTTTTTTTTAGAAATCATGTTATATGCATATCAAAACCCATAGCAAGAGTGCCAAAGGTTAAGGAAGCAGAGATTAGTTAGTCAACAAAATAAGCCAATACAACATGCTTTAGAAGCCACCTTACTTTGCGTGCCAGTCAACACATAAGAAGAGTGAGTGAAAGAGCATTCTGAGAGTTCTACGGTACTTTTGCTGAGTCTCTTACTGACGGTGAGATCAGAACCCTCAGTCCTGATGTCCACCGAAGAAGCCACAGCAGAGGTGTTTGGTTTTCCTGGCCGTGGCTTTACTGTGATTTCAGCAACTGGTACATTGATACTAGAACAACTTTTTGAGTTCCTCTTGCCAAGTAAACTCAGCGACCCGCGTATTTGCTTTGACCTGCAATTTTCATTAAACAGCTCTTTATCCTGAAGAGTTGAGGCAGATGCTCTCTTGATACCATGGGTTTGAGTTTGACGTGCTTTATCAAAACCAAGCTCCAATACAGAGTCAGCTTTATGCTCATACAGTACTGATTGTTTTCCATTTCTTGTGCCCAGGATGGTGGTCACATCGCTTTGCCTGAGGCAACTGGATTCTCCTTTATTATATACATTCGAAGTAGTGTCTCCAACGGTTTCCAAAGAGTAACATCTCATCCTAAATGTTCGAGGTGGATCTTGTTCATTCCTGAAACCTGCAAGATTTTGACAGCTTCCTCCTATCAGATTATCAGCACTACCTTGTTCACACGTCAGTTTGCGTTGCTGCAATTTCTTTACAAATTGTTTTTGAAAAGTTAACTTTTCTGAAGACGACTTCCTGGAAGCGTCATATTCTGTCTTTTTTTTGTCAGGCTCTTTGCGAAGTAGGCTAAGAAGAAGACACTCAGTTGACTTGAAAGAGTTCAAGTGAAGAATTTTTGAAGGTTGTGGGTCACATTTCTCATCTTGGACAGAATGTTTTCCACTGCATATATCTGGAATTGTGATGTAGCCACATATAACTATCAGAAAATGAAATAGAAGTTAAGATGCAAGTGGTATGAAAATGAACATGTCCAGAAAAGAAAGTTGCTAACTGAACAGAGAAGACAACAAATATAAGACACTAATTTATAGTTATTCTGTTAGTAAAAACTAAGAAAAATTTAGCTCAGTCCAAAAGCAATCTAACAAGGTAACAGCACCCAACATGCAAGAATAAAGAAAGGTAACGTATGGCAGCAGTGAGGAACAGACAGGAACGAGCACATCTTTTAAAGTTACGGTTACTGCATATTTAGAATGTTAGGTCAGTCAGCAATTTATTAAGGATATCATGAGACAGAAGTGCATTTCGATTAATCTTGTAATACAGAATCACAGCATTGATGATCTCCCTCAGATTCAAGTTACCGCACAAATTAAGGGGTCAAGCTCTGATTTGAATTTGTTCCCCAGTTGATAAAACACTTACCCCTTGCTCTGGTGATTTCTAAATTCATACGTACCTAAAATATTAACAAAAAGTTCATAGTATTCAAAAGTAAGTAATGGTTCAGGGAGACTGAGAAAGTAATCAGCAACCGTTCTGAAAACATCCCGCTCAAACCCACTGTAAGTTGGTTGGCTCATGTCATTATTTCTAGGCCCTAAAAAGAAATGAAGAAAGAAAATTCACAGAAGTATTAACTCTTAGAATTCCACTATTAAGAAAATTAAAATTAACTGCAGATGAAGCAAGCTACCTTACAACACCAATTCTAATAAATTAGGAGGTGGCGGGTTTAATTACACATAGAACCAGGGAAAATTGAACTTTTGATATGATCAAACTTTCTAATCATAATCACATTACCCCGCACTACACTAAAAACATAGTAGAGCAGTATTCCCCCTGCCTGCGCAAGTATTTTTAGTTTTCACTGTAAAGTAACTAACACCTTAATCATTTGTTTACAGCATAGCTACCAGATGCAGAGATAAAATCTCCACTTGAGCTAATTCTCTCAAATTAGAAATTGAGAATTCAAAAAAACCAGAAAGCTTGATTAGTTGTCATCTTATGAATACAAAGACCTATTAGTTCTAAATACAGGGCTGATGTGGGAACTATGGTATTGAAATGACCAGAGACCAGCGCTCAGCTGTATTTTCTACTTTGATTTAAATCCATTCACCCAGCTCGTCCCCATCCCACTTTTCCTAATAGTGCTCTTCATGGAAGAGGCTCT
Source organism: Gallinago jamesoni (assembly GCA_025769975.1). Lineage (NCBI taxonomy): Eukaryota > Metazoa > Chordata > Aves > Charadriiformes > Scolopacidae > Gallinago > Gallinago jamesoni. Next base: position 32,903,814 of record JAOQGH010000004.1, read on the forward strand.
ATATTTTGGGGAATGCAGTTAAAATTAAAAAAAAAAAAAAGATTGTTTTCAGAAGTGTGTGTGCTGCAAACTGAATTTTTGAAGCCAGAACCCTGCGTGGACCCCTACTAGAGTTCCAGTGAGAAGTTAGAGACCCACACAGATGTATAAATACACGTTATAGCTAATATAGCTTTGGGGGGAGCCAGTGAAGGAGACTGCCAGGAAAAGGGGCAAGATCACTGCATCTCAGATTTCACTAGAGAGGCACTTACCTAACCCTAACATGCCCTGTGAGGCATTAAAAGATTGTGAGTCTAATTGTCCTCTGCTTCTCCAGAATCTTTTCAAAGCCTGCTTCACGAAGATGCCACGTTTACCTAATTGCAACCTGTACATATTTGTAACAATTTCAAACACATCTGACAAAGGAAGCCTCAAAGACTTAGGTTCTGTGAAGTTTCATAAATATCAGTGGCACTGTAAAGGAGAAAGACTATTAGCACCACAGGGGTCTGCTACAGCACAAGCTGAAGAACAAAACCACTCCTTTACGAGCAAGAGAATCTACATCAGACCAAGACATTAGAAACCCAACTTCATTAGGTACTGGGAAAGTACTTTTTTACCCCCCCAATGTGTATGGGGGAAAGTATTTACTGTGGATTAATACAAGGCACCTGCTCAAGTACCTAAGGCCTAGGTGCTATGTTCAACTGATTCTTCTGTTTTGAAGTTTAACGTGATGCCTTATTAACTTTTACATTTAAGCAAACACACAAAGAAAACAAAATAGCAGCGCTAAGCTTCCTGTAAATTTTAACCACTTTAAGTTTTGCTACTTGGCATTTCAGACATTAGTACCAAAATAACAGATGACTGCAGACTCTCAGTTTGTGGAGAAAGAAAGCTCAGTTCTGTCACAAAAACATGTTTAACAGCTAAAATGCCCAACTTCAAAAATCCACCTCATCGACTATGCAGCGATTGGTAAGACATGGAAGGTCTTCCTTTTCCATAGCTGAACTGTAACTATAAAAGGTGTCTTACCGGGGTTTAAGCATAAGCTTTTTGTAAAGACAGTTGGAAGAAAAAGGTGGGAAAGCAGATAAGGAGGCACCAGAGGAGATATATCCAAGTGCAGGCTCCAGGAACAAATGAGTAGAACTCTTCCTTCTGTTCTCATAACAAATCTGGCAGTCTATAAAGCTGACCATATGAGCACACTTATCTCAAGCCTTTTGCCAAGTTTTATTTGATTTCTTCTAGGGCAATTAAAAATCTAACTGGTTTTCTGTGAATTGGCTTCCCCAGTTTAATGTGAAATGTAGGTGCCGTTTTAGTCCAGTTCAAAGCCAGTAACTGAAAAAAGAAAGGCCTTTTACTTCTCAAAAACTACATTAGCAGAAACCACACACAGGTTTTGCCCAAGCACTCAAGTTTTCTCTCTGCCTGACTCTTTGTTAATAGGAATTATTTTTGTAAAAAACAGTCCTTGAGTATTCTGTGGACTCAGAAAGCATGCTTCACTGAAGGCTGACAGGGTTTAATTAAATCTCCTGTACACTGCATGGATTAAGGAACACTGAGGCCCATCTTCCTTCACTAATTTAACCTGTTCAGGTTGCCAAAATGAGGTTGCAGAATGAGACAATGCAGCCTAAAAGCAGGATAACCAACTGTACTGCTACAGGTCTGATATCTTGATTAGCCAAAATACATTATCTTTAACATGCGTTAACTCTTTCAGCTTACCTCTCTGTGCAATAATTTGCTATGTATTGCTTTCGCTGCTTCTTTATATATCAAGGCACTTAGATTATTTGAATTTCCAAAATGAAACATCACAATTGATCTTAATGTGCAAGTATATTTCACTTTCAACTCGAAATAGGTTTCTGAAACTTAAAAGCTCTTCAGTGACTTACAGTAGGCGAGGCATTTCATAGCTGACAACACCCAGTGAGGGAGGTCTTCTAAAATAAACAAATAAGCACATTGTTTATACATAACCCCAAAGACCTAATAACTAATACAAATAATGGCACACATACAATAAATACAAAAGAGCAAACTAAAATATTGCTACATGTGTGTAATTTAAAAGTAAATGCAGTACACCTTCAAAACCTTCTAGACAAATACACTGAACTGTCCTTTAGTTTGGGAAAAAGACAGCATGAAACGTATCACTTTAATTATTATTTGTTTGTTGCAATTGCCCCCTATAGAAGCTTTAAGCAAAACCAGAAAAATCTTACCTGATTTGTCTTGCAAAATAACAACACCGTGTTTGCTCGTGTTAGTCATGTTGTACATGACGTACTCAGGAACTATCTGCGTGGGCTGCAAAACCTCTTCCAAAGACGGGAGGCCTAAAATGGTCTGCAAACTGTTGGGAAAAAGAAAGCAGATGTTGCCTACAAGGTTTGCTAATAATGAATGAAAACAAGTTTTTTCCATTTCTATTCTAGCAGCAGTTACTTGATAAGCTATATAAATTCTCACTTCCAGAAGGACAAGTTGAGGACCCACTTTTTCCTGGCACAGACTCCAAAAACCAGTAAGAAAGAGCATCTAAAGTACTTCAACAACAGCAACAATAAATTTCAATACATTTCTTAAATGCAAAAATCCTATATTAATAAATACATTAGAAAGCATATGTAAACAACAGTAAAAAAAAAAATTCAACTTAAAATATAATCTTAACAATTTCAAAAAAATTTGCAAGCTGGAAGGTTGATCAGGCCATTCCATACCCAAAACTTACATACAAGAAGTTACTTTTTTTACAATCTATTACTTACTGTATTAAAATGATGTTTCTCCAAGTTTCTTGCACATATTCCTGGCTTATTTCATTCATATGCAGCGTGTCTTCCTCGTTTTCCTCCATTACACCTGGGTTTGTTTTTTCTAAATTTTCCTGAAAATGAGAGGTTTATACCGTAAGATTATCAAGCCACAGCATAATTCAAAATTAAGTGAAAAAATGTTCTCAAACGTGCAGGGCATTCTGCAGAAAGTTAAATTCCAAAACATGATCCAGGGAGAATCAGGGATCCAGGGAGCCTCAGCACTGAAATGTAGCCATATCCAACTAAAAAGCAAAAAAGGACACTATGGAAAAAGACCTAATCAAATCAGAAGGCGGCAATTTAAGAGATAGAAACGTAAAATCCAAATGTATTAGTCGGTGAAGTATTCTCCTTTAGGTTCACATCTAAATGTAGAAAGTATGTGCATGCACACACAAATCTGAAAAGAATAAAGGGCCAAACACATTCAATCTTTTTCAAAAAGTAAGCAAAGCAGTTACATAATTTGTGCCTTTTATTTATCTTAAACAAAACAATATATTAAGTTTCAACAAGGACATACTGTCCAGATCATTTCTGGAACTCCACACTCCGGCCCTCCCAATACTTAAAATGCTGTAGCAGGGATAATTCTGGACTGAAGGAGACAAACCAAACATGAGAATCCAAAAGAAAACAAAACCCCTCCCATAGCGATGACAGGAGATGCTCAATTGCTTACAAGTATATACACAATTAAAAAATCTATGTAATTTCAGATCATATTGATGCAAAATTAGACCTATACTGCAATGGGGGCTGGAGGGTGGTGTGTGTGTGTGCAACAAACGACCTTTCTTTTGGAACAAGTAATGCGGCTGCATTAATTACCCTCTACCACCCCTGCTCCCATTTCTCTTCCCAACAAACTATAACTATTGCCACTAAGTTTAGAAAAAAGCTTCATATAGATTTAAGAGCATCCTTAATTTCTTTTGTCAAACACATAATACCTTTCACTTGCTGCCAGCATTTCAAAAATGAAATGTTAAATTTCTGAGTTTTGTTTTAACAGTAACATACTGTTAAAAGTATGATTTTGCACGTGTGTACTTTGACTATTTGCAGATTATTTAATAGTATCTCTTTTTGTACATGCAAAAAGAAAAACAACACATCACCAAGACACTTCATTATGAAATATAGCTGTATCTCTCTGTTATACTTATAAAATGTTCTATTTTACTGTCTAGAAGAATCTACCAATGTATGTATTTCTTAAGCTAGAAGGGTAGGTGACACAACAGAAGCGTCACTAGAAGACGATTCCTTCTAGTTTTATTATTTTAAGAATAAAGAAAACAACAACTGTAATTATGTAAGAAACAGAAGTTATTACCAGAGACTGTAGTAACTCATGTCTTTTAGAAGTCGTCCTGGATAAATGTGGCAGTTTAAAAAGTCTTTCTTTGTCTCGAGAGAAGTTTTCCAAGTTCTCTTTTGGTGGACATGAGCTGGGTAGAGGTTTAACTGGAGATGTTGAAGGAAACCTGTAACGAATATGAGAGATCATAGAATCATTTCGGTTGGAAAAGACCCTTGGGATCATCGAGTCCAACCATCTACCCTACTCTACAAAGTTCTCCCCTACGCCATATCCCCCAACACCGCATCTAAACAACTCTTAAACACCTCCAGGGATGGTGACTCAACCCCCTCCCTGGGCAGCCTATTCCAATGCCCCACCACTCTTTCTGGGAAAAATTCTTTCCTAATGTTCAGTCTAAACCTACCCTGTTGGATGCAATTAAAACTGAACAATCTTTTAGGGAGCCTTTCTTAAGTCAGAAGCCTAAGAGTAGGAGCCTCTCCTGAAGGTGGGGAGCCACCGTTCCCCCAGGAGCTGGTCAGCAGCAGGAGGCTCCACGCAGCGGTCGCCCATCATTATTAGGGCTGTGCATTATAGCTCTGCTTCTGGAATGGCTTGGGGAAATCTCCTGCCAGGAAAAAGGTGCGTCTGGGAAAGAGTAAGCTACATATTATTTCACTTTAGGTCCTGTAAAAGCTAACTCGCTACTCTTTGAAGACTAGTACCTTTATTTCTGTAAGTGGTGTAATGCAGGGAGACCTGTACGCAATTAGCCTGCATTCGTTGAATAATCAAAGCTGTTGCAGGTTTGAGAACTAGCAAAAACATTTTGGAGAAAAGCGGGTATCTGAACTTTTTAGAGCCATTTAATCTAATTTTGACTGTATTGGTAACCTAACTCAACAAATGGACTCTATGGCTGCAGCACTTACGGTTGTAAACAGATTTTTGTTTGTCTTCCATACTGATTATTGAAGTTCAGTGATCAGACCAGAGGTTTTTAATTGGAATGTAATTTTGGAAAGTCATTTCACGTAATTTCTGACATTTCAAGTCAGAAGCACTTCTAGGAGCATCTTTCAAATGTTTCAGAGAATTCTCAGATGCGTGTGGGTAGAATACACCAGAGGATAATACATTCTGGTGTCTCCGAGGCCATCACAATTCCTGGGAGCTGAGATGTGGAGCTCCACCAGAATTCCCTGTCCTTCCAGAATAGTCTGCCGATGCAAGAAATGCACTGTGAGCCCAACATGCAGGGCAAGGCGAACTGAAAAATAGCCGAAAAATAGCCAAAAAATAGCTTAGAAGGGAAATAAATCTGTATTTAATTTCTTGACAGCGTGCGAGGCTATCGTGATATCCACCCGTGCTATCAAACTGGGGCAGGTAAGAAGAGGTTCAGGCCAAATACGCTGGCAGAGCTCAACATAGTGTCACTCTGGAAGGGAAGCTGTTGATCCTGTGATCATTGCTGGAATATAGCATAATCGTTCCTTTGACACCTTTGTCTTTTATTTCATCGGTATGTAGTACATGACATTTTGTACTTGTGAGAGGTGCTGAACTGACAGGCCTGGAGACTGAAGCCTTCTCTTTGTACACATACCAGACGGTGCGTAGACAAACACGGCACGTCCCCTCTCTGCCTCTTCCTCTCTTTTTCCTGCACTTCAGCTGCTCTCCCTCTCCACCCCACCACCATTTGAGGTGAGAAGATGGCACGATCTCTACTACGGTCTGGTACTTGGTTCCCTGCTAATGGTACCAGGGAGGATGCTTGTCCTCTGTGGTTTTTTGTGAGCTTTTTTTTTTTTTTTCGGGGGTACAGAAGTGTATTTCCATGAATTTAAATAATTCCAGCTCATTTCATGTGGGTCACAAACCAACCATTAGGCTGGAATATCTTTAGGTTACCGGTGACCTGAACCAGACTTGATCCGGTAACCTATAGCAGAGGTGAAATGCTCCATATCCTATTTCCATTCCTGCTCCTATATGAATTTGTGCAGTATAAGGTTAATCATGCATACATGAGAATTGTTTTTTTTCTCTGAAGTGCATAGCACATCTGTGTTTTTGTCATTTCTGTCTGTTTGGAGCAGACAAAGGGGATTACGAATGGGTAAAGTAGAAATTATAGTGTTAACGGTACCAGGGAATGCATAGTAAAATTATTATGTTTCATAATATTAGTGAAATTTGTCTCTTTATTCGCATAGCACAGAATTCCCAGTGGGAATATTGGATCCACCGTGCAGATCAGAGAGAACAATTCTGCCCCTAGTACGGACTCGTAATGGTTTTACCATTCTTGCACTTGAAGCGCGGTGGGGTGCGGGGGATGGAGTTATTGTCTCCTTTCGGTTTGGAATAATGTGATCACTTAGAGAAGAAGAAGAAAATAGGAAACAATCCACATCCAGGACCAACAGCTTGCAAAATTTAACTTCAAAAATGCATAGCTAGTTTCTGTGGTTGGCACTTTCCCAAAGCATTCAAGAGTTATTCAATGTTTGTCTATGACCTACTGAAAAATAAAATAGTTTAAGAACTTAAAAAAAAAAATCAGTTACCATCCTTAAATTAAAAACAAACTCAAACAAACATAGTAAATCTATAGCTTTCAGTTTATTTGCATTGAGCACCAGAATAACGTGGGGTGGGGTAATGGTGGTGGTGCAGGGACAAAATTCAAAATTCCTGGAAAGGGAGTATTTTAACCAAAGTTTTGGTCAATGTCTCCACTTAGATATTTTTATACCATAATTAGTAAAATATAGACCCAATATATAATTGCATTCATAAGCTGTAGAAATGCATAGCTTCGATCTTTTTTCCCCACAGTGCTTTGAATCTTTTTATCTTCTCAGTGTGTTTCTTGGTGTACAGAAGTATAGAAATTATTATATTTTCTGCTTTTCTTAAAAGGTTTGCTATGTGATTAAGTCTTCGGTTATCTTTTGCCAGATATTGCAAATTGTTCTATTTTTTTATGGCAAGAGGATACTCCAGTTGTATAATTTTTAATGCTTCAGTAGGTTATAGAACAAAACCAGTCATATAAAAGGAAAAAAATATAAATGTTTGAGTTCATTGTGTTCTTTTTTAAAAAAAGAAGTCTCGATCTCTACAATAACATAGGATTAGGTTAATATTTTTAGTAGTAGCATCATATTCCTCTTCCACTTACTCTTATAAGGTATCATATGAAGCTAGACTTAAATTATTTTTGTCAGGACTGGGTTTGCATTAAGGATCTGTTTGGTGATTAAGGGCAAAAACTGCCCCCTATCATTTTTCACACTTGCATTTACTCATACTTTCAGGCTTGTCTCAGCCAGATCAACTAAATTTTCCCTGAAAGATTGAGAACATATCCGGCCTCACTCAGTCACAGTCCAGAAGGAATTCAGTTATTTCAAGAAGTCTCATTACACAAGATCCTTCTATTGCCTCTTGTTATTTATCTTTCAGTACTATCACCTTTTACTACCCTTTCTTCTTTCTTAATTCAAATTAATAAAGTCCCGCAGTGAATGATTCTTCAGTTCCTTTGAAATTTCTTTTGAAAGAGTGAGAAGTCCTCAAAAATCACAATACTCATAAAATGGTTGAGGGGGAAAAAAACCCTTTATTCTTTCCTCTAGACTTCAGTGACACTATGAAGTTTCACATAATTTGCAGACTGCATCTCATAAAATACTGGCAAAATTTATTCAATTCAAATTAAATAGATGTAGCACAGAGTAATCTTTCTCTATTAAATATGTCACTTTTTGCAATTGTTTCTTAATATCCCTCACAGCTTCCATCTAAGATTAGCACTTTCTTTGCTGCCACAGTTTCACTAACCTACTGAATTATTCACTGAAGCATAACCTTCAGATATCAGGTTAGAAAGACCTTGATTATGGCAGGAAGTGAACTGTATAAACCATTTTTCTTTAAAAGAAAATTTCTCAGTATAGAAAAGTCTGAAACGAGATAAGTATTAAATGTGTGTAAAAAATTAAGTTCATAATTGATAGAAATTTAGTCAGCTGTGACATTCCTGTATTTTGTTTATAATAATGTACAATAACATTCTAGATACCATTTAATAGTGTAAAACCACGTGCGTTTTCATGGTGCTTATTTAAAGTTAAAGTAGAAGGAAGGATATCCGCGTTGGTCTCAGCTGTAAGGCAGAGCTGTGGAATGTCTCGCGCAGATTTAACACGCCGGACAATGAATATTTACATCCAATTCCCGATTTCGTCCCATTTGCTGAAAAAAAAAAAATTACTTTTAAGGGGCTCTCAGCTCTGGAAACCATGGTGACAGAGTGGGAGCCTTCCCTACAGCAAACCGCTGTTACTGCCCATTTGCTTTTGTGCCAAAACGCTGTTGAAAGGTCATTTGAAGACCCACCAAGGAGACAGTGGGTTTGGGAACCCTTCCTTCACCAGCCTTGAAACACAAACTCAACCACTCTCCTCTCTGCTTCTGGTGGCACCCAGGAGCTGGAATGGAATTGTGAAGTTTAACAGGTTTAAACTCCCTGCCCCTTTTAGAGGCACCATGGTAGCAGAATGTCAGGGCAAACAACACTCTACAAATTATTCTGGTAGTCATAGGTACGAATTTTCATAATGACTTGACCTAGAATAAGGAACAAAATGTGTTTTCCTGAACGAGGGTGATAACTGCGTAATTATGCAACTGATTCCCCTAATATTATCAGCCTTATGTTACTTTCCCAGATGTCAGAGAAACGGCACAGAAGGAGAAAACAGGTGGTAAGACCGTGGGATATTGCGTATTTGTTAGCAGAATTTTCTGTGTAGATTTGTTGAACGCAGCTTGAAGAACTACCGTATGAAACAGGCCACACCAGGATTAAACACCTCGGGTTTAGCAGGGAATTCAGCAGCTTTTCTGCTGTGCAACGAAATGTTCAGTTCCTAAGACGTGTTTATACCTCTTGCTTCCTCCTCTCGGTCTCCCTTCCCCGGGGTGAGGTTTGGGGGTTTGTAAGGGCTTTCCGAACGCGTAAGGGTGTCACCTATGGAGAGCTAAATTGAAATTTAATGATTACGTGAATTTGCGATTCAGATGTCATTTTAAAAGAAGTACAAGGGATTTGAAGGAAAGTATCTGTTTAATTAATTTTTAAAAAGGATGTAGGATGTACTTATATTGCTCTTCAAGGGTCCTTAGACACGAAGCGTTTGAAAGCAGTGGGACATCATAAAAATTGGGTTCGTGTTTTGGGTGTATAGGTGATGCTTTTCCTCGTGTTTTAATGAAATGATGTGTACACGTGTCATGAGGAGCCATGTGGCCATGCATCCTTATATACATTTATTCGGTAATTCAACTCTCTATTTATTCTGTGTTCATGAAAGAAGCCTGCCTTTGACAAAGGGGCATTTGGATTGTGGACCAAAAAATACATGTAAAGGAATGAAACTTCCTACATGGGAATGAGGCTAAAAAATGTAGGGAAATTAGGGAAATTGATCATTTTATACTTAGAACTATATGTTGGAAGTCGCTGTGGGCATGACTTAGCACACGCTGGTGCTTTGAGTTTAACTATATCCAGTGGAGCTGCCTGGGAATTGCATGGAGAGCATCCAGAGTTCTTTAGTTCTTGCATTTTTTGCCTTTTGATAATGTTTACTAGAAATCTTGTCAGGCTTAAAATAATTGGAAGCAAACTATGGTATCAGCACTGAAAATGGAAGTTGTAAAAGACAAGATTGTGGCAGTGGTTCTTCCAATAAACTAGACAAAATGGACATCTCATTATGTGCCTGAAGACTGTATGATAATCTGAAACTCTGATTAAAAGGAATGTTATTAAACTGATTTATTTTTTTTTTCCCAATGAATTGATTTGCCATCAGGCTAGAAGAAAGGCTGTGTAATCTGAGGAAAGTTACCTTTATTTGATTTTTTAACCTTCCCCATTTCATGGGAATGTTTTGAAGAAGAAGCCATTTGTTAATGTGGAAAATTTGCCTTTAACAGAGTGATAGAAAAACCCAAAATATGGCGAGGAACTTAAATATTCTTGCTCAGTTTTTTCGTAAATGGCTTTTTTTGTTTCTTATTATTTTCTGATTTTTTGTGTGTATACTTTTACAGAATCTTTTAGAGTTGGAATCAATAGGAAAAAAAATCTGGCAAAAAATGGAAAAGTATCAGATCAAAACTTGCTTTTCATGTTAGGACTTCGGGTAATTGATGGACAAGCGCGGACTTTGAATGTTACACTTTCTTCAGATTTGTAGGCATTTGGAAGGTTAATAGCAGACATATGTTACAGTGGTTGCCAATAGCAACCCCTGTGATTCGGGTTGGGTTCAAACAGCCATTCAACCCCACTTGTCCCCACTCATTAATTCCAAAAGCGAGCCATGCAGATTGTTTGGGGGGATGACATTTTACATGTGTGTCTGGCAGTCTCTTCTGTAGGTATTTATCTAAACATTTATATTTCTTCCATCACCACATTACGCAAGTGTGAATGAATCTTGGCTGACAACATAGCTGTGAGGAATGGAGAGGGAGTATTATCTTCCTCATTTAACAGAGAGAGAGAACTAAGAATTTAAGACTTACTGAAAGTTTCAAAGAAAACAGGTATCACTGCTGGATGTTGCTGCTGAAGTGCCTGAGCCTTTATCTGCTTTTCCCTTTTCTTTTGTGTCTGTGTAGAAACAGACCTGAGTCTTCTGTGCCAGAGGCCCCTTCAGATTGTTACCAGGGATGATATGTTGCACTTGGAAAAAGTTGGGGGATTCCTAGCTTTATTACAACATTTTTTGCGTAGTATAATTCAGATTTTTAGCTATACATATAAATATATATTTAAGTGTGTGTGTTTCTCTATGTGCGTATTTGTTATTTTTGCAATCATTAAATACTCATTGTTATCAGATCTACATATACAAACATTTTTGTGATAGATTGTCTATACTATTTGATGATAATAGATTCATAGAATGTTTTGGGTTGGAAGGGACCTTAAAGATGATCGAGTTCCAAGCCCCTGCCCTGGGCAGGGACACCTCCCACCAGACCAGGTTGCTCCAAGCCCCATCCAGCCTGGCCTTGAACCCCTCCAGGGATGGGGCAGCCACAGCTTCTCTGGGCAATGAGTGTCTCACCACCCTCACAGGAAAGAATTTCTTCCTAATTTCTCATCTAAATCTCCCCTCTTTCAGTTTAAAACCATTACCCCTCGTCCTATTGAATGATATGACTGTGATGGTCCAGCTACTTGAGGATCTACTTGTAGTTAGGCTGTGGAAGCTGTTCGAACAAAGGTCTGGGGTTTTTATCCTTAAACAGCTAATAGATGTGTCCTCCAGCCACAGTGGGATTGGGAAGGAGCTTATGAAACCATGCCCCAAGGCAGGGGAAGTGCACCTAGAGAAATCTAAAACATTATGCAAATAACATAAGATGGAAATACTCTTTCAGGAACCTATGAGTAGCTGGAATGAAAAAAGAAACCTCTGAACCATTCTTTGAGTCCACTCTTGGACTTTCCCTCATGTCTACAGTGCTTCTCCAAAGCTTGGCTGTGGCTGCCTTGTGCAGGAGAGGGGAAGACACAACTGTGACACCCTGTGCAACTTTGTTGATAGTAGTTTTTGGATCTTCCATCGTGTTTTGTAAGAGATGACGCACAGTCATTGCTAGACTTTGGAAGACTTGCTATTTGGAAGGGGTCGTGTCATTCTGATTGATGCGTTTACCTGGCACACCTTCATAGGGTTCTGTTTGATGCCTTATGCTTTCTGAGGCACGTTCCTGGAAGTGCGCAGTTAAGCCTGTTGGACAATCACATGCAAAATTGATTCTTAGAAGTAATGAGAAGTATAGAAAAAGTGTTATAAATACAACTGGTTATTGCATGGCAAGATCACCTCTCCTTAGTCCCCTGAGGTCTGTCTGGCATAAGGAGGACAAAATAGCTGAAAAGAGATAAAGTCCAGCTACTGTCTTAATAGTCTAGTGTGTACTTGTCCTGGCAAAGGGACCACTGGTAAACATCTCTCCATTGGGAACTTGTCCAGGACAACTTTGGTAGTAGATTACAAGTATTGTGGGGTTTTCGTGCAAAGAAGTGTGGATGTTTCTAATGTGAACTGATGCATTGTGACTTTGAACACACCTTGAGGGGGTCAATAAGGAGTTTTGCCCACAGCGGGCTTGATGGTCGTAGGTTTACCCAAACGGCATCCATTAGAAGTCATCTCTCCCTTCTCCTAAATATGGTAACCCTCTGGTCCCAGGCATGAGCTGCTGCTGGCATCCATCTCCTGCCCCCTCCCACACCATACCATCATGACTAACATCTCTGCATTACAATTAAGTGCTCCTGTTAACAAGCTAAGAAGACCCAGCTCCAGATCAGAGAGCTATCGTACATGCATTTCGTTTTCCTGAAAGGAAAGAAAACCGGTGAAAGTCCATCTCAGGCACATGAAATGGAGACAGTCATGGAAGAATGGGGAAAGAAAAAGGTCAGAAGGAAGGCTGAGGAGAGCTTAAAAAAGAAAAGGAAAAGGATTGGAATTAGAAAGTAGGGGATGTATGTAAAGATTGCAAAAAATGAAACAGATGGAGGGAGATTTAGTATTTACAAATGGGAGTGAAAAATTAATTTGGAAGGAAAATACACCAAGGGGGCTATGAAGACAAAAGTTGTAGGGAAGGAGGGGGGAGGAGCAGAAAGGACTGAGGGAAGAACAAAAGAAAGAACAAAGAAAAGAATAAAACCTGGCTCACTCTGCAGTTATTGTATTTTGGCCATAAATATTTGCAGGTGGTTACAGTAGTAATTTCCCCACTTCTCCTCCCCTTTTCCCTTTTAGAACCAGCTCGCAAATCAGTAGAATCTCCAAAACAGATGAAACTCTTAAAAAGTGAGCTCTGTGTTGAAACCCACCGCAAGATACGCATCATAGTAAAGATGTTTTCCTTTTTTTTTCAGAGTGCTGCAAGGCACATGGAACTGGCCCATCATTGCGTTTTACGCCAAATTTGAAGCAGCGCCTCTCTCTTTAACCAACAGACAGAACACATAGGACTTTTTTTTTATTTATTCTCTGAGCTTTTTTTTATTTTCTGAACTCCTCAGATCCTGTGCTTGTTCCTCTCTGTGCGTTAGCATTTCCGGCTGTACTCGGCGTTTTCTTAGCGTGGCTGGAAGTTTTCTCATTCTGTGCCTATGGATAATAATTTAGGAGTGTGAAATGTGTAAAACGGTTGAAATGTGTGAAATGGTTCTGGGAACTCGCCCCGTTTTGGTCCCTGAAACTCTGTGCCCTCAGGAGGGTCCACCCTCCCTCTTTCCGCGGTTGCCGGGGCCCATCGCGGCCTTGAATCTCTTTCGCAGCGGAGCTTCGGAAGGGAGATGGGAAAAGCCTCTCAGGCGCCTCTCTCTTGCCCGTTTCTCTCATTTCTCCGATAATCTTTGCCCGTGGTCACGTTGTGTGCAGGTGGCGCTCTCGCCTGCCCGCTTTTCCGCCTCATTAGTTGTCCCCCCATCTCCCATGGCCGGGGAGACGCCTCTCCACCGGGAGCAAGGCCCCGTAAATCCCGGCAGCCCCAGCTTTGTGACAACACCGAACGGGGGACAATTAATGACGGCTGAATTCAGAAGAGGGAGGGGGAAGAGGGTTAGGGCCCCCGTGGAAAGGCGCGTTTTTAGGCTTTGGAGCGCAAGGCCCCATTTTCCGATTTCCGGAGAAAGCCCGCCGTCTGGCAGAGCTCAAAGCCCCTCTTTATATCTAACGCCATTTTCTGAGCCTCTCGGTTTCGGTGGGGGCTAGTTTTCCTCTGATGGGGATGTCACCGGATGATTGAGGCATTATCACTCTGAAAAGGGCCTTAATCGCATGATCAGGCTATAAATTAGATTTTTTCCCCAGTGCGAGCTGGGGTGGCGGGGCTGGCCCCCTTGGCTTCGCGGGGACCACTCGCTTCGGTCAGGTTTTTCCACGGCCAGGACTTGGGATTTAAGAATAAATACCTTATTTTCTGCCAAATATACCGTAAGAGTTAATCTCCCCAAATTATTCTGAGCTCCGCGAAGGGTAAAAATACCTGTTAGTTTAACGCGCAGGATTTTTTTTGTTTACAAAGGGGCGTTAAACAGAGGGGAACGTCAGCGGAAGAAGAGGTGGACTTAATGGGTTAAAAACTGTGTAAATGTTACTCTAGTTAAATTACAGCTTGTTGTTCAGATGAATACTCTCCACTTCTCATATAGCTTTAAATTATGGACAAATGCTTGCAATTGTGAACTACCTACATTGTGGCTGCCTGTTCCCAGGCTTCATCAACCCGAGCTGTCCAATGGGATTACTGTAAGCTTTCACGGCAGTCTGCCAGCCCCTGATCAGAAATTCATATCCCTGGATGTTAGATTGCTCTCTTTATTCCATCCTTGTGATGGCTGTGATTGCTGTCATGGTGTTAGGTTAGAAATTAGCATTTTGTGGCCCAAATTTTGCCATCCAGAACATAATCAGAAAAAAAAGAGAGAGAGAGAGAGAGAGGGGGGGAAAAAAAAAAATAAAATCAAAGAATAGTAATTTCATCTGTCAAAGAAGGGAAATGCAGTGTTACCATGATACAGATGTCTACGAAACTTAGGTCAGGAAATGTTGTGGTATTTATGGTCCTATTTGGTGAATGCTTAGGCAGGTGGTGCTTTTCTGTTACTGCAGACCTCTGCCTATAGATTAATGCTTTTCCTCTCACAAAAAAAAAAAGAAAAAAGTAAGTAAATAAATAAAAATCCATCGGTGAATCTATAGGTGGGCTTCAGAAACTCTTAAATTAAAAAAACAAGGATCTCTAGCAGATACTTTCAAGGACATGCTGAATTAATCACAAGAGGCTGGTTAGCAGGAGGTCAGAGAGAGACTTCTTAGCATCATTTTGGGTCATATGTCTAGAGGCGATGGCAGTATGTATGTGCTGTATTGTAATATCCCCTTTCCAGTTTTCCTGTCTCTGTCAGAAAAGGATGAACACGTATGGCACAGGGATCTTGAAAGGAAAGAGACACTGGTAAATATCAGTAGTTTGGAGGGTTTTTCCTGCTCTTTAAAACCGAGTCGTATTTGACTGGCTATTAAAAATATGACACTGTTTTTCACCAGATTTGTACTCTATTCAGCAGTCCTTGTACTCCTTGTATTTTATTTTCTAAGCGTGCTATATCGGATGATACAAAGGTGGTGATTAAACAGCACAGCAGTAGTCACTGATAGATTTAATGAACATTTATTATTGCTCTAAACAAAGATTTTTCTATTAATCCGTTTCAAAACAATTCATCAGGGCTTATTACAGAAAATTATGGAAAACAACTGTTTAGAATTTAGTGTACAGATATGGTTAGGTCCTTAAAGGTAGCTTGTTATTCTTTTTAGGCAACTCACAGACATGCTAATTTTTCCTGTCATTAGCACTGAACAAGCTGGAAGGGTTCTGACATGCGAGGTGCACAGATTCTGTTAGGAGCCTTGATTTTTATCCACCCAAGCTTATCCGTCATCTTTAATCATGCAAAAAGCAGGATTACTTAATCATTTCATTTTATTGAAAAGAAAAAGAAAGATTTACATTAAAATGATGACATGCAAGAAAAAAAAAAATAAATTGAAAATGATTATGAAGAAAATGTAATGTAGAGACTAAAGCTCCATTGGTTTTGTGATGCTCATTTAAAGCAATGATCTAGTAAAGCCAAGATATAAAAGTAATGATGATGTTAGCTGTTGAAGTATAACCATCTTATCTTTGTGTTTTAACGTACATTCTAATGTGGGGTGTGTGGTCAACCCGGGCAGATAACTAAGGAAAATGCTGGTTTTCACCTGTGCTGTATTTATTCCTTGCGTGAAGTTGTACCTTTGTCTGAAATAAAGAGTATTTTAGCACACAAACGTTACCACACGAGGCGTTTTCACAAGCACTGCAGTATGCAGGTGCCTGTCTGCTACTCTCCCTGTGTAGGATAGAGCAAAATTATACTGATTTTTAGACTATTTACAGAAAATATTGATTTAATGCAAGTGAGAATTGCATTTTGGAGGTAAAATTAACAAATTATTCATGAGTGGTTTCTGTATTTTTTTGGATTTGAGACATTGCACTGTATCGCTTACCGCTTCTAGGTTTCATAAACTTGCTTTAATAAAATCCTTTTTTGTTTGTTTGTTTATTATCTTTACCCGTTTTGAATATTCTTTTAAGTTATTACATTTTTTTTTCTAATGACTTTTGTGTCCAGTTATGTCAGAATTTAGGTAGTAAAATAGGTGGGGAAAATATACCTGCAAACTTTTGATTTCACAAAATATTTGTTTAGGAAACATATTATAATTTCCAAAAGAAAGTTTGTTAAATGAGAAAATGAGAAGATGTTTTCTTATGACAATATATACAACAAGTGGTGTATTTCATCAAAGAAAATTTATTAAAAGTACCAGACTTTTAGGTCTTGGTCTGATATTTACATAAAATGGTGCATTAAACAAGTAATTACATTACAAATCAATGTTTACCAATTAGGTCATTAATAATTCATTCTACTGTACTAACTTGAGTGAATTTAAGGTTGAATACTCTGATGCCAAATTGTTTTAGTTACATTAACATTTAATGAAATCTGAAAAATATCCAACTTTTTTCCTTTAATGCATAAAGGTGTTGAATATTCATTTTATTTAAAGAGCTAGAAAAAGAGAAAGAAAACTTCTTTTTGGGTTTTTTTTTTTTCAGTTTTATATCGGTTCAAGAATCTTGTATAGCTGTTGGAGCTGTGCATGTGGAAATAAGGAATAAACCAGAAAAGATGAAAAATGTGTAGCTGTTTATTTGGCTTTGGTCGGTTTTGAAACCCTTTCTGGTATTTTCTGGTATTAGCTCTACTTGGCTGCGCCAGCTGAGGGTTTGGAAAGGTAACCTTCTGGCAGCAGGGAAATGGTTAAAAATGTCACAGTGTAAAAACGTATGAGTGGGGAAAAAGATTGGGAGGCCCTAACTGCAAGAGCAATTCTTGTTTATATGTCGTTTCTGAGTTCTGTTTTAGAAAGGATACAGTTTTTATTACAGAAAAAAAAAATAATAGATAAGAATTTTAACCTTCTTACAGCTTCCTTATGTTACTGTAAAAAAAAAACCTAAAGTTCTCTCCACTGCCATGGAAATTTTAAATACCTTGAGAATTAAAATGCTGCATTTAGTGAAAAACAAAACCACCAAACACAAAACAACAAATTTCCACTTTTATTTTTTAAAACATTTTCAATTTTTCCTCTCCTTCACTGCATCCGTCTTGTGATTTCTCAAATCTTAGAAATACAACAGGACTCATCGTGAG
This sequence comes from Gallinago jamesoni, assembly GCA_025769975.1. Taxonomy (NCBI): domain Eukaryota; kingdom Metazoa; phylum Chordata; class Aves; order Charadriiformes; family Scolopacidae; genus Gallinago; species Gallinago jamesoni. Next base: position 32,921,365 of record JAOQGH010000004.1, read on the forward strand.
ATAGTGGCTGTGACCATTTTTAGGCAGAAGAACAATAGATTTGTGGGTTTTCTTCTAGTAATACAAGAGAATATAAGGGATCTTATACAATATACAGCTCCTTTCCTGTAGCGAAGAGGTAAAGTCAACTTATTTTACAGCCACAGATTGAATAATATATTGAGGATAAAAAGAGACCTTTCAACAATAAATTTTCTTCCAGACTAAGTAATCTTTCTATATCTCTGTAGATGAACTTGGATAGTACTTGTATTACATGAGTTTATGTAACTGGGTTTATTTTACATTAAAACAGTTGTCTTCCTGATTGATTCATAATGACCTTCCTTGCTTAGTGTTCTGTAATATCTGTTTCTCACTTTTTCTTTTAAAGAAGTAGAAATAATATAATTTTTTCTCTTCCCCCCCTTTCTTTTTGTTTATTTTTTTCAGGCTGGCTGAGGTCATTCTGATAGTATGATTCTTGTTCAGATGTGGAATTAGTGATCTTTCGATGATTGTCCTGAAAAGAAAATTATTTACTGTAAAGAATTAGTTCTGATCTTATATTGATTTATATTTCTGTGGTTTTATGTCTGTGACTCCAGAAGAACTGCAGATGTAGGTTTCTAATTTGGGTATTTGTCCAGCCACTTGCAAAATGTTAGCAAGAATCCTGTTATTTTGGATGACATTAGACACATTTTGTCTAACAAATAACTTGGATTTTGCAAGATTTTTCATCTTATATCCGGAGGAATCTTCCTTTGTTCCTTTTCTGGAAGGATTTTATATTTTAAACGATTTTTTTTTTTTTTTAGCATTTTCTAGAAATCTACTTTCATCAGTATTGACATGCTCTTTTGTTAAGTTTCCATTAATTCCTGATAAATTATAGCCATAGTACTGAAGGTAGACACTTATTATTTGTTAAGCATCCTTGAATATGAAAATCTGATTCGGGTATTAGAAATAATGAAAGCGTAGTAGTCAAAACAGCAAAGACAAGTGACAAAAAAACTGCAACAGCTTTCAGTAACTATAATGTTTAAGCAATAGGTGGCAGTGTTACCTAAATACTCTATTTTGAGTTGGAGAAGACTGGGAGTACTTAAGAGGAACAGGACATTTGTTTCACTTGTACATAATTGCAGATTTGTACAAACAAATTTTACATCGTTAAGGATTTTTCAGGAAATTTTTCCTAAAACACCTTTAAATTCACTCCCCGTTATCACTTAAATGACCTACATCTTTTTTTATGTTATGCGATTTATTAGTTAAAACATGTTATTGGAATCTAAAATATTCAACTTGCATCTGAAAAAAATAGGAACGTTTCCCCATGACATACTGTATTGGAAAATTTCACCGGTTTTAACTTCATTACATATTTATAGTAATAAACACCAAAGCATAGCATCAGAAAATATATTACAGAAATCACTTTTCTGCTTTATTCCAAATTTATAAATCGAGTAGCTAGTTACTAAAGCAGGTAGCACATAGTGCTTCTGTAAAGATTACAGGATGAACTTCATGAATTCTTTTAGCATGTAGAGCCCAGGGCCACAGAATACACCTGCATTAACCTATGAATCCTGCTTCTCCCTGGATCCCAGTAGGCGCTCCTTTCTGCACCTTCTGAAAAGCACAGATTAAGCCAAAAGGCATGGCATTGCTTAGAAAAATTGATGCTTTAATCTACGTTTCTACGCTGAGCGTGCCGATACGCATACTCCCTTCACAAACTGCAACGTTGCATATCGCAATCACAAAAGAACAATTAGTTTAAGCCATTTGGGTCTGTTGAGCAGTACTTATGTATCCGTCATCATATAATAATTAAAATGCCATACTGACCAATGCAGCAGCCATATTCCATACCAGGTGTTCTACCTCTGGGATACGGCTTTCTCCCAGTAGCACTTCCAAGGGATGTGTTCATCAGTGGGTGATAGAAACACTCTATTGTACTTTTTTTTTGCAGTTGGAAGGGGGGAAAAAAATAACAACAACAACAACAAGACTCGCTATAGTATGTACTCTTAGTCTGATAATTACACCTTAAGTATTTACTATGTTATATCTATTGATTTCTAATCTGAAATCAGGATGTTGTTTGGAAGGAGGAGGAAGGTAAATGATAATCGTGCCAGCGCAAGAAGATAGTGATGGATAGAAGCAGTGATGAAATGTGTCTGATAGGGTAGTTTTCTCCTGCACCACCATTTCGGTGCTGCTCTGGGATTACAGCAAAATGGTGGCTACTTACGTTTTATGGAAAATGTAAATTTTATGGTAACCTTCCTATGGACTCCAAATTGCTTCTCCCTTCCCTCCCCATTATATTGCTTTGTTAGAACGAGCGGGCGGCTTGCCTTCTGAATCTTACAGGACTGTGGAAAAAAGGGAAAAGCTCAGTTGCAAAATTCTGCGTTGGCAGTATAGACATCACCTACGTACACGTGATTAAAATAAAACCTATTAAAATGGGAAACTCGTGTTGTCTCATAAGTATAGATAAGGTGCTAAACAGTCACAGGTAAATAAATCAGCTTCGGAGTGTGTCCTTGTTTAGCACAGCACAGAACTGCTGTAACTGAGTGCAAACATTTGTGATGCCTTTGGGGGGGGGTTTTGAGGTAAAAATAAAGTCTTTATTAGCAAAAATTTCTAATAAGTAGTATAATCTTAAGAAGAAGAAAAGAGATAAAGTCCTAGCGCTTTGCTTTCTGTTCCCAGTAGTTGGTGTGGGATGGAGTGACAACGCTGTCTTGTGAAAGATCCCCTCATCCACCTTCTTAGGTAGGGGTTGGGGCTCCCTTTTTGGGACAAAAAGGGCTTTTTGGGTTTGTCACAGTTTACTGAAGGATGTTACCGGTGATGATACAATTTTTTTTTCCCAGGTCTCTAATTTTTGGAAATGAAAAGAATTAGAACATGTGGCTCATAAATCTGATTTTTACTAACTGTATACGTCAAAAGAGAGAGAATGCAGGAGAGCAAAAAGCAAAGGGAAGGTCACAGAACCAAATTAAGAAAATGAACCAAAGGAGAGAAAGTAGGAGGAATATTACAATACTGGCTTTTTCTTAAACTGCGAAGGGAAAATGCTTTATAGAATGCTTTTTTTCTGCCATCACTCTAATTAAATTGTTTTATGAAAACATGGCTATTTTTAAAATGCAATTCTATCTCTCTCCAGATAAATAGATATTTAAAATTAAACGTAGATAATAATATCTAAAATCTCCTTGCCTAATTTTAGGATGTGCATCATACAAGTTCCCTCAGTTCTGAAGATATGACATTATAAACAGTAGAGAAAAAAATCAGATATAAAAAAAACTCAGCTTCCAGAGTCGTGTTATGCTGTTTGTCCGTTGGGTGGGTATAAGTGAGTTGATAAATTATTGCATTTAAAGCGTGTCACGACAGAGCACGTGCACGGATACTACTTATTTTTAAGGAAGCAGGTTCTCCAAGGAGTAAATTCTTTATTTGAATGTTTGCATTATCTTATGGAATTTGGCATTGGGGTGACTGTAATAACGCAATCCAGATAAGAGCATTCTTCATCTCCAGAGGTACTGGTTACCTGTAGGTAGAAGTGGTGAATGAGTATCAAAATTGACGTGACTATGCACACGTAATGCCCTCGTTAGCACATGGTGGCTGTGTTTCAACCGTGCCTTTAACTTCCACTTCCCCCTCCCCACTTTCCAGAGGAGTGAATCAGGTGATTTTCGTCAGATAAAGGGTGAGTCACAGCATTAGGGAAAAACAACGCTGCCCTGAATCATTTCCGATGAGTGCAGAAATGCAAACATCAATATTCAATTTTTTTTGGAGTCGCTTTGTTCTGAAATGCTCAAACATACTCAAATAGAGGTTTTAGATGTAAAAACGGTAGTGACTTAAATATTTATAGGATGTTACTGTAAGCTTCTGCTTGCAATACGACCATTTGTTTCGTTACTCCGATTTCTTATTTATAGCCTGAAAGTTGGTAAAATTGTTAGGGAGGACCTGGTGAGGAAACCATTCTAGTTTGTACCTAAGAAATAATACACTGGTCTCAAACTACATAATCTTATTGACAGTTGAATTGATTTATTTTCTTTTTGTAACTTGTTTATTTTAGCTGTACATTTACATGCAAAGCTCAGAGTACTTTGGAGTTCTGTGCTAAATGAAATAATACCCAGGAAGATGTAAAAATCCATTTCCCAATTTTACATGTTTAAAGAGAACCGACACGCACTATACTTTTATTTTAATAAAAAATCATAATCCTAAACGCCCCTAGATCAATTAATGTATTCATCTTTTGGTAATACTAATCGCACTATAAAATATAATTTTACATGGTAAAATGTGCTTTTTAAAACTTCTAAAAATTAATATATAAGCATTTGTGTAATGTAATCTTTGTATTGGGGGTTTATAGAGGAGGTCTGTAGTCATTTGTTTTTAAAGTTCTCTGCTGTATGTAAAAATACAGCTTTTGCTGAGGGCGTTTCACCGCAAACATGGGATGAGCACAGGTTTTAGTAGCAGCATTTGAACTCGAATAATAAGAATAAGAAAAAAACAAATTCAAACCCCACCAAACTCGTGAAGTGCTCATGCCAAGCCAAAGCAACATCCAAAATAAACCAAATCATGTTCGATCCTACAAAATCGCAGATGTTGGTCTGAGTCTGTCGGAGCCGCTGTTGGGATCCCTGTTTTCAGCGTCGATCAGACTGGAATCAACCCCGTGTCAGCACACACAGTTACAAAATAATTAAATGTAAGGATTTATGACATATTGTAAATTTCTGGGTTAAGACAGGACTTCATGTTTAAAGAGAAAAGGATATATTTTAAATCCTGACCGAGGTATAAAATATTTAATCATTATGTTTTAAAAATTGTTGCAATGCTTTCATATGTAAGGATACTAAAACCAAATCTGTTAATTTTTGTATTTCTTTATTTCAAAACCCGACGGTCGTAATCTGTACAGAAAAGATTCCGAGGATTTTTATTTTGTGTTTTCATTCAGGCATTCAATTAATTCTTTCAACTCTAAATAAGTCACCTGCTGCATCAGGGCAGTCAGTGAGCAGCTCGAAAATTCTGTGTTATCCAAAAAGCCCCACGATGGGAGAAGAATCTAATCCTTTTTCCTGAGCAGGTATCGAGGGGTTTGGTACAGCTTCCCTCACGGCTGCAAACTCACCATTCGCTTGAAAAGTGACTCTCTGCTTTTCAGCATGTTTAAAAAAAAATAAAAAATTAAAAATAATATTAAACCCCACAAATACGTTAGTGGTAGCTCAGCTCACTTCTGCTGAATAAGCACAATGATTTATGTAGTGTCCTGCAAAACAGAGATTTCAGAAGGATGTCAGTTTTGATTCTGAATTTTCAGAAATTAGTGCATTTTGCTATAACTGAGGGGTCTACATACACGAATAGTTGGCTTTTCTGTTTTCTTTTACAGTTAACAACATTTGATTAAAAAATGAAAATAGCAGTTCAAGTTGCTGTTACAGAGAATTTTTTAGTGCAAATCATTTTTGTTGTCTTAGTGTCAGTAAAGGAACAAATTATTACTAGGTAACTCAAATATAACTAATCACTCCGATTGACAAAATGAATATCAATTTAAAACCAAACCAAACCAATATTTTTCTTTTCTGTCTTTTTTTTCTTCCTTCTTTTTCTGATGTTGGCAGAGATAAAAGCTGTGCAATTACATCTCAGCAGCCGGGATTCTGTATTTCACGGGGTTTGTCAATCAGAAATCTCAATTTACTTGTTCGCTTACATAAAATTTAGCATCAGAGGACAGAACAGTAACCTGGGCTTCTGCCTGTACTGGGGCAGAATTGGTTCCAGCCTGTATATATATTTGGTCATGTTTTGGCCAGTTATTTTCGAATTGCTTAGCAGTGGGCCACCCTTTGCTCTCCGGGGAGATTTTTCTACTGGTTAACTCAGTGTCAGGTTTTTCCCTTTCCCCTACTGATATATTCCCTTTATTAATTTCCTCCCATTACTCCTAGTTATACCTCCTTTTACTATGCTAAATAATTCTTTTTATGCTAAATAATTCCTTTTTTCCATTTTTGAGTTATCACTCTGTAACGTTGCTGTTCTTTTTATGGAAACTGCCTCAAATTGGCAAGATCTAAAATATGCTGAGTTAAATCTCCTATAAAAGACTTTATTGACAATTACTATAACTTAAACACATACCTGCTTTAATAAGCTCAGCTAAAACTGAAGTTTGAATAATTTTTGTTAGCCGAACCCAGAAATCTATTAAAAGGAGCCCTCTATTTTGAACTTTGTCGTGATGTAATGGGGCCAAATGATTAATACATGATTAGATATAGCCAAAATCCTCTGCGTCAAATTACCCTGTCTGCTGAGAAGCACAACAGGCATGAAAGAAACACAGATACCAGAGAAATGTTTCTGGTCAGAGGAGGAAAAGCAGGAGAAGGCTGTCTCCTTTTTCCAGCATGGGAGATAATTTTGGTGGGCTCTCCTTCGCCCTTGGAGCATTCTCCTGAAGGCTGAAGCCCACAGATGCCCCTTCCAAAAACTCTTCTTTATAGAATCACAGAATGGTTTGGATTGGAAGGGACCTTAAAGAACATCCAGTCCCCCCCTGTCCTGGGCAGGGACACCTCCCACCAGACCAGGTTGCTCCAAGCCCCATCCAGCCTGGCCTTGAACCCCTC
>JAOQGH010000004.1:32931195-32942678 GCA_025769975.1 Gallinago jamesoni
GGAGCCCCCCTTCTTGAGGGACTGGAAGGGGCTGGAAGGTCTCCCCGGAGCCTTCTCTTCTCCAGGCTGAACCCCCCAACTCTCTCAGCACCCCCTCCCAGCAGAGGGGCTCCAGCCCTCCCAGCATCTCTGGGGCTTCCTCTGGTCCCTCTCCAACAGCTCCATGTCCTTCTGATGGTGGTGGCCCCAGAGCTGGAGGCAGCACTGGGGGGGTGTCTCCCCAGAGCAGAGGAGCAGAATCCCTCCCCAGCCCTGCTGGCCACGCAGCCCAGGGTGCAGGGGGTTTCTGGGCTACCAGCCCACACTGGTGGGGCGTGTGGAGCTTCTCATCCACCAACACCCTCAAGTCCTTCTCCTCAGGGCTGCTCTCCAGCCATTCTCCCCGCAGCCAGGATTTGTGCTTGGGTTTGCCCCAACCCAGGTGCAGGTACACCACCAGCCATTTAAGAGCTTGTATTTTCTCAGAAGCTCACCTTGGTTACTTGTTTAGATGAGGGGAAAAAAAGCCAACTTGGGCTACGTGTCTTAATTTGTTTTTCGGAGCGCTTTCTCAGGCAGCACTTCAAGAGGCAGGTGTGGCTTACACCTTCCTTTGGTCCTGTGAGACTGACACAGAGCTTACACACAACTGTCTGAACACATACAGTAACTATTTTCAGAAGAAAAACACTTTTTAAAATTAGCCTGTTGCACCCTGTGGCTTCCCTACAGATACAGGTATAATAGAGACAACCCTCCACCCCCCAAAAAAACTCCCAAACCAACCAAACAAAAAAATGCCCAAGAAATATTGCAATAGCGCAGCTTTTACACTTTGGGGTTTGTTTTTTTTTTAAAAGCATTCTCTTTCTCAGCACCTGCAGACCACATATATGTGTAACCTGGGAGCTATAAATACCCCACGAGCCTTTTATCTCCTCCTGATACAGCCACCCATTGCTCAGAAATTTTAACCTTCACCACTTAAACTTCTTTTACAGGCAGTAAAGACACACAAACACCCCAGACACTTTTACAAGAGAAGGTAAAAAACCATCACCGCTGGGAGAAAACACCCCAACTTAACAAGCGGGTTTAAGCAATAAAACCCAAAGCTGCAATTTGGGGAAAAAAAAAAGAACAGCAATAGAAAATCAAAGCACCAAAACCCCAGGGCTAGAGCAGCAGTGAGGAGACCCATTTCTCCACTGCACACCCTACGAAGGAAGGGATGGATATTCTCCTCTTATATGCTTAAGAAATCAGCTGCGGGAGCCAGTCAAAGCTGTCTCCTCATCACTTCCCCTCGATCCCTGGGCTGTGGCACCCGCTGCTGACCCAGCAGGTATTGACTTAATGAGTCAGAATAGCAAACGATCCGAAATTCAGTGGAGCTGTGCTATTTCACTTACACCTTGCAGCTGATCAGAAGAAGGAAGATGCGGGTTCTGTCGCTGGACTCAAAACCTTTAGAGATGCTCTTCATCGTTCATATATCTCAGCAACTCACCTCCTGTTTTCCTTTCCAAAAAAATGGCTCAATGGGCGGTTGGCAAGATAGAAAGCATTGTTTTTTCCACTGCCCCCTGGCTCTAAACCCGTTCAAGAATATAAATCAATGTATTGATTATCTCAGGGAAATCTCCACGAGTAAAACCTGCGGAAAGTGATGACTACGACTGTTCCGCTATGGATTGCTTCCAATACTCCCTCTCTCGGGTCGTTTAAAATAATATAATGCTTCATGTATTTGCGTTCAACCCCCTGCCTATGGGTGATCTGATAGGCTTTGTAAAACTTCATATCTTAGATGCAGTAAAGAGATTTTAGGGATGTCTGGTGAGTACAGTAAAAATGATAATCTGAATGGTCCAGGAATCATTATAGTCCATCTTCTTCATACCAGTGTAAGCAGTGTTATGCTGTTGTAGCCTCAAGTGTTTTAATTAGTTTCCTAGGAGACAAAAAGCGGAGTTCTTTCTGCTTTTACAATTCAATTTCAAGTCTATCCTCGCTTGCAGGTTTCCCCACTTAAAGAAAAATGACTTCAGAGAGGCAGGTGTGCTGTATTTTTATCGCTACAGCTTGGTGAACAGATGCAATCAACTGCAGATATAAGCGGGCTTTTAAAAGGATTGGAGGGAACCTTCAGGTCGCTAAAAATATTCTTAGAGCTGGTTTTATGGATTTGCAATGAGATTTCCTTATTTCTTCCCTGTATTCTCATTAGAGCAGGTACTGCATGCCTGTACGAACACCAAGCCAGCTCAGCTGGTGTAATTCTTCATGTACAAAGTTCTGCAAAACACGTGAAGGAAAATTAATGGGAAAAGTAAAGCATTATTTTCTGCTTCCTCTTTGATTGTTTGATGTTGGTGTCTGCTAATAATAATGGTAGAAGGTAAAATAAATAGAGATTAATAGAGTTAATTTAAAATGTCAAGGTTCTGTCTGTCCCTCTGGATGGTTTTTTCGCTGTGTGTGTTGCTAAACAGAAGAGGTGTGCGCTGTGGGTCTTTGTTTTACTAGTTCTGGGTAGGAATAAAGCCAATTGGAAGTACTTAATATTGATCTCCTGACGTTTAGTGCAGCTGAATTAACATTCTTGCCCTCAAGTCCAAACAGAAAAGGATTTTAAAACGTAAGCTGTGAGCTGGCACAGGCAGGGTGCAGGACCAACCACAAAAAACGTGGGAGAAATGCAAAGAGTGAGTTTAATCCCGATACCTCGGGAAGCGAGGGATGTCGGAATCAGCAGAGTGAGAGAGCCTGGACCTGATGCTCTCACCTGCTTATCAGGGATTCCAGTTCTCCCCTGTGCTTTCATCTTCCCTGACAGCAGGGCAGGAATTCCAGGCATGTTCGATAAGGTGCCCCGGAGTCCATCACGGGCCGGTGTTATCTACACGCAGATGTTCTACCTGCCAAGCACATAAGACTAAACAGTGATTAGTGTGATAGATGTCCTTTCTGATGCCCCAGCTGCAAATCACCTGAACCTACTTACGGTCCTCCTCACCAATTTTCCTTCACTTCCCCATAGTCATTAAGGTATAAAAATAAACACACGTTTACAGATTTTTGGCTTAGTTTGTGGGGATGCTGCTGTAAATGGGGTGTTCTTCTACAACTCCCTGAAAGGAGGGTGTAGTGAGGTGGGGGTTGGTCTCTTCTCCCAGGTCAATAGCTTCAAGTTGCACCAGGGGAGGTTCAGGTTAGATATTAGGAAATATTTCTTTCCTGAAAGGGTTGTCAGGCCTTGGAATGGGCTGCCCAGGGAGGGGATTGAGGCACCATCCCTGGAGGTATTCAGAGACGAGATGACATGATGCTGGGGGATATGGATTAGTGTTGGGTTAGTGTTGGTTTTGGGTGTGGTGGGGTACGTGTGGGCTTTTTTGTGTGTTTGTTTGTTTGTTTGTGGGGTTTTTTGTGTGTGTGTGTTTGTGTTGTTTTGTTGGGTTTTTTTGTTTTGTTTTGGTTTGGTTTTTTTTTCTCCACTGGTTGGACTAGGTGATCTTAAGAAGTCCCTTCCAACCTAGGTGATTCTGTGATTCTTCCCCTTGGAGGTCCTGCGGTGACCAGAGAACTTGGTGGCGCTTGACATGTTATCCCGGCACGGGCTGCACTCTTGGAGCTCCCAGTGAAAGAAAATTCAGTTGCCTGTGCCCAAACCAACAGAGATTCCAGGCCCACATCCCAGAGCAGACGCAGCCGGTGACCAGCAGGACTAATTCTTTTCTATTTGTGACTTTTTATGACTTTCTCATTACCACGGCTAAGCTGTTGGGTTTGGTCGCTGGTGAGGAAAAGCATAGACGATTGTAGCAGCAGCCGTGGCAGTGCTGCTGGTGGGACAGTCAGGATTGGGGCGATGGATTCAAGTCTCTGAATTTGCTGGATTAAGCACAGTCGGAAGGAAAAGCAAGAGCGGGGCCCAGCACAATGTTGGTGAAGCTGTGAAGATGCTTTGATAATGCCCTGCTGCTGCTCTTTCATGCATATCTCTTTAAATTCTGATTTTAGGAGGGGATAGCTTCTGCACTTACAGCAGGCGAAACAAATCGCCTGGTATTTAGGGGAATGAAATAAAAAGCATAAAAATGCATAACAGTTGAAAGAAAGATATGGGTCCTTAACATAAAGTTCTCATTGTGTCACGCAGATAACAAGATAAGAACTCAGCCGTTTACATTTCTGGATGAAACATTTAAGCAATTTTTTTCTTCCCACAAGAACATTATATATCGTTCTTTGAGGATATTAAACAGTGAGGCCTGGATTTAGATTTTTTTGTTTGTGGTTTTTTTTTAATGTGTAGTACAGACTTTGTAAGAGCAACATTTTGTAGACAAAGAGTCTAATCCAGGCAGGATGCGCCTGGGGGGAAAAAATCCACATTGAAGACAAACTGCAGCAATTGCCATCATTTCATTACAATCCATATTTGTTTTGTTTTGTTTTGTTTTCTTAGAAAAGCAATTCTGTGGAATTTACCAGCTTTCAGATACCAACATTTCAGCTGATGTGCTGCTTTCTGGAGATGGAATGACTGCGCTTTCATAGTGACAGAAGGATTGGTGTGGGAAGAGGAATAGAGGAGAATGCCTGGGGGGGTTACCATGAAAATGTGCTTGTGAGAATTTGAGAGAAAAGAAGAATCTGGGTTTGGAACTCTATCTTTTTCGACTCCTGCTGAGCTCTACCCCATGTGGAGCCAGGAGCTTGTGCAAAAAGCCGCTAGAGGGGAGGTTTTATGCAGGAGTGTAGAAAATCCAATCCCCCGAAATTGGGATAAATCCTGCTGCTGTTCAGCCTTGAATGCTCTGCCCCTCAGTAGCTCAGGATCCCCAGGCACTTTCCTCTCTCTCCCACAGTGAGAAATACCTGGCACCTTTTCTCTCTGAATTTTCATGTCATCCAATGCATTTACCCACCCCCAAACCTCTTCCCTTCTTCACCAATAGACAAGAACCCCGTGAGCTGCTCAGGACACTGCCCTTCATCCCCAAAATGTGCTGAGGTTTTGCAGAAGTCATAAAGAAAAACGTTGAAGTCTTTAATAATCTCAGTTTTTACGGTTCTACGCTCCCTTAACCTTGTAGGAGTTTAATTTGTGTTTGTATTATGGCTTCAAGAATGTAAATAGCTCTTAAAACTCAGAATGTAAGCAGCTCTTAACTTTGAGCTGAACAAAAACGTTGGGGCATGTTTGGAACACTTGTTAAGGTAGAAATAACAATCAATTAACAGCCATCTATTTGTTATTATTAATTGTTCTAAAAGAAAAAATCTATCAAGTGGATGAGAGGATTGTGTTTACCAGTCTCAGCAGGAGCTGTAAGATAAACATTATACTACTATAGGGGGATGTGCACAAAGAGTCTTTTTTTTTCTTGCAAGAGAAAGTTGCTGCAACGTTAAATATGTGCAAACAATTAAAACAATTAATGTTAAAAATGTGCAAAATTGTAAAACAATGTACGAGGTTGTGTGATCTTTGAATTTTCAGAAATACCAAGCTTGAAGCTCGGTTTGTTTGGGTTAGTTTCAAGTACAGTTTCAAAGTCTTGCAGAAATGTTTAATCTATAATTAACAACTGGTGCTTGCAACCGTCTTAGATGAAGGCTGCAGCTTTAATGAAAGCCTGTTTTATTTTTAATAGGATTCAAAGATATTGCATACAAAAATGACATAGCACTATCTATTTCAGCTGCTCTCTCTACCTGAGATTGTTAAGTATTGATTAAGTATTGGTACTACCTGTGTATCTGAAACTGTAGCTGTAAATAAAGCCTTTGCATGTGTAGACATGAGATGTCCTGGCTTCAAACACAATTAATTAGTCCAGACAGTGTGAGGCTCGAGGTATTTTTGAACCAGTCCTAAATTAGAGCCCTTTTCCTTTGCCTTTCATATATTATTTATTACCCTGTCAAAGGTTTGGGGTTTTTTTATATGTATATATACTGCGTTGTGATATGTTAATTAACTTGTGCTCTTTCTCTCCAGTCATTTGGCTTAAGACTTAATTAAATAGTGGGTGTTAAGTGTAGTTTAGTGAAGGGATTCAGCTGAGTGTGCTGCTCACGGGCTCAGGATGATCTGGGTGGACTCCTCCTTCCAAGCAGGAGGAAATTCCTCTGGGTATTTATCCTCTCTCTGAAAAGCATTTCTCAAATTATTTTGGTTAGGGCGATAATAATGAAAAAAAGCCCTTGTTATGTGGATGCTTTATGGAAACGTCAGTGCGTTTTTCTGTTCTTGCTTATGCTGCTCTATTAGCTCTTTGGAAATCCGGGATGAAGTGAAAAACCAGCAGTGCCTCAAATTACCCAACAACTTTATCCGGGAGGGCTGGTTGTCCTTTTGCTTTCGGAGCAAAAGAAAATAGATGAAAATAGAAGGAAAACAGCCAACTGTGCAGGTTTTTAATGAGATTTTTTTTTGCGAGAGGGAGTAAGGCTGAGTAGAGAATTGTAGCTCACTATAAAGCGAGGAAAGGAAGGAAATAATGCAGAGTTCTGCACCTGGGAAGGGCTGACCCCATCCATCAGTACAGCGTGGGGGCTGCTGGCTCACTATTATTTCAACCTGGATATTTTTAAGAGACAGTTTTAACTCTGTGCTTTCACTGATAACTCATGTTTATGCGGCACGGAACCCATTGTAAAAATCCCTTGGCATGTGCTTCTCTAAGAGCTTTGTGCAAATCCTGTCACTCCTCTATCGTGTGACATCCCCTCTGGAGGGGATTTTTAGAAGGGGAGGTGGGAAGGTGCAATCTGTGCCTTCCCTTTGGGTGTAACAACAAATGAGTTTGCTCTGATAATTTAATATCTGTGCTTAGTACGCTAAGAATTTTGATCTGTGGTGTTTCTCTGGAAAAATATAGAATTTGCCTTCAACGTGTCTATTTATTGACGTAGTTTTTGTTGGACTCAATTGAATTACTCCTGCACTTTAAAAGAGAACTGATTTTCTGACTCTGCCACAGACCTTTAAGAAGCAGTTACTTCAGATATAGGCGTTTTCTCCCTGGTCCCCTTGTCCACCAAAGTATTCAGTTAAAAAAAACAAAACCCCAACCACCCAACAACAAATTCCAAGCAAATTACATGGAGTTCTAGTGAAGTTGGTCTGAAAAAAACAATCCCTTTATGCAGTTGCTTACAATTTGTGGCTTTTCATTTGCGAGCTGCACCGCAGCTGGGCCTGGCTTCGCCCACAAATGGGTTCATCAGGTCTATTGTTCTACAAACGCGCAGCAGCTCTTGCTCGAATCAAAACCCAATTCCACGTGCCCTCTGCAGTTTTTCTTCAATTGGTTTACTCCAAACACTTTGTTACTGAATCTTTCATTTGGTTGCAACCCTCCAAACGAATCGCAGAATGCAAGGGGGTTGGAAGGGACCTCTGGAGATCATCTCCTCCAACTCTTTGGCAGAGCAGGTCCACCCGGAGCAGGTCCTACAGGAACGTGTCCAGGTGGGTTTGAATGTTCCCCATTTCCCCAAGGTCCAGGCATAGCTTTGTGTAATAGCCATAGTCTTGTGTTTATTAATACTTCAAAAACATAATGTGGATGGGGGATGACTGCAATGTAATCTAGAAAGTCCAAGCAGACCAGGCTGGATGGGGCTTGGAGCAACCTGGTCTGGTGAGAGGTGTCCCTTGCAGAAGTTCAGACTTACCCATATGAAAACTTGTGTTCTTCAAGCCAATTCAGGAGCCTGCTGGAGGCTGTCTGAATAACTAAAAATAAAATGGAGCAAGCCCTTGCTTTTTGGGATTCGTCCTGTCTTTCTGGCCGTTTTCTTGTGATGTGATGGATTTTTGCCACACGGTGGTGGTGTTGCTTTTTGTCTTAATCCTGAGAAGTTGTTCCTAAGACCAGCTGGAGCAACGAAAACTGCTTTTTTTTTGTTAAATACGACTTAATGATAACACATTGATGCAATTTTCATGTTACTTTTGCAGCCAGGGTGTAATGGTACTCTATCACCAATATACAGCAGATCTGTTGTACAGCAGCAGGGCTATTATTGCCAGCTTCTCAGGCCTTTGCATCTAATATTTTCGCTGCATTTGGTGGTTTTATTGCTACTTTGTCCCCACAGGGAAAAAGAGATGAGCCCCCCCCACCTTTTTTTTTTTTCAAAGAGAACTTGGGAACACTTGGAGTCATTAGGTGTCATTTTATAAAATACAAGGTTTTGGTTGTAAAAAGGTGGTTTAGGCATCATGTTATGAGGAATGTATGAGTTGAAATTCATGTTGGCACAGGCTGAAATCTGCGAAGATGTCTTGCTCAGCAGCCTGGTACCTGTCTTGCTTGGGGAGAATGATTCACGTGGTGATGCTCAGCAGCAGACAGAGGTAGTAGTAGCTGCAGCGTGTGGTCCCCAAGCTCCTAAGTAGCCTGCTATGGTCCCCATCTCCTTGGCCAAATACAGGTAAGGACATGATAGCCTTCCTGAAAGTCTGGGAAGAAGCCAGAGAAGACTATGAGAAAAAGAGGTCCTTGAAATCTAGTGGTCCTTAGTTGTCTGTGTTTACAGGTTGGGTTTTAGAGCAGGAGCTCAAGTAGGGATTCAAATGTAAAAAAAAAAACAACCACAAAACAACTACGTGATTCTAGTCAACGGAAAAAACTATAAAAGTACCGTGGCACATGGTCCTCCATCCCTGGTTGGTCTTGCTCTGGAAACTTCTTGTGTGCTGTGGCTTAGTGGTAAGGGCAGGTGCTGCTTCTGTTTGGGTTTCTTGTGAACACTAACACTGTTCACCTTGCAATAGTTCTCTGGTTTTGTCCTACTTGGAAACTGAGTACCTCCTTGGTGCACACAAACCCCACACCACCCCCAAAACAACACCAACCCAACACTAATCCGTATCCCCGAGCACCATGTCAGCTCATCTCTTGAACACCTCCAGGGATGGTGCCTCAACCACCTCCCTGGGCAGCCCATTCCAATGCCTGACAACCCTTTCAGGAAAGAAATATTTCCTAATATCTGTCTTTCTGTCAATGCAACTCTTGCACACTTGCCACAGACTCATAGCAACGCCACGGTCTAATTTTCTATGAGTAGGGCTTGAATTAGTTGCATGGAGTTAAACTTTTTTTTTTTTTTTTCAAATTTTTGTACTTAATTTTCTTGTAAGCTATGGACAAAAATATCAGTCTTTTTACTTTTTTTTCTAGGTCATTGCACACTATTATTGGCTGGTATTCTCTCTATCAGATTACGACTATTCGGTTTCCAGCCAACAGTTTTTTAAAATAAATATTCACTGACTCAAAAAGAGGAGATGATATTCAAAAAGTTGTTAGACCTTGTTGTTAAAAATGACCTTCATGCAATAGTAGGTTATTTTGTTTAAATAGGAGGCTAAATATAAGTTACCCATTTCAGCAGAGAGGGTTTTGATAGACGGAAAGAATCGCTCCACCGTTAAGTGAGCTGATGAGCTTGAGAATGTGAAGAAATTCTAGGGCTGCTCCAGGTTTGGTGCCAGCTGTTGGGGCAGGGAATAATTGGGGCAAGAAGGATCTTGTGAGTAACCATAGAGCTCAGGAAGGATGGAAGGATAAGGATAAATGAGTGGAGAGATCAACATGATGGGGCTGGGAACAGCAGGGGACATGTAATCTCATGATCCACGCTGGACCCCATTTGATGGTGTTTTCTGATAAACACCAGCCTTTGTGTCCATTTCTGAAGTCTGGTGCCTCTCACCTGCTTCAAGTGTGTCCTTCCTTCAAAATTCTGTTGTTCCAGTCTCTTTGTCCAGCCTGGCTGAGATATTCATGCCCTGGCTTCTCTTCAGCTTCTGTTTCTGGCCTGGTGAATATTTATGAGCAGTAAAAGAGTCCAAGAGGAATGAGTTAGAGATGTCCTGTCCAGAATAGTTAGTAGCACGGAGAGGCTGGTAGATGGAGGTCGTGTCCTTGGTCCACCTAGGAGCTCTCATCTGTCTCATCCGCCTTCCTCAACTCCAGGTCAAACGCTGCTTTAGGAAAGTGAGATTTTTTCCCCTCCGGGATTGTATTTAAAAATTACAGGCAGTCTCTTTTCTACCTGAAGTGGAACGGGCAGAGGAATAGAGTACCAAACGTTTTCTGATGGAAGGCCTCTTCCTTGAAAAGACCCAATCTTCGGCGATGAGCGATCTCTCAAAAACAGGAAATACAACCCACCCCCCCATCCTGCCGATAACACCCTTCCAACATCTCTAATTTTAGACTCGATAGATGCGGGCGGGTTTGGCGGTGCCAGAAGGGGTGTAGTAATAGGCTGAAAAATGTATTTGATGATTTAAACGCGAGCGGTGCCGGTGGAAAGGTGCCAAGCTGCCCCCGGTTGGGGGTAGCCAAAGAGCAGCCTGAAGGAGTCACGCGTGTGTTTTCGGCTTCCCTTGTGCAGAAGGAATGCCTGCTTTCCCCGCTGTTGGTCGTAGACGTCCCGAGGCTGAGCTCCGCTCGTCGCCCGTGCCTCCATCATCTCTTTTTTTTCATGTGAACACTATTTCCAGGGCATTAAGGCTGCTGTTAACGGGGGTCGCGCCGACGAGGTGGCAGAAACGCTCCTTCCATCTGTACCCTCCATTCCGGCTGGGTAGAAGCTGCACAGGGTTTTAAAACACTTTTCTACTCGTGCTCAGACAAAGATGGGTGGTTTTCGCGTTAATCCAGCACTTTCAAAGCCGCACGTGAGGTTTTGGCTTCAGAGTGGCTCTAGATTTCAGTGCGAGTTAAACCCTGCGCAAGGCTTTGGACAGGTTTCTTCTTAGAAATGCCAGATTTGGGCAGTTCAGCTTCTGAAGCCTTCTGATCCACGACTCTTCTGCCCTTGTTTAGATGAAATGTTAAGAAAATAGGAAACTATTATTCTGGAGAAGCTCCCCCCCACCAGGAAAATCACAAATTTTAAATATGTGTTTACCTCCAATCCTGTAAAAGCAGGAGAAATTACTGCGGTTTCACTAACTATAGAAATTGCTTGTTTGGCTGATAAAAAGCTTTTCTTCTCTTTGGGCTGTAAATCTCACACGACATTCAAACTCTTCCCTCAGCAGATGAGCATTTTAAGGGTAGTTTACCGTGTTTTAAAATAGAGATAATGGGGTCATTTTCTTAACGACTTGTATAGGGTAAGCAGGTCCATTATGAAATGATCAAGGCCATGAATGATGACAGGGACGGGGAGGAATGGGTCTACAACAGTCTATTTTTCTTAAAAGGCTTTGTTTGTAGATACCGTCCCTCACTGGCAGCAGGGATGGGTACAGGGTGTGGAGCTCTGGGTTTTGGACACCAGGAACTGGAGATCCTGAGTAGAGCCAGGCTTTGCCGCTGCCTACATAGAAAAGGGCACAGAGGCAAAATTGGCTTTAAACCCAGATCCAGAACTGGGTGCCTATTAGAAAGCAGCCCTGAGGAAAGGGACTTGGGGGTGCTGATGGAGGAGAAGCTGGCCATGAGCAGGCAGTGGGCACT
>JAOQGH010000004.1:33047638-33066244 GCA_025769975.1 Gallinago jamesoni
CCCCCCCCCCCCCCCCCCCCCATGAGAAGCAGGGAATCGACACGGGCTGCGCGTTTGTCGGCGCTGCAGGCTCTGCGATGTGGTTTTGACACAGGCGTGCTGCAGAGTGCAGCCCACTGCAGCCAAGGAGAGGGAAGGAGAGTCTTCCTCCCTCCCGCACCGGGCGGCGAAGCACCGGGGGGCGGGGGTGGTGTGTGTGCTTGGATGAGAGAGAGGAGCAGCAAAAAAATGTAATAGCTCCCAACTTTCCGGCAGAAAACGCGGGCGGGGGGGAGCCCCCGCAGTTAGGGATGACCTTCATGTGCCCTTCACACAGGCGGCTCCGGCGGGGAAAGTCGTGCGTGAGTTGTGGCAAATGGAGATGGAATTAGGGATTTTGAGAGACGGCTGTAATTAGGTTCGAAGCAGGCATCTAAAGACTTTTTTTTTTTTTTTTTTTTTTTTCTGGATCGACCGAGAGGGCTCAGCCTTCTGAGGGGTGGGATTCAAAGAGCGGGGAGGGCTTCTGTGCACCTCCTGAACATCTGACCTTGGGAGACAGGTAGGTGGTCCGGAGGAAAACCAAACGGAAGCGAGAGGATTAGTGATTCTTCTGACCATAACCCTGACCTCCGTGGTCGCTATGGAACCTCCCAGTGGCCCCCAACCGTTGCCTGCAATATTAGCATTTTTAAAAAAAACCATAATCTGAAGGCAATTGCAAGGTGATGAGGGAGTCTGGGCTCACCTCGGCACTGCTCCGGCCTGACCTGGTCCAGGGTGGCAGGAATGGGATGGGACACTCCTAAGGAATATCAGGTTGGATGGAGGTTCAGCTGCTCGGGGTGGAAATCACCCGGGAAGCGATGCTGGGTGTGGGAGAGCTGTGAATTCCCGTTGGGAGCAGCCACTGATCGTACCAACCAGGTCTCCTCATGGTTCCTGGGCTCTAAACACCAGGAACATGATCCTCCAGTGCCCGCAGAGGCGTTTGGATTCCCCAAGCCATTAAAGATGCCTGGTTTCTAAAGTGCTTCCAGATGATATAGATTAAATAATTTCACTATTAAGAAGAAGGAATGAGTTGTTCCTTTTTGAGAGAGAGTTATAACTTTGGACGTTATAGCCTGCTGATGTCATACACTTAAGAGAAGTTAACTTTTTCCCTTACTTGATCCAGCATAGTTTTCAATTTTTTGATCGCAGGGATGCAAATAGCCCAAGTTATTCTAGCAAGTTCCTCAGCACTCATCATCCCTTGCTCCTTAGCTCCTCTCGCAACCCATTTTTAACACCAGCCCTTGACAAAGTCCTGTGTAACTCACGAGTGTCCCCAACCCACAGCCTGCCCTTAGACCTCACCCCGGGAGAGGGAAGCTGATACGGTTCCTGGTGTCCTCCCAACACAAGAGCTTTTGCAATACCTCATTGATAAGGGTAAAACCCAACCAAGTACTGGAGATGAAGAGCGAGGGTGGTACCCGGCTGGGAGCCTGCTCTTGGGAGATGCTCTGGGCAAGGCAAACTTGGGACAGAGCCTGGCAATAGACTGCTTTTTGGGTTTCCGTTCAGATTTTTTTCTTCAATTCTACTTTTTCCCACCTCTGCAGTCTCCTAAATTCTGTGACAATCAGGAGAGTGCAAAGGACAGTTCAGGTTAAGGCTGTTCCTCCTCCTGATTGTCGCCCCCGATTGTCCCCAGGTCCGTCACTCTCCCCACCAGCTTTTTCCATGGACAGAGAGATCTCAGAGTCTTTTCCTTCAAAATGCCAGAAGGCAGGCAGGCGCCTGCTGCCTCCCAGCCACACACATCTGCCTTCCCTTTCACGGGAAGGCCGGGAGCAGTGGTGGTGGTGGCAGCAATGGTGGTGGTGTCATTGGCATTGGTGGTGACATTGGCGGTGGTGCTGACAGTGGCAGTGAAGTGATGGCCCTCTTGACCCAGGCAGGAATGCTCCCACCCATCCCATCCCATCCCATCCCATCCCATCCCATCCCATCCCATCCCATCCCATCCCATCCCTCCCAGTTTTGCTTTTTCCCCAAGAAGGAGCTCCAAGCTGTTTCCAAAGCTATTAACATTTTTTGCCAGGCACTGTACCCACAGGTCCCTCAACCTGGAACCACCGCTACCATCTCACAGCACCCAACAGGACTTTCTGTTACCATCTGCCACGGCCTTCCCGGGAGGGGACCTAAAAATCAGCATCCATCTCTACCACCACAGCCCATGACTCATCTGCTCTTCTCAATCTTAAAATTAAAGCCTTCAGAAGTGGAGATTGTCATTGTCTGGGAATATATAAAGTAGCACTTGAGAGGACTTAGTACAAGCAGAAGGAAAAAAAACAACATCTATTGGGACTTCTACAGGGAAAATTGTCAAAGCTGTGTAGCACCACCATTTATTAAATATGAGGAACCGTGTCCTTAATAACTGCTCTTTCTCTCCATATTAAAGGCTTTTAAAAAGAAGGAAAAAAAAAAAGGAAAAAAAGCCCTTTATTTCAGGGTTATGAGTCTTAAGGATGTGCTGTGATTTACCACACGCCTTCCCAGTCAGCGTGACTCCAACAGACACTGGTGAGCCCAAACCTGCTGAACCCCTTTAAGGCACACGTCCGGCTTCCCTACAAAATTTGCTGAAGGAATTTCAGGATTTTAAAACTTTCCTTAGCCGAGGTCTACAAATGAACAGAAATCAGTCAGGAGGGGGGTTATTTACACATGCATGTCGGTGAAAATACATCTACATACACATGGAGAAGGCCAGGCTATGGGCTTGTCCAACTAACCACCTTTAGTTTTGCATTAATTCATGAAGATGTCCAGGATCAAATTTTTTTTTTTTTTTTTTTTTCAGAAAGTGAGTATTTTGGCCCACTCTTTATTTGCCTTGGTTTTCATGTCTCCACTGGAGCCAGTGGAAGTGAAACTCGTGTAAGACTAAGGGAACCAGGGGTTTAAGTTCAGCAGTGATTCAGGAGCCCTGATGGTCTTTGCAGGACACTCAACCCCTTCAACGTTCTCTTCAGCACCTTCTCCGAGCGGGCCCACCTCTACAAACCCATCCCAGTAGCCCATTTCAACGATTGGTCACGGAGAAGGTTGAAGCCAGAAGAAGAGAAAACCCTCCACGCTCCTAATTCCACCATTGCCAAGGCCACGCGTGCAGGAAGATCTCCAAGAGGTGCTGCTAAAAAGACAGGAATTGGGGAGGGTGTCTTGAAGGGGACAGGCTGGTGACACAGGTGGAAATCAAAGCCCAGCCTGGAGCTGACCCTTCCCATGGGGGTTTTTCCTCCCCTGGAGAAGGTTCCCACCTACCCCTGTCCTTCTGCAGCTCCCCCACGGCACAGCCCCACGTTCCTCCCACTCCACGCTTGTCTCACAGCGGGGAGAAAGCTCTGCCTGTATTTTGTAGGTAAGGACTAGACTCTTCCAAGGTTTTTTTCCCACTGCAAGTTGTTTTTTTGGTTTTTTTTTTGCTCTGCAAAACCCTGGAGATGTTTATCAGGAACATACAGGAAGGGAGAAGAACTCCCCATTATAACAAAAACCCTCTTATCTCACGCTCCAGTGGATCTCCTGGGAGACAGATTCCCACCACCTGCCCACCAGAAGCTGTCCCCACCATACCCATCGCTCCCGGGCAGGCTGTCCTTCACCTTCTCCAGTGCTCCCAGCACCTGGTGAGCACCCACGTTGTCCTGGCACCGGCTTTTTCTGCAGCTGCTTCTGGCAGCTCTTCTTCTTTGATGTGTTTCTACTGAAGGAATATTTTATTTCATGGTCACTCCTTGCTGGAGGACGGGCTCGGGCTGGTGCCGTTCCAGAAGCCGAGGAGGCCATGGGTGCTCTCTGGCTTCTCTGGGGAGGTCCTAACACTGAAGAACCCTTCCTCAATTCAAATCAAACCAGTCAACACCTGCTTCAAGCAGTACAAAAAAAATATTGGTGGAGCAAGAAGACTCTGCTGGCCATCTCCCACCACCTGCTGGCCATCTCCCACCACCTGCTGGCTATCTCCCACCCACTGGCCATCTCCCATCATCTGCTGGCCACCTCCCACCACCCGCTGGCCATCTCCCACTCACTGGCCTTCTCCCACCACCCGCTGGCCATCTCCCACGACCTGCTGGCCATCTCCCACCACCTGCTGGCCATCTCCCACCCGCTGGCCACCTCCCACCACCCGCTGGCCACCTCCCACCATCTACTGGCCACCTCCCACCACCCGCTTGCCACCTCCCACCCACTGGCCATCTCCCACCACCCGCTGGCCACCCCGCAGGCTCTGACCCCCTCCCCGCAGACCCCCCCCCCGACCCCCGCAACCCATCCAAAGTGCAGAAAATGGCTCCTGCGGGGGGGACAGGAGGGAACCCGCGGGCGGGGGCGCGCAGCTGAAGGAAGTGGGGGGGGACAGGGGGGACGGGAGCGATGGCATTTCGGCGTGTGTCCCCCCCCACCCCCCCCGCCCCCGCAGCGCGGGGATGCCGCGGCCCCGCCGCTGATGCTCCGGCCGCGGGTCGCCCCGTCGGGGGCGGCACCGGGGGCGGGGGGCGGTAACCACCGCCTGCGCGCATCTCCCCGCACCTCACCGCACCGCACCACGGCACGCCCCCCCGTCCGCCCCCCCGCCTCCCCCCGCCGCCGCCCCGCCCTTTGCGCCGCCGCGGAGCGCAGCGCGGGCGCGCAGCGTTGCGGGACCCGCCCCGCCGCCACCGCCACCGCCGCCTTTGTGTCTGGTCGCCGCCCCGCGTAGGGGGAGGCGGATCCTGCGCGGCGGGGCCGGCGAGCCGCGGGCGCGGGCAGCCCTCGGCGGCGGCCCCGGACCGCGCTTCGGCCGCGCATGGACGCGCGTTCCCGCTTGCGCCGTGAGTACCGCCGAGCCGGGGGGTGCCGGGGGGTCCCGGGAGGGGGGGGGACACGACACGACACGACACGGGGACAGCGGAGGGACCGGGGGCTCCTCCGCGCAGGGATGCCGCCGCCCCGCGGTGCGGGATGCTGCCGGTGTCCCCGGGGAACGGGCGGCGCGGCCGCGGAGCATCCGCAGCGGACAAAGAAGCGCTCGGGGGGGGGGAAGGGTATCGGGGGGGGCGGTGGGGCTCCCCTCGGGGCTCAGCCCCCGCCCCCCCTCCCGAAATGCCGGTTCTGGGGTATTTTCGCCGTCGTTGCCATCAACCTGCCCCAGCGCGGGCACCCGCGGAACCCTCCGCGCCCCCGTCCCCCGGTTCCCCGCCCGCCCCCGGGCTGCGGCGGTGCCACCCCGCCGGGGGGACATGGGCGGCTTTGCTGCTGTCACCCCCTCCGCGGGCTGTCTGTCCCCCCCCCCCCCCCCTTCCCACCTCGGCTAGGATGGCTAGCGTGTGCTGCGAGTTGGTTGCCCAGGGCTCGGGGATGCTCAGGGCGAGCGCTGTGAAGCCCATCCATCCCCCGGGGCCGGGGAATGGGGAGGAACACCCCCCCCCTCCCGAGTGCGGGGGCTCTGCGGCACCCCCAGACCCACCCCCCGGCGTGGCACCCCCCCCTCCCCACCGGGGCACCCACGGAATCGGCCCGGGTTGCCGGGGATTTCGGTGGGGCCGGAGCGGGGAAGGGGGGGTGTGTGTCCATGGGAGCACCCCTGGAAGTTCCTTTGGGGGTTTTGGGGGGAAATCACACCGCTGGGTGCCCCGGCTCTTTTTGGTGCCCCCATGGCCCCCGTTAGACCCCTTCGTTTGGGTTGGGCACGTCACCCACGGCAAGTGACAGCCGTGATTTGGCAGCCAAAGGCTCGGGCCACGTGCCGTGCTTGGTTTTCCCCCTCCGGTGCTCCGAGCGACGGTGATCCTCGGGAGCAGAGGAATTATTGAGCCTTCTCCTCCTCGATCCGTGACAGGAGAAGTGACTTAATCCGGTGGGTTTTGCCGTTCCGCATCTGCTCGCCCAGATGCTCGGCAGAGGATGCTCGCTCGCCATGGCAACCTCCACCGCGCATATCACGGCCACTTTTTTTTTGGGGGGGGGGGAGATGTGGGGTGGAAAGTAGCAGGACCCCTTGAAGCAATAGGAACAGCTAATTTCAGAATCGCCATAATTAATAAATAAATGTGCCTCTCGGGAAAAAAAAAAGACCTCCTTTTTTTCCTTTTTTTTTCCCCCGAGAAGGTTACCGTATCTTCAGTCGGAAGGTGCGGGGGGGGGGGGAGAGAGGGAGTCAGCCTCCCCAGGAGGTCGTGTGTCCTCCCCCTTCGTGCAGCTGCAGTGAAAGGTGGTCGCTTCGTTATCCAAGCAGCATTAATTACTGTCAGTTATTTCAAAAGCACATTGACCCGACGACGATCGCTTAATCAAATACCTTGGTGCGTCCTGTGAGCCCCATGTCCACGGGAGCTTCAGCCTTTTGATGTTAAAGCTTTGATAAAACAGCATTTTAATTTAATTCGTTGGTTTTTAAGATTCTCTCACACAGCTTTCTAACGCGTTTCTGTTATACGAATAATAGGAAATGCTTAAAAAAAATTAAAAAATAAAAAAATAGGTTTTGCATTAAAGCAATTGTTTGCAGCTGCTGAAATAAGGGCAATCAACCGCTAATTGCCTGCTGGGCGAGGAGAGAGCAGCAGGTGGGCAGCTGGGGGGAGCTGGGCTGGAGGTGGCTGGTGGGACACGGCGTGGTCCGTGGTTGGGAGCAAATTCCTCCGCTCCTTGGTCCCACGGCAATTCATAAACCCTCCGGTTAAAATTTGCCAAAGCCCTAGTTTTGGGGGATTTTTAGAGGAAGGTCGTGGGGTTGTCTCCGGAAGGTTTCGAGGCAGCAGCGTGTGTGCGCTCATTGAAGCCACAAAACTTCAGCTTAATGAGGAATTAACAGCCGCCGAGATTTTTGGGTCTCGTACGAGGCTCCGGCTGCGGGAATTGAGCTTAAATCGGAGACACCAGCCACGCCAAAGACAGCAGAGCCTTGGACTTCATCGTAGACCCACAAAACAGGGGTTAACCCACGCCTGAAGGTGGCCAGCAGATGCTCCCCAGGGCCAGCAGGCTGCAGCTGCGTGGGGACAGCCCCTGAGTCCCCCCCAGAGCCACCCCCAGGCTCCACACCAGCCACCGCCGTGTCACTGGGTCCTCTGGCCAAACACCAGGAGCTGCTGCCCAGGAGGGACCATTGGGTGCCTGGGATCCTGGCCAGGAGTGGGAGATCCACCTGCAGCAGAAATGGTGAATTTTCACCCATGAGACCTTCAGCTGCCCCTGCCCTGACCTGCTGGAGGGCGAGGGGTGAGTGGTGTCTCCATCCCTGGAGGTGGTCCTGGGCAACCAGTCCCAGGTGGCCCCGCTTGGGCTGGTGACCTGGGAGTCAGACCTTCTGCACGTGGGTGTAGGAAGAAACGCTCCCCCTTAAAATAGGGGCACCTGAATCCATCAGACCCAGTGGAGGCATCTGAAGCTCCTCTGGTCCACCAGAGCTGTGTCCAAAAGCCCTCAGCGGTTACCCCGTGAAGTGCAGGGCAGGAAGCTGTCCCAGAAGTAGTCAGTGCTACTTGATAATAGAAATTAATGATCCCGGCTGAGCCCAGACCCAGCGCTGAAATGTTGTATTAAGCCCTATTTAAAGATCTGTAAGAGCCACCATGTGTCTTCGGTTTTTCATCTCAGCTCTCTCTAATTTTAGCGTGGTTTCTGTAGGCTTTAATTTGCCGGCACGGCAGATTGCATCAAATCCTAGGACAAGTCTTTCAGAACTGTTAGCTTTTTTTTTTTTGTCAGATTTTTTTTTTTCTTCCCCCCCCCCCCCTTCTTTTTTTCCCTGGGACTGCAGCAATTTGGTGACGGCAGAGAAATCCCACGTGTGTTACTGAGCGTCTTCGCGGGGCGATTTTACACCTCGTGGAAGTGCTGGAGGAGCCGAAGGTGGGATGGAGGTGGGACGGGCAGGAGGGAGGGAAGGGCGCCTGGAAGGAGCTGGGGATGAAGTCTGGGGCAGCAAGAGGTCGGGCAGCCCCGGGGAGAGGCAGTTTTTGTCTCTCGAGTGCAAAAATTAGGGAAGTAAAGGAGCATCAAATCCATACAGCTGAGGTGGAGCAAGGAAAATATTAATGGATCAAGTTATGGTGAATAAAGAAGGCAAGGAAACCAGAAGCTCAGGAAGGCCGCTCTTTTTTATGATGAGGAGAACATTCTTCATCCCGTAGCTCGCTTCTATCCAGAGTGAACGAATCTGTAGCTACAGGAGTTCAAGCTTATTGGAGGAAAAAGCTTTTTTTAATTTTTTTTTTTTCCCCTTTTCCCAACTATTTTGCTGGAGCAAAGAAGTGAAAATGGCAGCTGCTACAAAGAAAATCCGAGAAGAGAAAGTTTAACTTTTATAAGCATAGGGGGCAGTGGGCAGGAAAAAAAAAAAAGTGGGAATCTGTCTGGATTGGGTGAAGGACAGTGTTTATTACGGTGTTTATTCGGGTCCAATATTGGGGGGGGGGGGGTGAAGCAGTTGGTGGGACTCCTGCGGGTCTGGGCTTGCTGTGTGAGTTCCCGTGGATGGGAAACAAACACTGTTTGTTTTTTTTTCTTTATGGCATGTAAATCGTCAGTTGTTACTGGTTTGTTGGTTTTGTTTTGGTTGGTTTTGTGGGTTTTGTTTTTTGTTTGTTTTGTTTTGGTTTTTTTTTTTTTTTTTTCCCTCCAATGCTGTGCTTAGGATGTCTCGGATGCTCAGTTTATCGCCGAAGTTTGGAAGACGTGCCGTGGGCTATAGATAGAGCGATCGATAGGGCACTCTGCCAGGGATGGGGCACGTGCTTGGAGAGCCTTTCGGGAAACGGAGATCCTCCGAAGTTCACGTGGGGTGACACCACGCCGACCTCCAGTCGCGAAGCTGATGCTCCCATCCCTGGAGAAAGCCTCTCCAAAGGGCAGAGCCGAGCAGAATTCCAAGCCGTGGTTGATTTTGGATTCTCCTTCAGCTGCCGGTTTCAAAAACGCTGCTTTGTTGTCGTCTTTTTTTGGCGCTTCTTGAAGTTTTACAGCGGTTGACTTGGGGAAGGCTGTGGAAGCAGGATGATGGCATGCCAGGAGAAGGATGCCATATGCCAGGAACTGCTCTGAGGAACCCTCTCTCGTGATGGATTTACACCGTGTCCGTGTTACGTCGGGAGCGAGCGAGAGGCCATCATCAGTGCTGGCTCTCCTCTCTGCAGCATCCATTCTTTCTTCTGTAGAAGGTGTTGGCTCTTGGCCGTGGTGAGACGAGAGGAGATGCCACTGAGGAAGCCTCGGTGCCTTTGGTGGCCAAGGAGCCAAGCGGTGGCTCCGGGTCCTGGTGGCAGTAAGGCCAGGAGCTCTGTCTCCAGCTCTTCCCCACTAATCCCTCCCACTGTCTCCTTCTCCCTTGCATCACTTTATTCTCAAATATATTAAAAAAAGCCCACATTCAAACACCATATGTTCTGTTTTCAACACCACATTCCCATCTTCTCTTCGTTGCTGTTCTCAGTGTTTGGCCGTCAAAGAGTCTTTCGGACAGAGGCTCCTCATACCTTGGTAGATGCTTCGTGAGACATTTATGGTCCTTGTTACTCCTGGCAGGAGGGCAGTTTGAGAGGCTGGAGCCACCACCCCGACAGGAGGGACACGTGGGGATGGTTACAGAGTGAGGCCCAGCGCGAGGCTGGGGGGAGCTGGAGGAGAGAAGGATGAGGCTGGGAAGGGGCCTCTGGGAGCCTGGTGGGCAGCTTCGCTCCGTAATTAGCATAAAATCTGCCGAAGGTGTTGTTTGAGTGGTGTCACCATCTCGTTGCACCTTGTGCTTAATTTTGCCTCAGGTATTCGATGCCGATCGAACCGTACGGTGCATGTGTTAGGCCTTCCCACCTCTCGGCCTTCTGAAGCTTTAGCTGTTGTTACAATAAAAAAATTCTTAAATTTTAAAGCCTGAGTACTAAATTGGTAGCTTTCAGCAGTTCTCTAATTATGTGAGACATTTTTTGTACTTAACAAATGGTTCTTATTCTTGCCAGCACTTCAGCCCGGTGTTCTGGGACTGTGGGTGTCAGGGAACAGAACATATTTCTGTGTCTGTGAATATGATCCCACACGTTGTCTTAAGTGGGAAAATGTTCACAGCCCTTATATGGCGAGGGAATTTTTATTTTATTTTTTTTTTCCCCTAAATCCATCAGTGCTTTCTCCCGCAGTAATAACGCAGTTTTATCTTCCTGGTGCTTGGGAGGCTGGATATTGATTACGAACCAGAAATATGAAATGGTTGGTCTTTCTTGCTTTCCTTCTTTCTTTTTTTTTTAATTTTTTTTTTTTTTTTCTGGCAAAAGTATCTTGCAATGTCACCTGCTCTGCCTTGTCAACCATTCACAAACCGTTTCTGGAAACGGCTGGTGGTTTCCAACAGTTAATCAATCTGTAGATGGCAACCCTATAGATGAGTACCTGAGGGGGGGAAAGGGTGTTATTTCTGCCTCGCGTTGGGCATCTCTTCTTCATCCTCACCGTGAGTTTACCACCTCCACCTCCTCCTCCTCACGCTCAGCCATTCCCACAGCAGCGTGGTGGCTTTCTGACCGTGCGCCAGAAGGTATCTCGCCACGTTCTGCGGTGAGATTTGTGAAACACCTGAGTTACCAGAGCACCTCAGGATGTTCTGAGCAAACATCGCTGAGAGGCTGGTTACAAATTCATGGACATATGAAACGAAGAGTGAAGAGTTCTTTGGGGTGGTGGAAGAGCAGAATTACCCTCAAATGGATTTTCTTGAAGAACACTCATTGTTGCATTAGATACTCCTGCCCAGTGGCATAACACCCCAAAAGGTTTTCGACCCATGGTCATCTGGAGGAGGAGGTATGAGGCTTTGCCTGTGCTGTTGCTGGGAAAGCTGGAGGTTGAGGTTGAAGGGAGGATGGAGATGCTGCAGCTGGAGCCAGCAGGAGCCCTGCCATGGTAGCCCAGTGGTATGGCATGGTGCCACCTGCACTTGGAGGCTCCTTGCCACACGAATGCTTGGGTGCAAAGCCTGTGTGGTCACCCAATCTGAAGGACAGTCACCCCATGTAAAGGGCACCCAGTTAGTGTCCACAGGAGATAGGGAAGAGTAATGACATGAGCATGGATGCTGCTATCTGTGGGTGAGCAATGTCATCTCATGAGCTTTCATGACCACCCTTGTTTTGAGGGGCTATGTGTGTTGGCCCCCTCCTGGGGCCATGGGTACATGGCAAGAAGGGAAGGAGATGACCTTGTGTGGAGGCGTGGTGGAGGTCTGTGGAGATCCATGGGGAACCACAGGGATCATGGAGAGAAGAGAGGGTCTCACATGTGCTGGGAAGCAACTGGAGGTACAGCCTGAACAGGGGCTCCAGGATCCTCTTGGACTTCCTGGGCTGACGGTCACATCCTGCATTTTCTTGGTGACCCTTGGATACCTTCCTCCTTTCTTTCATCCATGTTTTGTCTCACGGCAGATCAGAAAGCATTGCTTCAAAGGTTTGTCTTGCAGAATGTCCTGCACCTCTGCGTCCTTGTAGGATGTGACTTGTGGCTATGGTGACTTGTGTCATGGGAGAAGGGTCTACCAGATCCCACCTCCGGCTCCATGGGAAGGACCTGTTTGTCTGATGCCCAGCATAGGGTGGTACCTGGCTCCGGTGGCCAAGGGAGCCACGTTGTGCCACCTGCGTGGTAGCACATGGTCCCCTCTGGAGTCTGAGCATGGAGGAGATGCTACCGTTGAGTCGTAGACACATTCGTTGCCTCATGAATTAAGAAGATGTTGTAATCCTCTATGTGAGTGGGAAGATGAATCGTTAGAGTACAGAAATTTAGTTATGATTGATATTACCAACAGCCCAAGGTTTCATAGTTTTCTTGAAAGTTCTGCATCTGAGAAAAACGTACTTATTTACCCAGATGACCCTTTTAATTTTTAAGACAGGGGTAAAGTATCAAAGCAAATTGGATCAGAAATTCTGTGAAAGTCTGCATGATTCTTAGTATCCTCTCGATGTGACAGCTCAGTAGAACCCTCCCTTCTTTTCTGAAAGGAAGAAGCAATGGGAGTTTTGAGTCAAATTTTATTTATCGGGACAGTAATTTTTACCAGAGACTTAACAGAATAATGATTTATGTGAGAAATGCTAGAAGATAGATATATTGTATTGGTGGATATATATATGGTCTGTGTAACAGCCTGGTTTGTGGTTTATAAATATCACCTACAAGAGAGGATTTGGCTCAGAACCTCAATCCTCAGGGACTGTCACAGACTCGGGCCCCACCAGGGGCTTCTGCCTGACAATGGTCTTCAAGAAATTTGAGAGAGAAGCCTTCACTTAATAGGCATGTATTTGTGAGAATTTTTCCCAGTGCCATAAAACATGGTTTTCTTTACTTGTTGTTCCATGGTTGCGGATGCTGCGGTCCTTTTCGAAGTACGGAGGGTTTTTTTTTCCTGGGAAAGCCACATTTCACAGGATTTCTCTAGAAGTATCTGCGAAAGAGGCCAAGTTTAAAAAATGCCCACTGGCACGCTCGCCTCCGCCGGCACATCGGCTTCCAAATCTGTGCACAGAAGCTCCTTGGAAGTCAGGTTTTCTGTGCATTTTCCAAGGCTCAGCCGCGTCTCTGCCGTCGCTCTGCCAGGGAAAGGCACTCTTTTTAATGGGATGTCATTAACGCCGCGGCTGCTGAATGATTATTTCCATTTATAATAGCAACAATATGTTAACTTCGACAAGTTAAAAATTAAGATCCTGGAGCTGCCAGTCAGAGTGCAAGGGCTGCTGGCGTTCTTTAATCATCGCTGCTATTTTTGGGGGGACAGATTTAGCATAAAATAGGTGTGATGCAAAGTGTCACAGCGGATTTAGTCCTTGTCCAAGGCGTCTCGGGTTTGGAATGTGGCTCTTTCTATAAAATTCATCGAGAAAGTGTCAATCTTCATCCATGGAGAGGTGTAGGGGGGGAAAAACCAAGGAAAACTGGGTTGTATAATTTGTGACTGGTGTTTCTCAGGACCTGCATCTCCTCTGTGCAGCTCCGGCAGGTGGGATACCATCTGTAAATTTGGTTAAAGCTGGGGAAAGAACTCACCTCATCAGTGTTGGTTGTCAGATTGGTTTGAGATTAGATAAATCTTAATTACTTCTGCTAGATTTGATTCTGACTAGTCGCATTGAACTCATTCGAAGAAGTTATGAGGTGACTGAGTGAGGAACTGAGATTCACGTGCTGTGCTACGGGAATGGCTCTCTGAGACCAGGTTTGTTTGGAGCTCTCGATTCTGCCCTGGAGATGTTGAGGAGCTGCTCCCCATCCATCCTCACCATCCCCACTTGGGATTTGGTGGATACTTAGCATGTTCCCTCCAACTCATCTCTTTTATAAACTGACCTACTTAGTGACTCTTTGTGGAGAAGCCTGTACCTTTGCCCGTGCTATTTTGAGCATCTCCCATACCATCTAGTGTGTCCTTCCCTTCTATTTCAATGAGGAGACCATTTCATTTTATTTTTCTTTGTAGCTTTAGAATAGTTCTAGGAAATAATAAAGTAAGAGAAATTGTGTCCTTCCTGAAATACTTCACATTTTTCTAGTCCGTTAGCCTGAATGTACTGACTTTGGCAGCAAGGGGGGAACAGCACGAGAAGCCGTAAGTGGTGTTAACAGAATACAGTCAGTTTGTGCTTCTTAATAAATGCCTACCTGAAATATCTGAAATATCCTTTAAGAAGAATGTTTATAGTTGACAAGAAAGGGGGAAAAAAAAAAAAGAGCAATCACTATCTTGCTAATGAACTGGTAACTCTGAATATTAAATCATCTACAGAAGCTACCTCTCAGCTTCTGCCCATCCCCTTTCTCCTTCTACCTTACGGTAGAGAACTTGGCTGAGTCTTTCTTTGGGGTTAAGAAAAAGCACTTTAGCATCAAGTACAAACCCTGTTATTGGTCCCTGTCTCTAACATGCAATTTGTGTGTGTGCTAGTATCATTGTATATGCAAAAATACAGATTTATATTAAAACATGCCTAAAAATTTGAGTTCAAACTGATCATAGACTGCTCCATTCTCACAACAGCAACCTGGAAACTTTCAGCAAGTAAAACGCAAAGCATTGGGGAGTTTTTTTATGACTTTGCAAAACCTTCAGTGCGTGGTGGTGCCAGGGCTTCATTTTTTTTAATCTCCTGTGGCCTCTCGGTTCGCTCTCAAGGTTGTGTAGTGGAATAATTAGTGCTGGAACAGGTGGGACTGGAAATGGGGCGAGCAGAGCACGTTTCAGGTGATGTGGAGGTACTCACAGATATTTGGCAGGAGGCAGTGAGTGAAGGCAGGAGCTCCATGAAGCAAATGGCACAAGGAAGAAGTCTTGCAGCCAGACTTTCTTTCCTCGAGACATCGAGGTGCTGGAGCGGGTGCAGAGGAGGCAACGAAGCTGGTAAAGGGCCTGGAGAACAAATCATATGAAGAGCGGTTGGAGGAGCTGGGGCTGTTTAGTTGAGGAAGAGGAGGATGAGGGGAGACCTCATCACTCTCTACAACTACTTGAAAGGACACTGTAGAGAGGTTGGTGCTGGTCTCCTCTCACAGGTAATTAGTGACAGAATGAGAGGGAATGGCTTCAAGCTCCAACAGGGTGGGTTTAGACTGAACATTAGGAAAGAATTTTTCATGGAAA
This sequence comes from Gallinago jamesoni, assembly GCA_025769975.1. NCBI lineage: Eukaryota > Metazoa > Chordata > Aves > Charadriiformes > Scolopacidae > Gallinago > Gallinago jamesoni. The sequence goes on from JAOQGH010000004.1 coordinate 33,062,295, forward strand.
GTGGTATTGGAATGGGCTGCCCAGGGAGGGGGTTGTGTCACCATCCCTGGTCGTGTTTAAGAGTCGTTTAGATGTGGTGTTGGGGGATATGGCGTAGGGGAGAACTTTGTAGAGTAGGGTGGATGGTTGGACTCAATGATCCCAGGGGTCTTTTCCAACTGAAATGATTCTATGATTCTATGAATTAGTGTTTCTTGTTATCTTATTGCAGAAAAGAAGGGCAAACTGCTGGCATGTGGGCCCTCTTGGGGCTGGGTTGAGCAGATGGTGCCCTCAGGCTCCCCGTGAAAGGATACACACCTAAATACCGTGTGTCCTGTTGACCTCGTTGAGTCAGGTTTTCATAGCAGCTTCATTGCCATTTCAGTTTTTTTTTAATTAAGAGCTTGGGTTTTCCCTTAAGCCCTTGGCGTGCGGAGGCTGCTGTAGGGACCCAAAATGCTCCAGCTATTCCTGGACCTGTGAAGGCTTTCTCTGGACACAAGGGTGAAGCAGTTGGCCCAGTGAAGCCCTTGGCTTGCTGTTGTCTGCAGAGCGTGAGGCTGGATGTTCTGCAGAGCAGCCCCAGCACCATCTTCACAGGGATCTCCGAGTCCAACCAGGATGCACCATGGTGTGGAGCTACCAACCTCATGCCTTCATGAAGACCGAAGGGCAAAGCTGTTCCCTATGGAAGAGCCACACAGATGGATACTGGCTCATTGGAAACCTGCTTTGGGGTGGTTTAAAAATTTTTCAAGTTTACCCAGAATCAAAATATGAAACCTCAATATGAAAAAAAAAAGTCTTTTTGGGCACACAAGAACTCTTCCCTTCTTCACTCTCATGAAAAAGCTTGCACATCTGCCAGACTTTAGGTCCTGATCTGAATTTTATCAGTTTATCATTCCTTCCCTGATAAATATTTTCTTCTTGAGACTCTTAAGACTAGAGGGGGAAACCCACAATTCTCCGTCTAGGACATTGACTTTTGATGGTCTTCTTTTTTGAAACGTTCTTGCCCTTTCAGAAGAGCACATTCTGGTTTGGTGAGGGGTGGGCATTCGTTCACCAGGGAGGTTTTTCCCGCCCTCCTGAGAATCCAACACAGGATTTGACCAACATATCAACTTTTGGAGGAGTTCAGCCCATCCTGGAGTGGGGAATGCCCTTGGATTTTGACGGCCACGTTGCCCTTGGTTGGTCGGATGCTTGGTGTGGAGCTTCTCAGTGTCCTGGGTGTGAGAACAAGCATATTTTGGGCAGAAGAACAAGGACTGCCATGGCAGCTCCATGAGTAGGGTCTGCAGCACCTGTGTGATACCTGCAGGAACACGGAGAGTCATACACAGAGTCCTTCTGCTCTCGGGCTTTAAATAGCGTTCGGTAAATAAAACTGTTCTTTGAGCAAGGATGAGAAAAGAGAGATAAGAATAGCTGCCCATGAAGTGTCATCCCTCTGCGCGCCGAAACAGCTGCTCTGTGGAAGAATTAGTGTGAGACTGTGTGGTTAAAGGTGATGTCATGAAAGCCCAGCAAAACTGCCAAAGCAGCACCAATTCTGTGCTGTCGTAAAGCCCAACTGGTCGTTCTGGTCCTATATTGCAGGCTCTTCACGTATGAAAATGGAGCATGTCAGTCTTTTTTCTTTTTTTTTTTTCAGATACAGAATCTATTGCTTTCTTCTAAAAACACATATTGCTGCTTTGTTATGCATTTAATACTTCATGTATTTCATTTCATTTCATTTCCCCATCCCTGGAGGGGTTCAAGGCCAGGTTGGAGGGGGCTTGGAGCAACCTGGGCTGGTGGGAGGTGTCCCTGCCCAGGGCAGGGGGTGGCACTGGGGGGGCTTGAAGGTCCCTTCCCACCCAAACCATCCTGTGATTTTAGCCACGTGTCCTTACTTGTAAGCTACCAGTTGAGCATTAATGGGCAAACTGGATCTCCTGGAAGATCTTTTCATAATTCTTTATTCTAGCTGTGATTTCTTTTCAACCAACTCTGCTCCAAGAAAACAACGGAGAAAAACGGAAAACCTTTTCTTTTTTTTGCTTTTTTTCCTGTTGTTGTTGTTTGCTATGAATTTGAAGACAGCCTTTGCCTTATTTCCTGGCCGTTTGGGGTCACAGATTCCTGGGTGAGAGCAGGGATCAGCCTGCAGCACGTTGCACCAGCGAAGCGACTGGCTCTTGCCAGGCAAATAGCAGAAGGGGCCAACTACAAAGCCCTCTGCCATCCCAGGAACGAACCCGTGGTGCAGAAGGCTTTTTGAGATGAATCCTGTACAAAAGAGAGGCGACCTGCCTGCGGGTTTTGGGAGGCAAAGAGATTTCGGCATTTCATGGCTTGAGCTGGAGTGCTCAGACAGCCTGTGGTGGAAAAAAGCTATTAATATTAAGGCGCTTTCCCTTGTTTTCGGCTGTGAGCTGTAATTTACTGTGATTAGTTGTTTCCTAATAAATTGTTTGTAGCTCATCTCGGCATCAAGACACATTAGGGTTCCTGCTCTGCTGTCTGTTGCGCCGGCTAATTTGATCCATCTTCGGGAAGGAGTTTATGACCAGATGCAGGAGGTTGGGCTGGGAGATGCCACGCAGCTTGTTCTCTCCCTCTGTCTACACCCGGAAGGTCAAATTCTGCTCCTTTTTGCCCTCGGAGTTTAATTGAAGTCAAGAGAGCTCCGTAGGTGTAAACGAAAGCGCGCTCGTTAAGAGACTGGCGCAGGGTGGGAGGGGATGGGGTTTCAAGTAAAGGTGGTAGCACGTCAACAAGTTGGCTGCTCATCCATCGAGAAGAGCCATCCCAACATTTGGCTCACAAAAGCCTCCGGGCGTTTCAGCTGGAGCGGCTGCTCTTCAGCTAATGGCATTAAAATAGGGATTTCAAATTTAAATAAAATTAAAATACAGAGTAGCGGCTACTGACACCATTTAACTGGGGATATAACATGAATGCTTATTTTTAATTAGTGAGTGGGGACAAAAGCTTATTAGCCAGCTACATGGTGGCATTGTTCTGGAGAGGAGTGTTTTGCTATTAAGGTTACTTGGAAAGCAAAGATCGTCCCCAAAGCTAAACGTGATTTAGGGTTGTTCTCCCACTTTTTTTTCTCTCCCTAGTTCTCTCCTCTTTTCCAGTTGTGGTGGGACAACTTCTGCTTTTCAGTGTGAGTTGGTGCCCAGTTTGTGTGTGCAAAGCAGAGGTTTATCCTGTGCCAGCCTGGGCATCGGTGGGGCTGTGGCCACCACTGTGCCCAGCCTCCGGTGTCACCCTCAGTCCTCATGTCCCTTCTGCCTTGCTACCCCAACCAGACCTTTTCTACCTTTGCTTTTCTCCTTTTAGAAGTTGTTCTTGCGTGTGCTGTGTGGATGTGCCACCTTGCTCATTTAGACTCGTAGAATCATGGGACCATTTATGTTGGAAAAGGTCTTTCAGATCATGGAGTCCAACCACCAGCCCAGCACTGCCCAAACCCACCATTGACACATGTCCCTCAGCCACCAACGTCTTTGAAATCCCTCCAGGGATGGCGACTCTACCACTGCCCTGGGCGGCCTCTGCCAAGGCTCCACAACCCTTTGGGGGAAGAAATTTTTCCCAATATCCATTCTAAACCTCCCCTGGAGCAACTTGAGGCTGTTTCTTCTTGTCCCATGGCCTATTCCTTGGGAGAAGAGACCGACCCCCCCCTGGCTACCCCCTCCTTTCAGGGAGTTGGAGAGAGCCAGAAGGTCTCCCCTCAGCCTCCTCAACCTCAAGCATCGGCCAGAGGTTGGGCTGGAAAGGACCTGCAGGGCCAGATGTTTTACAGCCCGTCCTTCATTAGCTTGAGCAAACTTGGTGTCTCGTGTATGGTGACAAGGCAGGAGCACAGATGATAGGACAACGGGTAATGGCTTCAAGTTGCACCAGGGGAGGTTCAGGTTAGATATTAGGAAATATTTCTTTTCTGAAAGGGTTGTCAGACA
>JAOQGH010000004.1:33084818-33117890 GCA_025769975.1 Gallinago jamesoni
AGCCCTGGACCTTGGTGGCCTCGTCCTGTAGCTCTCTTTTATGAGCAGACCCGAGCACCCGGACTGAATTGCAGTGATTTCAGCAGAACTCGGGTAAATATCGCATCGGGAAGGGGATGGGTTGCAGCTAACCTCGCCGTGAGGAAAATGCCAGTGCTGAAATCACAGCTGAGGAGCCGGGCAGGACATCAAATAAGGGCAAATAGGTCTGTGCCCTTCCTCGGATGGGGCCGTGGGTGGCAGCCACCCGGGGCAGGAACGTGCAGGGAGAGGAGGCTCTGGGTCTCCAAAAGCCGGGGTGTTTTACCGCAGGCTCTCAGGAAAGCTTTATTTCTCCCTGCTGGTGCAAACAGGACAAGTAAATCATTTCCTACCATGACTTCTTACAGTCTTACTCTTCCCTGCCCTATTATTTTTGTGGGAAGGCTTGATGGCAGCGTGTATTTCCTCCGGTGTGCCGTTATTCGTTTGCCAGTTAATGGCAGGGCGAAACTGGGCTGGGTATACTGGCATTTATACTGGCATTTAAACCTCTCTTTATTATGAGCATGAGCTGTTTGTAGCGATACCGCATAAAATCATGCTTCCCTGATACACATTCCTAAACCCTAATAATAGGGAGGCCCTTAAGGAGTTGCTGAGCCAGGCGTTACGTCTGTGTATTGCTTGGTCTTGGTTGGCTTTCTTCCCCCCACATGTGTCTGAATGCTTTTTAAAATCCGTTTATAACTTTGGCTGGTACATGATTCTGTTGCAAGGAGTTAAGGAGAAACTCTACATCTCGATTTTTTTTTCTCTGTTGCCCTCATGTACAGGGTAACATCAGTGCTGCCTTTGTGTAGCTTTGGACCACCTGAAATCAGTGCACCGAGAAACAGATCTTTGAACGAGATACTAAATTATACAAATTATATGACACTGACTAATATTTATTATTATTTATTATTACGTGACCATCTTTAACCATTGGATTTTCTTATTAGCTATATATTATATAGATTCATCTTTCTTACAGTTCTCAAAGCAGTGTGTCTAAACATTTTTTCTAGTGTATTCCAAATTTGTGGTTAAAATGGAATTGAGTGTCGTATGGGGATGTCTACTGCATATTGCAGCGAGCACCCCGTGACAGTAAATCCTGTGCCAATGAACCACCTAACGGGAAAATCCGATTTTTAAATTCCTTTTAGGGGAGATGCCGCGATATAATCAGAACGTTAAAGAGTGCAAAGAGTGCATTTGAGCTCGCTAAGGTTGTTTTCTGAAGTGAAATGAAAGCTACTTGAAGTCTTGCAGATGTTCCGGGTTTGCTGGGAAAGGGAGAGGTGGGATGCGCCTCACCGGGTGTCCGGAGGGAGCCTCTGACATGAGTTGAGTGTGTGCACTTCTCCCAGTTCTTAGCAGCTTGGTAGTTACTGAATAGACACCGAGGGACATATTTTCAAACTGGGCTTTAACCTCAATCTCTAAAAACCACATTTACTGCTGCTGAAAGACATTTTTATGTGCAAGCTGGGTAATTAAGAATTTAATCGCCCTTTCTTAAGTGAAAATGATATTTTCCGCGCAGAAAATGAAGCGAAGTTTAGAGGCTTCGTTCTGGAGAGCTATTTGCAAGCTCGATATGGAGTCTGAAATTACTTGTTTGCCTTTAAAAAAATCACTGGATAGTAAATCCCTGGAAAATATGTTTTGCCAGGTATCCAGGAGAGAAGGAGCCGAGCCAGAGGTAGTCAATGACCTGGAGAAATGACCTTGTTCTCTCCACTGGAGTACGGATCTGGCTGGGGTTTGGTAGGCACGTCCCAGCTAATCCGTTGCTGTGGAAATGATGTGCTGTTTGTTGTTTTTTTTTAAGCCCTCAAAAGTATCATTGAATTATTTCAGTTGCTGGAAGTATCACTGATACAAAACCCCAGTCTTTTTTGGTGGAAGACAGTCACAGATTTGGGGTGAATGGGAGTGATTCCAGGAATTAGACGGTGGGCTTATCTCTTTACCGGAGACTTGTGAGCAACTGAGTTTCTTGATAGCTCATGGTGATATTAATGAGCTGGATTATGAGGTGACATTGTGTGTGTGGTTGGACTCCATGATCTCAAAGGTCCCTTCCAACCATGGAGGTTCTGTGACTGCTTTCTGTCGGCTCAGCGTTCATCGCTTCCAAGCACCAGCACGCGGGACATTCAAAGATGTTGAAAGTTTTGCCTAAAAAGTGTCGGTGTTGTTTTGTTCATGGGATTGTACATAAAACTTATACTTGTACAGAGGTCAGTCTAAATAAAAGCAACTTCTTCTTAGTTATTTCAGCAATATGTCCGGTGGGTAAGTCCAGACGTACTAACCTATGAATGGGAAGGTTCCCATTTCCAGTTATCCCTCACATTCCCTGCAGAGATTCCGTGGCAAGGAGAGAAGCTCCATTTTCATCTAAAATAACCTTTCAGGATATATAACCTCCGCTCTTTTTGTGCTGTTGGCAGTGTCCCCTGTCCCTAAGTGTGGGCAGTTCTCCCAGCTGGTGGTCATACGCTCAGCTGCCCTTAAAGACAGCGATTCCTGCCTTTAAGGAAACCTTTATTCCTTATTTTATTACCAGAACGCTAACGTTGAAAGCCAGCTGAAAAAAATCAAATGTACTGCTATGGGAGAAGTGTTCTCTGGAGGGGTTTCCCATTGGAAAGAAAGGCTGGAAGAATGAGTTGAGTTACCTCTAGAGCTGATTTACAGTGTGGCTGAGGACACAATATAGCCCAGAATTATGCATATATCATTCATGTTGCATTCATTTTTCTCAAAACTGCCTGCTATGACTTTGGAAGATGATGGATATCTCCAGGTGCTTATATAATTCAGACTCTATGAAAATTAATTTGGTGTCATACTCTGACACTCGAGACCACTTTGGTATTACAAATGCTTGTGGTTACTTTGTTGATGCTCGCACAGAAGTCAGTGCAAGATGTATTGTTATTTGTCTTAATTAAGAATGGTTTAAAATTTTGTGGCGTGCTACATTTCTGGGGTTTGTTGTTGGTTTTTTTTTTGTTTGTTTGTTTGTTTTAATATAGACTTGTATTGCATGAGAAAATCTACCAAAAGCATGGCACAGGCAAGGTGTGTAACGGCTGGAAAAAAAGTACTTTTCCTCTGATTGCTACTTCAGTGGGATACCCAGGGAGCGCTGCGGAAGGTGCCATCCCGGATCCCTTCTCATGGAACTTAAGCAAATAGTGAATGAGAGTGGCTGGATGGACTGGCTTCCAGGCCTCTTCTTAAGGATGTGTAGCACTCGCTTACATTGGCTTGAAATGAACTCCTGCTGGTTATGACCCATATGAAATATGTATATTTAGATTATTTTACCATGATTCTGATTTTCCAGTGCAACCTTAGTAGGGCCATAGATTAGTTTTAGGAAGATAATCTTGGGAACATCCAGCTTGAAGGTTGGGGTACAAATACCTGAGGTTTCTGAGATGTCCCTCCAGATATGGCACTGGCTCTTGCGTGAGTTTTCGTATGGCTTCTAGTTTTGCAAACTCTTCCAGTCTTTGAAGTACCTGGAAGTAAGGTAGTGCTCAAAAGAGCCTGGAGCCCCGGAGCTCCCAATGGTGTTGATAAGTGAATCCCAGGAGGCTGCTATCTCCAGGTGAGCAAACTCTTACTCAACTGACCTGAGACTCATCGCATTGTACTTTGTGAATATCTGTGTAAATATTTCCTTCTGTCTTGCTCTCCAAACTTTTGATCCTGGCAACTGGTTTCAGTGGAATTTGACAGAGGAGAATTCTCCGCTATGCTTAAGAATTCACACGAGGGGACAGAAGGAAAAGAAGACTTCTAGGTGGTCTCACAGGTGTCCTGCTGAAGAGGAAGGTTGTGAACTCATATAGGAGAGAAGCCAAAGCAAACAGGCTTGGCAAATATCCCTACTGCAGAAAAAGCTTCAGTTGACTGGAAGGAAATTTCACAAAAAGCCTATATCCATAGGAAAGCAGCTTTTGCTACTCTTAAGTGTTGTGGAATCAGTTATTTTTCCAAATCTGAATCTTGTGAAGAATGGGGAATGCACATTGACAGGAAACTTGGTTTCACGTGCTTATTTTAAAGTCTGTCTTTTCTTTAATTAGAAGCTTCCATTTGAAATTTTAGATAACAATTTACCATTTTAAGACTTCTCTTTTTTTAGTCAGACAAGGAAAGCTGTTCATCTGAAAAAGCGGAATTGGTTCTGCTGAACTGTGATATTGGTTGTTTTCAGATAAATTCCATTCTGGGCATGTGACGGAATTAGTTTCCAAGCTCATGGTGTGGGAATTGCAAGGAAGCCTTCTGGTAAGGGAAGGAGTTTCTGATTGCAAGGGTTAAGCTGGGTGCTCTTCCCCAGGCTAAAATCCTCCCTTGGGTCCTCTTCATAGACGCAGCTGCTTTTTCATCTTTGAGATTAAATTATGTATTTAAACATACCATCTCTTGTAAACAGAATGGTGTTTGGTAGCGCTTCGTTCTGTATTTATTGTTTCAGCTGAGATTGGAATGTTTTGCTACAGTTCTTCGCGTTTCCCCCAGTTTTTTGCATCTTCATATTGGGAGCGAAGTGTGGTTTATCCATTTGGAGAGTGATTTACTTGGGAACTCAAAGCCAGCGGTACCAGGCAGTTTTTTGAAATCCATTATATTGCATTATATACAGTCTTCTGTCTCCTTTTGGCTCCCCATGATACCTGAAATAGAACATTCATCTTATCGATGCTTGTAGGAAATGACGTTCTGTTCCTGGAATAGGTTCGGCTGTCTTTGGATCAAAGTTTCTTTCTTGAAACAGCAGTGAAATGATGAAAAAGTGGTTTGATACTTTCTAAAACCATATTCAACCTTGTAATTGTTGTAGCGCGCTGAGAGGTATGAGCCGTTGGTTCCAGAAGGCCGTTGTCATAATGTTGGTTTTCTTAGAATGAGAGAGAGGATGGAGAAAGAGAGAGGGACACTGCTGCTGACACCAAAAATATTCCCAAAGAAAGAATAGAAATGTTACTAACATTGAGGTGGAAGTGAAATCCGGCGAGGATTTAAGACAATGTGAAAATCTGGTGAACTCCAGCATCTGGGGGCATCAAGGCACGTCCAGACTCTTCTCTAGTTTGCACAGGAATGTTTTGAGTCTTATTGATAATTAGAGATAACAACGCCACTGTATGAGTTGCCCTTGACTGTAGACATCTGAGTTCCTCAGGTCATTGGGGCTTAGCTGCTGGAAGGTGTACACTGAAAGATGGGTTTAGCTGGGGCTTTTCGAACCACCCTGTTTGAGTTGGGAGATCCAGCTGTGAAGGACCACCTCTGGGGGTGGCAAATCCACGGCACTGAGTGCTCACTGCCAACAGTCTTTCCTTTCATTTCTTACTGTACAACTGTTGGAGGGGGAGGGAGAAATGACTTGCAAGTTGTGAGTAAGCTGTATGAAGAAATGAGGGAAAAAAAAAAGAAAAGAGAGTTTCACAATTATTGGTAACCCAACGGTGTCCTGAGGACTTGGTTATGAAAGAATGAGACCCTGCCACACTGACAACTCTGAAGTAATATGGACGGTCTCACTTAGTCCATAAGAGATGGGGGGTTTTTTTTTGCAATATAAACCATTTTGTGAGTGCCCAGGGAATCACGGCATTCCAAACATTAATGTGCAAACAGAGCTGCCCCTGTTACATCCTGCTTGGGAAGGGCACATCGGCACAGGAGAATTGCTCTCATGCTCACAAAGTCTGACTTTCTTCTCTTTTCAAGGCTGTAAATCAAAGCTAAAGGTTAAAAAGCAAACAATTTATTCTGGAGGAAAATTTTTTTCAAGTGGTTGAAGAATCTGGCCATTTGGAACAGCTTTTCCCACAAAATACATGCTTTTTGAAAGAAACAGATTGTGATGGACTGAACGTTCAGGTTGTACAAGCCTCCAGGTAGTAGGTGTTCCGAAGAGAAGATTTACTTAGGATGCCATTGGAATTTTTTTCTCCGAATATAAATTTATGCTATTCAGAGGGTGGATGCTTCCCGAATAAAAGTGGTTCAGCTCTATGTGGAGTTTTGAAGTGGAAATCAGTGAGGTACTCACGTGGTAGCTGGGTGCAGCTGAACTGGGTAAGAGGGATAAAAACCATGTATTTGAAAGGCAATATTGATGCGTTGTGGGTCGTGTTCAGATGCATTTATAGCTGAGAATATCTAGAAATCAGTCTTTTATGTTTAAACGTAGTTGCTCGTTGCAGAAACAGGTGCCCAGTCATTCATCTCGCTCCTACCACCTTTAGTGGACAAGTTTATTAGACTGTTTTCTTGTTTCTTGTTTTGTCCTTCTCCTCATTAAAATTTCATGAAAAGTTAAATGCAAAAGAGAACTGCTTTACTGCTATCTTGAAACTGGTGTTTACTCGTCTGAGGCTGAATTTCTAATGCTACATCTGTTCCTTTCTGGTTTACAGACAGAACACTATCAATATGCATAATTAAGCAGGCTGAATAATTTCCAGGATATCCACACTCTTTTACTTGCTTATAAGTTGGCTGGATGAAGCATTTGACTGATTATTTTTTTCCAGGCTTGTTTCTGGCTTTTTTTTTTTGCTTATGTATTTGGGGTTTGTTTTTGATTTAGAATTTCAAGTTTTAATAACTATCAGAGCAGCTTCTAAGGACCAGTGAAAACACGTATTGTTCTTCAAGCATTTTTACGGTTGTTTTGAACATTCTGGCACTGCAGGTATGTGGTGCACTGTGTGGAAATTTGGCAGTGAGTAATTCTGAAATGAAATTGTTCCTCTTTCCATGTTTAGGAAAAAGAATTCATAACTGTAACGGCCAGCTCTTTTGTGTACTTGGAAGACTTTATTGCACGTTCACCTTTTTCCACCTCACCGAAAGCCCAGACCAAATTGATAACACCGTACAATTAAAGACTGGGTCACGTTGTAGTCATAAAAATGGGTAAAATTAAGGTTGAAAGGGCAACCTATTTGGGGCATTTCTTAACTTTGAAGTGCGTGGTTTTCCAGCTTCTTTTGAAATGTTTTTTTGTGGGAGACCTCTGGCAGTACCGTTGCGTGCTGCCGCTTTGCCCAGCGCAAAGGGGACAGGAGGAAGGAGACTAGCCAGGAGCCATAGGGCTGGCTTGCAAGGGCTTTCAAAAATGATTCTTACTGGGCCTATAAATATTATTTAAAAGCCTTTATGAAAGCAGTTTTCCCCTGGGGGTGCTGTACAAAACAACAGTGTTCTGTAGTAGAATGTAGACAGCCTTAATACAAAGCTTTTAAATATTGCTACTTTCCTCACTGTCTTTATTCTAAAAATACTGAATGTAAACATTTGACATGTGCGCTTTTTTTTTTTTTCCCCCTCTGAGATATTTTCTTGTCCTGGATCGTGTCTAACTGTGGATGTGGGTGACTGGTACTGGCTATCTGTATGACATCCAGCTGCCAGGGGATGAGATGAAATCACCCAAGACAATAAATGAACAGCTGGTTTGGTTGAAACTCAAACTGTGGAGTTTCAGTTCTAGAGGAATTTGGGGTTTGGGGTTGTTTTTTCTTCTCTTTTCTTTTTCTTTTTTTTTTTTTCCCTTTTGAATCAGAACAAAGAGTGCAGAATTTCTTGCAAAATCACCAAGTGGTCAATTGAGACATTTCATTGCAGTGTAATCCAGATGCTAAATTTAGAGCCTGGTAGAGGATATAGGACATTTACATGAAGATTTATTTGGGGATTCTGTTCTAGAAAGGTTAAAATGGACCATCTTGACTTTATGAAAACAACATTACAGCTCCTGTCTGGAAAAGTTTCATTTTTGGCAAAATATTATTCTCAGTGGAAAGACGTTCAGTTGGAAATTTTTAGGGGGTTCTGCTTGTTTCTGCAGGTCCAACTTTCATCATTCTCCTCATGCTTAAGCCAGTGACTTTTTAAGCCTCGTCCATTATTTTTTTCAATTTCAGAGCACTACATATTTCTGCCCTCTTTCTGTAATGTCTGAAATTTGAAAAATACTCTGTCCTGTCAGCTGCCACGTGGAGAAGATGAGAACAAGCATTTGAGAGCAAGGAATGCCTGTCACCCTCACGTGACACAAGGCAACGTGGTGTGGCATTTGTTGGTCTCTTCTCCCAAGGAACAGGTGATGGGACAAGAGGAAACGGCATCAAGTTGTGCCAGGGGAGGTTCAGATTGGAGATTAGGAACAATTTTTACATGGAAAGGGTCATTAAGCCTTGGAATGGGCTGCCCAGGGCAGTGGTTGAGGCACCATCCCTGGAGGTTTTCAAAAGACGGGTTGACCTAGTGCTTAGAGTTCAGTGATGGTTTTTATCAGAGTGAGGTTGATGGTTGGACTAGATGATCTGAAAGGTCCCTTCCAACCGAGACAATTCTATGAGAAACAGACTTTCTGGTTGGCTTAGCAAATCTCACTGGTGTGTTGGTGGGTTGCTGCCCATGGACGTGTCTCTTATAAAGGCTGGTCACCAGTCTGCAGGGAGGCAGCACTGTCAGAGTGGGGGGGTGTCTGCTGTCGTTGAGACTGGTGGATTTGATAGTAGTTGGACCAAACCAGCATAAATTGTGCTCTGTTGAGCTCAAGATGGACGTGAGGCAAAGGAGATCTTCTTTTTCATCTTGAGCTTCGTCGTCTGCATTTTTCATTATCTGCTTACAAGCTTGAGTGAAGGGGAGGTAGATCGATGTTTGGCACTTCTTTGGCATAGTGCTGGTTTTAATATTAAATTGTGATGAAGAGTATATCTAGAGTTTCTGGAAATTAATTACTGGAGAACTTTTCATAAGGTGCAGAATGGCTCCTTTTCCCCCCATTTCTCGGTCATTTAGTTTCATCCTAAATCGTGTTGTTGGCAAATGTGTGTATGGCTGGTTATTAATTTTTATATTTCTATTACACCACGAAAGGAAATCAGTAACGTTTATCTTTGTCTCAAGTGTCCATTATAGTCACTTCTCCCCCTTGTGATCCATGATGTCAAGGTATTAGAACTGGTCTACTATAGAGATGAATTTGATTTTATGAGATTATCAACCTTTTCATAAAAAGGGTACGATTGTGTTGGCTGATTGACAGCAGAAAGCTCCCATTTCGAGGACACAGTTTAGCCCTTCCTTTTTTCTTTTTTTTTTTTTTTTTTTTGCATTTTTAAAGTTATTTTCATTTTGCTTCATTCATTTGAAAGTTAACTGCTCGGGCTGGGCCTGCGTTAGGCATAAAAAAAGTAATTTAGAAGGTACACAGCTCTCAGCGCAGGCATCGCTGTAATGACTTCATTCAAAGCAGTCTTTTCAGAGCAGGTGTGACCTACTTGCTTTAAATTGGGTCCTCTTTAACCACAGTTAATTAAAATTTGGGGTTTTTTTTCTTTTTTTTTTTTTTTCTCCTTTTTAAGGAACCCACTACATGAGAAACTGTTGTGAATCAAAACGGTCACTCCCTAGAAATGGGCAGGCACGGGAATAACTACCAAGTAGATAGTCCTTTTATTTTTATTTTTTTTATTTTTTTTTTCCCCTCAATAAATATTTCTGTTCCTGCCATCAGAGCTGGAAGGGCACTCAGCAGCACTCGCTGGGTTTTCATTCCCGGTGAGGAGGAAAAAGGAGGAAAACACTGGAAAAAATCACTGGAATGGGTTAACTGACAGCGCAGAGAGGGGGTTACTTTTCAAGTACTTTTTGGGCTTCTCTATTCGTGTTAAGGCAAATGTTGCTCTTAGTTAAGGCAGATGAAATCTACTGAAATAAATGGCATTTTTACATATTACTCGGGTACAGTAGGCTCCGGCTGCCCGCTAATTATCATCTAATAGCTCAGCTATCGCGCTCCGTTGATGAGGGAGAGATACCAGGGTCTTTAAGGTCATCAGTGCGCGGAGTCGGCTTTGAAGTGCCAGTAAAAACTCACCTTTCCTTGAATTGTTTCCATCTTGAAATTAAAGGTTTTGTCTTCTTTGATGGGCTTTAAATCCCCTTGGAAAGGTGATATTGCAATTAATTAGAATCAAGCCAACAATGAGCAGCAATCTAAACCTGTCAAAAGGCTTTACTCTGTTTTTATTGTTACGGGATTTTTTTGAAGTGAGGTAAAAGAGATTATTTGCAAAGCAGGCATTCAAATGACAGTGAATTAGAAAAGTACAAAATGAACTATTGGCAGAATGGAGCAGTGTTGGAGCGACCTTTCCATGATCTCTGTTGCTTCTTTCTAATAAGAAACATTTTTTTTTTTTTAAACATAATCTACCTACTGGTAGTGTTACATCAGTAGGAACTGGAGGCTTTCTTTGATAATTTAATTTTTTTAACATTGTTTTGAACCATTCTGTGTTTTCCCAAGTTCTGCTATTTCAGAAATTCAGCCCAAATGAGTTTGGTTAACGCCTGTGGTCCACGCCTCTAAATTGCTTGGCAAAGGGGCTGATTTGAGACAACCCGGCTTGATTTTGTACTTGTGTAAACGCTCGACAAAGGGAAAGAACCAGTAACAGATGTCAAAATATGTCAAGGCGAATACAGTGGGAGTAGCACTTGGAACACCCTGAACTTCTGCCTGTGCATGTGGGCAACGAATGAATGAGAGTGTCGTCATGAAACACAGGAATCTCTGGAATCTCTGTTTTGCATCGTCATTTTGCTCATTGGGAATATATCTATATATAATTGGTTTTCTGCAAACTTTTCTTCAAGCTTCAAAACCTGTTTCCTGGTGAAAATATACTGGGTTGTTGGTTTTTTTTAATAAAATAATTTTTTTTAGCAGAAATGTATACATATTTAAGCAGCAGGGTAGATTCTCCAGTGGTGGAAACTTAATGCATCACCTTCAGTTAAGGAATTTTTGCTGCTTTACAGGAGGGAGGAAACTCAGGTTCTGACCAAGAGATTTAACTGAGACTGTCTAATCCTTGCAGAATGAGGCATCTGCTGTAGGATTTTAAGAGTGAAAAAGTTCTTAGACTGCAATGGTTGGATTTAAATTTTTTTTCTTGGATCATGCTGAGGAAGCAGATTTTTGCAGTAAGCAGGATGGAATATAAAAATCTACTTCTCTGAGAGAATAATTTTTGAATGTATTAGGTTTTCCTAGAGTCCTGCTTCCACGTTAGGAGGAATTCGGTGGCAAAACTCTGGGTGAGTTCAGCAAAAGTAGGGTTTCATCCATAACACGAAGATCCCTTAAAATGTGATGAAAATTTTGTGGCTTTTTTTTTGTTTGTTTGGAATCTGCTCTCAGGATGGGGCTGGGTTTTTAGGGTGACGTGGGGGCAATAATCTTGCTTTCCATTGTCCTGTGTCTGCTGCTCGACGGGTCGATGCACTGTTCCACCTTGAGGTCACCACCACCCTTGGACTTGAGCAGCGCAGCGATGAGTCAGGCTGGGAGCTGGCGTTTGTGGCCAGGCCAAGGGAATGAATTCAAATTGCAACAGTATGATCAATGTTATTTATCTGTGATCGCTTTTAACGGTACACAATATGTTTTATTTCATTCGTTAACTCACAATTTGGAGAACAAAAAGGGGAAAAATTACATTTCAGACTCCAAACAGCTACAAAGCATCTGTCTCTGAAGGGGACTCTCTCTACTACAAAATCTTTCTTTTATTATAATTATGAAGAATTTCAACTGAAGATCAAGAGATCTTTTATTCTTAGCAGCTCCATCTTTCACAGCATTGATAATGCTATTTGACATTTGACAATTGGCAAAAGTTAATTGGCATAAACTTATTCTGTTTTCTCCTGCCATCACCAAGGCCAGGTTGGAGGGGGATTGGAGCAACCTGATCTGGTGGGAGGTGTCCCTGCCCAGGGCAGGGGGGTTGGAACTGGATGATCTTTAAGGTCCCTTCCAACTCTAACCCTTCTATGATTCTATGATCACGCTGCTTGCCTTTACTATTGTAAAATTCTGGAGCCATCTCTTATCTAAAGAGATCTAAATTCCCACTGGAATCAATATAGCAATGCCAGTTGAGGTCAGGTAAGAGCCTGGTCATCATGCTGACTGAATGGAGACATTGGGCAAGTCTGCTGAAGGGCCAGTGAGATGATGAAGATCCTGGAGCATCTTTCACATGGGGAGAGGCTGAGAGAGCTGGGGCTGTTCAGCCTGGAATAGAGAAGGCTCGGAGATCATCTAAGTAAATGTATAAATACTTGATGGGAGGGAATGAAGAAGTTGGAGAATGACAGCCCCTTCTCGGTGTTGCCCAGAGACAGGACCAGAGGCGATGAGCACAAAATGAAACACGTGAAATTCCATCTGAACATAAAAAACAGTTTTTTACTATGAAGGCAGCTGAGCATTGGAACAGGTTGCCTGGAGAGGTTGTGGAGTCTCATCCGTGGAGATACCCAAACCCCAGTGGTCACCGTCCTGGGTGACCTCCTCCAGCTGTCCCTGCTTGATGCCCTGCAGGGGGTTGGACCAGATCATCCTGAGAAGTCCCTTCCAACCTCAACCGCTCAGTGATTCTGACTCCTGTCAGCTTTTCCCCTCATTTGGGTTTGGCTATGAACGCAGGAGTGAGAGTTTTACTGTCCTAGGTTAAAAATACATAGAAAAGAAACTCGTAATCAGGAGGCGTGAAACCACTAAGGAATAAGAAAATATTCTGGCATGAACTGCCAATGGGAATTTAAATCTGAGGGCTTCTATGTGGGTGGATTGGAAAAATAGTCTAAAGGTATTGACATGGTATTTTTAGCCAGCCCTCTTGTTTCTTCTGGTGTAGTTATCATAGTGCTAGATGTGAAAAAAAACCACAGAGGTATTCCTTTAAAAAGGAATTTCAGTTATATTTTTGATTCGTATAGAATCTGTGCTATAGAATCTCCATACTACTGATAATGCCTTTTAAATTCTGACATTAATTGGCTAAGTGACTTTGAGGTATTTCATACAAAAGCAATTTTCTCTCCAAGGAGAAAATTACGTTTGTGTCTTGTACAGCACACATAGGGGGAAAAAAATCATAGAACAAAATCATAAGTTTGACGTAGAGCAATGCTGAAAAACTGAAAACTTGGTGTTTGTTGAGTTTCCCAATGGTAGAGCATTTCAGACCAAATTTCAGGCCAGCAGACTGAGCCATCACCACTGGGAAGTCCATAGTTCAATGTGCCAGTGAGACCAAACCATGTGTTTACTGGTTCATCCTTATCATGGAGCAGAGACCTCATCTTCTGATATGTTGGGCTTAATTTCGTGGCATCACCTTGTAACGTAGACCCTGGTTTGGGTCACAGCTCCTTTATTCTTGTTCTTGTAGAGACTCAAGAAAATCTTGCTAGGACAAGAAAGACTTGTCGCCACAGAAATTAGTGTCTACATATTTAAGGTTATGAAAGCTGTCAATCCGGGCTACTTAAAAATGCTCATACAACTTTCTGGAAGTGATTTCAGTTCTGTGCTTTTTAGATCAACGTGCAGTAATTGTCCTAAAGCATTAATGAGAGCGTTTCCACCGTGTGAAAGTGAACTAATCAACCCCACTTTTTCTGTCTGGCAGTTGGGAGTCCTTGGGTCCCCTCCTGACCAGAGTCTCTCAGTCTCTTTCACAGAGAGCAGAATGCCATACAGACTTTTTGAGGCAATTCCTGAAGATGTCAACATTTGAAGTTGGACAGATCATTTTGAAATGAAGATATTTTTTCTGAAATTATTTGGAAAATTTCAGAACTGAATGTCATTTATTTTCTTCTAAACATATTGATTTTAGTTTAATTAGCCCGTTACTTGTCACTAAAAGTTCATAATAACATCTGATGTCAACTGAGATTATTTGACATGGCATATGGATGTCATAGATATGAAAGTCAAAATATTATCTTTGTTTCTTTTTATTTTAAATCAGAAGAGACAAATTGATACATTTTGCCTTATTTTTTTTTTGGTCAAAGTTTCTCCCGTTTGTTTTGTAACGAAACATCTTGACAGTTTGAATCAGAAAATATTAGACACCTTGTGAGAAAATTGGAGGAGCAGCTATTTTCAGTAGTCTAGAAATGTTATCGCAGTCTAACACATGGGTGTTAAAAACAGCTGCTCCTCTAATTAGTTCACTGAGTATTTCATTTTTCTACATGACTTGAAATGATAAGACATGCCGTACCGTGCCCTCTTACAATTGAAACAACATGAAATAATCTAAAAGGTACTAAATGCAGTTTTAAACAAAGGCTCGATTCTGACATTGGTCTTGAAACTTTGAGATTTTATTTTGAAACAGAATTGCTGAGTTTCGGTGACCTCAGACAATGTCTTCAAAGCATTCAAATGAGCAGTTTTGAGCAAGGATAAATCTAGTATTCTGTATATTGATTTTTGGAAATTTAATGGCATCTGAGATACTAGTTAATGTCTAGTCTGATTTTTATTTATTTTGGGTTTTTGTGCACAGTATTATATTTGTGACATTAGTCTGTGTTTGGGAACACAGGGACGTGCACATCACTATTTTCTGTAAAACACAAAATGTTTAAAACACCATTGTTGGATTCTTAATTTCAAATTAGATTATGGGAAGTTATGTTTTCCCTCTTTCCTTAATGGTCGATTGCTTTTAACCAGAAATGGAGCCTGTTCTGATGGGCAGCTTTGTCTTGGATTCTTCTTTTCTTTTACTCAGGAAAGAGAGACTCAGGTTTGGTGGAACTTCTCACTTCTGTTTCTTTAAAGATGAGGGAGTGTCTGCGTCTCTTTACATTGGAAATTCACATATAAGACTTTCTAACTAGCAAAGTTGATAGAATTGTAGAAGCACAGGGGTTGGCGGGCACCTCTTGAGGTGACATTGTCCCACGTCCTGCTGGAGCAGAGCCACTGAGAGCAGATTGACCAGGACTGTGCCCAGTCCGTTTTGAATATCTCCAGGGATGGAGACTCCATGACCTTCCAGGGCAACCTCGGTTACAGTCCCACTAAAAAAGTCTTTCCTTACGTTCAGATGGCATTTCATGGGTGGTCTGTCAGATGCTCCAGCCCCTTCATCATCTTGGCCCTTTGCTGGGCTCGCTCCAGTAAGCCCATGTCTGCCTTGTACTGGGGAGCCTGGAACTGGGCACAGCACTCCAGATGGGGCCTCACCAGTTTTGGGGAAGAATCATCTCCTGTGACACAAGAAAATTATGAACTGCTAATTACCCACGTAAGGGTAGCAAACAAATTAAACATGACTAAGTATGGGGGGGGGGAGGGAGGGAAATTACTTCAAAAGCATGCATTTTAATGTTTATGGCTACATATTAATATGTAAATGTACTTTGAAAAGTATATGTTTGTGTACTTTCGAAAGTAAATGTTTACATGCAGAACCCCAACCCTGATTTCATTGGCATGTTAAGAACTGAGATTTTGGTGGTGAGTCATCTTTAGTCATAGCAGAGTCTGACGTTTCTGTTTGGAAAGGGCAAATGCTGTGCTCTTAGGTGCAGGAATTTGGCCAATTTAAATTTTCTGTTGACTGATGGAGTGTTTCAGAAGACGAGGAGAGCAAGGAGTGAACGTCCTCTGTTTACCTCCTCCCTTCTCTCTGTTTAATATCACAGTCTTGGGAAGTGGAGACATAGGATGACAGGCTGGCATGGTTTTTTCTAGAAATAAAGGCCAGGCTTTTTTATAGGCGAATCAACTTCACTTGGAAAGCAGTCACTCCGCGTTCGAGTGGGCTACTTGTGCACAAATGATACAGCTTGAAAGATGATAAAATTTAAATTTAAAATTTAAATTAAAAATTCAATTAAATTGTAATTAAAATTTGGCTGCTGCCCATCTACGTAGAGCAGGAAAAATGTTTGGTACCCTTTCCTTTGTGAAAATCCAAGGGAGCCAGAGTACATTAGCTACACCATACTGCAGAGCTTTCAACAAGCTTTCAGATTTCAGATCTGGATCTGCAAACTGACGCTTCTTTTTTAGAGAAAAATTCCCTAGAAGAAAAAAAAGTAACTCAAGAAAATTTAAAAAAACCCCAAACTTGTTCTAAACCAGTAGGAACTTCTTTCTCCGGCAGACTGACATCCATTATAATCATCTTCTAAATCCAGAAGACAGGTTCTTTGTCAGCTAAATAATATCTTTTTTTTCTATCATAGAAAGTGACAACATGAAATCATTTTCTTATAATTCTGTTATAAATTGGTGCTCACAAGACTCACAGTACTAGTTCCGCAACTTCCATCCTCATCTCTCGAGAAATTTTCAAACTTAAGAAGCTTCTCTCTCTTTTTCTTGTTGGATGTTTATGTGTATATGGTCCTGACTCAGCTTGCAACTAATCGGAACTAATAAACCCTACATAAAAATCTAGTGGCCTTGAGTCATTGCTGTGCTCCTCTCGTGCCTATGCCGAGGAGCACTTTTTCTGGAAAAAAAAAAACAAAACCCAAAACTTTTTACATTTTTTTTTATGATAAATATAGACATAAGACCAGGTGCATAAGCAGAAATGTCTGTTTTTTAGAATTTGGCAAAACTTTGGAATATTAGAATTAACATACTTGCTCATTCCTTAGCACCAATGCCAGTTTAAGGTGACTTTCATTGGAATTGTTCCTGTGGGGTGCATTTACCTGGATATGGTCAGTATAGAAGCAAGGTGACAAAGGGGAAGGACTTGTTGAATTTTATTGTTGATCTCTGGTTTTAGAGAATACAGAACTAAGCAGTGACTGGTGTCTGGTTTGCTGGGATGGAAACAAGAGGAATGTCTCGGAGATTACTTGGAACAAAAAAGGGGCAAGAATTTAATCATAAATTTCTGTCTGATGTTAACTTCTATTTAAATTTAATTTAATAGCTTTCATCAAAATATCTCTCTACTGGCATGAAGACATGGCTTTGCTGAGAACAGAGCTGGATGTATGTTTGAAGGCATTATTATATTGAGGATAAATGGTATCGCTGAAGGCGTTTCTTGAAGAGAATGTCATTGCCTGTGTTGAAGAGGCACAGATCTCAGATTCACACTCCCTCTCTAAATACTTAACGAATTATTTTTTTTTAACTGTAGGTTATCAGCGTTCTTACCAAACGTAATACCTATTTTCAGAAGGTTTCTCAAATTTAAAAAGTCGTAAAGTAAAGTAAAAGCAGTTCCAGCCTGATTTTGGCAGCTGTCAATAACCAACAGTTTCAATCTCAAAATGTTGTCTTAAAAAAATTACCTGGCAGATGAGCAGGATGAAACTTGTGAGCGTCTGAGCCACAGAACAGGGCCGATTTCATAACTAATAGGACTAAATTTCATAAGCAATAGGACTTAATCTCATAACCAGGGAGGAAATAAGTGTAAAACATATACATACAGGTTTTAATTATTTTTTTTTCTTTGTTTGTTTCAAAGCTTTAATTTGGAGAGTAAATAGAGTAACTACATAATGTGTTGTAAATAACCATGTGCAAATATGGTTTAAACCAACCAAATATGGTTTAAACCAACCTGGTCACGAACAGGCAACAACCCTGTTAAAATACTATTTATATTTAATATTCTACAAGACACCATAATGCCGATTGCTGATGTCTTTCTGTTCCATTTCTTTGGAGCATAACAACGCTGATATTTTTTACATCTTTTGGAAAAAGTGGAATAAGTTTTTACTCCAGGAATACTCTTCCCATCCTGCTGCATTATGTAATGAAAGTGGGCACCTGATAAAAAGGAGAGCTTAACGTGACCTTCATCTGAATTCTTTTTCCCAGCCTGAGGTATTTTAGTGTATCAACTGAACTTCTACAAGAAACCCTATGAATAAACCAAATCATGGAATCTTAGAGCTATGGAGGGTGAGAAGTAGAGCGCCTGTGGTCCAGCTCTTGCCCAAAGCAAGGCTGGCTTTGATGCTGCATCCTCTGGAGTGTCTCTGGGGTGAAGGTTCCTCAAACTCTCTGGTCCCACTGTTCTGCTGCTTGACCCCATTCATTGTGGAGGCTTTTTTCCTTATATTTAGCCAGAATTTCCCATGCTACTACTGTTCCTGTTACCTTGGCCTTCTCCTGTGCAGCTCTGAGAAGAGTCTCTCCTCTCTGCAGTCCCAGTAGATGAAGAGAACAGTTGAATCACTCTGTGCCTTCTCTTTTGGGGGCTACACAGACCCATCTCACCTTCTCCTGTAGGCCTTGCTCCCTGACCACCCACTCTTTCTAGCTTGGGGGAACCCTGCAATACTTTATATGATGATATTTTGCTGATAGAGAAGCCATTTATTTCATGCATCACTTTTTATTGCTGTATTTCTCTTTTAAAGAGAAAATCTCTTTATTATTATTATAAAACATAATAATAATAATAAAACTAGTTAAAAAACCAGTATTTTAGAACATTTGTTTAGTTTGTACCTTACATAAGGTCAGAAAAGATAAGGTCAGAAAAGATTCTACAAGGATGAATGTGGTTTTAATTTCTGAATTTCCATATTCTGTTGGACTTGTGTCTGTTCTGTCGAGTTCATACCTATAAATGAGCGTGTTGGCAAAGGAGTAAGTAGGTATAAATAGCCCCTGAATGAATTCAGGCCAGTTATTAATAGTAGTGTGAAACTCTGAGTTAAGTGAAGTTCTCCAAGAACATTCCAGGCAGAGGAGCCAGGAGCAAGAAACCCGTGGAGTGGAGATGGAGGTGGGAGAGTTTAGGTAAGAGGTTCAGTGACGTGGTTGTAAGCTGTAGTATAATGTCATAACTCCCCAGAAAAGTTCCTTCCCATCCTACCCTCCTCTGCCTCTCTGTTTTTATTCTGTAAGAACAGTAGCGTTGACTGTTAGGATGTTGTTCATCTTTCTGACACCATCTGTTTTCCTTGGTGGGAGGGAGAAATGGGATTCCTTCCAAGCTGTTCCAAATGTTTTTTTTGTTTTTTTTTTCCTCATTCAGGCTGAAATTCAGATGTTCATGTTCAGTTTCTCATGCGGTTCAGTGGCACTGGGAGTACTGTACTCTGGGCAGTCCTCATCCATATGTCACTTGACCCAACAAAGCTGTAATCACCTCTTTATAGACATGAAAAGGTCTGAGGTGGTTGCTGGGGAATCAAAGGACACTGAAGCCAGCATTGCGTTCCTGTGCTGGATTTACAATTTACTCTTTTCTTCTGTATTGACGAAATGCTCTCCCCTAAGCTTTTCTTCGGCTTTTGTTCCAGTTCTGTGCTCTCTTTATCCCTTCCTACATGTCTCCTCTGTAATCATCTTGACTACTGGTGATTTTTCATGCATTTCCAGATTCTTTCATGTCTCACTCCAAATTCTCTTTATTTTCTCTTCCATTAAAATAATGGACAGTGTCCTGATCTTGTTCTCGCAGCCATCATCTCAGCTGTCTGCATTTTTAGATCAATGTATTTTTTTTTTTCCAGCAGGCAGCTGACAGTCTGAGCAGTGATATTCTCTTTTTTCTTTTTTTTTTCTTTTTTTTTTTTTTTTCTCTTTTCAGTTTGCAGTTATACGCCTTCAAACTGGTGCACCTCACCCAAAAGCTGAGCCTGAGAAACTGGCTCTGAACGCCTGAAAAGCGCTTCTCAGTACTTTTCCCCTGGCTTTTGCAGTGTCTTCTGCAGAATAGCTTCCTGCAAGTCCCTCTCTTGCATGGCAACACTGTGTAAAGCTGTCAAAACCAATAGTGCTGAGAGCTGGAAATATTGTATATTGGAAGTCCTTGCAGCAGTCGCAGTTAAATGCTGTTCTTTATGTGTGCAGCCGCTCAAGCCGTAAGCATTTTGTCTTGTTCCCTCATGTCTTCTGATGGTGGTTTAAAGGAATCCTTGCTTAAAGTCAACACATGCAATTTAATACCTAAAACGTTATAAAAATTATTTTCTTTCTTTCAGCTGAAGTCCTGATATGATTTTTTTTTTTTAGCTTTTTTTAAGCTATGGAGAGACTGAGTTTTTATTTTACTGTTTTAGAACTCAAAGAATGTGTATAATTAGATGTTAGCAGCATCATCTCCAAGTTATAAGAGCTGACTACCTATAGTAAATTAGTAAATGCCTGATTTCTAATTTCTTTCCTGTATGGGCAGTCTTGTTGGGTAATCACCCAGAACTAAGGGTTTCACTGTACGTAATTCAAGTCCACGGGGGTTTTATTTCATTTTTTGATGTGGACATCCACATCTCTACAGCAGCCCTTTCCATCGCCTTCCCTGCCGCTCACAAAGAGAACCCAGATAGCCCGAAAAGTGACAAAGCATCTCTCAACTGTTGAATTACAAGTATGCTATGAATATTTCAATATAAAATAGCATTGAAGTGTTTTGAGAGTCAAGGAGTAGCGAGAGAAATATGGCAAATGCAAACGACCGCTCGAGTAGATATTGTGGGCCATGTTCTGCAGGGCTGCTCGTGTGGAGGAATTTATCAGTACATGATTTCCATATTCATCAGTAGAAACGTTGCAGGAATAATTCATTTTTAAATGAACCATTGAAACCATAAGCTATCTTGATACATTTGTGAGACTTTTAGGAAAACCCTTGATTCTTTTGCTTACACTGTAAGAATGGCAAAATAGGGGTTATTCAGTTTGGTTATGGAAAAAGATACAGCCTACATCTGTGTAGTGTATATCTGATGTACTATACATCAATATATTGCATTGATGCAGCTCAGAAAAACTATTTAAATCCTTATAACACGTACCTGCTACTATTTAAAAAAACAAACAAACAAACCTATTTAAATCCTTATAACCGTACCTTCAGTGTCATATCCTGAAGCAGATGAAATTATATTATCGATGATTCCTGTGAGAATTAACCTCAACATTTTCAAGTGGGATAAGGAATCTATTTTGACACCTCTACAAATATTAGTATGAATATTATGGTGTAGCTGTAATTCAGACAGACCTGGGTATATCTTTCCAGTTTTTATTTGCTGTTAGCTTCGTATCTGCTTCAGGGGAATTTTTGCTTTGGCTTGTAGTTGTGCAAATGATTATAATAATTGTACCTGGCGCAGAAAGCGTGGCCATTAAAATACCATAGTTTTGCTAATTTACCAAGGAGGGGAAATTCCATGTTTTGGTTCTCTCTAGGTTACAGCTCCGTGCTCTGGGCCGAGCTTGTGCTCCTCTTCAGGCTTCTTGTCACCAGAGCAGGTTGTACAATGGCAGTTGTATGGCTATTTAGAAGTCCCTGCCAAAAGGCAATCACTGTTTACATTCAACTAAGACTTCATTTAGCAGGTGGGTGGATGCTAAAATATTGCTTAGTTCTTTGTCCACGTTTTTGTTTTTTTTTTTTTTTATTAAAAATCTTGTTTCAGGCAAGCTGTGAGAAATAACATCTAGAGTTCATCGTGCTTGCTCAGGGGAGGTATCTTAGCCCTTGAAGAACGAATGCTTAAGCTAAATGAGCCGAGACAAGGAGAGACCTTATGTTTTGTTAGAGGGAAGTTATGACCACCAGACGTGAGCAAGGGAAATGCTAAAAAAAAAAAATATATATATATATATAAAAAAGATCCAAACAAAGAAAATCATTGTTGCTGAATGGAAAGAATGTGCCAAAGTGCTTGGATCTTCCCGAGCTGTTGTCTCCACACCTGCGATCGCTGACGATCTGATCAACCCCTCCGTTGAGAATCAAGCCCTTGTGTTCCTGGAGTGGACCAATTTGGTACAGTTCTGGCTGATGATCCCAGTTTACAATGAAAGCGATAAAACTCGCTTCAGAAAGTCATTGCTAAGATTGCATAATTGGGCATTAAAGTTCTGATTATACTTTACAAACTCCAGGACTTTGTTAAAAACCTGACATTCCAATGTACTGAATTTCAGTGTTTGACAGCTCAGCTGTGAGAATTTTTTTAGAGAACATTTGTACCATAAGAACAGCATGTTAATTGACTAAAAAAAACTGGGACAGATTAATCATGGGAGGGAAGACGATCCTTAGGAGAACGTGGTTCTAGAGCCCTCTGCTGATGAAAACCTTTAGAAATACAGTTCTTTTCAAATGCCCTTTTTTTGAATGGCCTGGGTTATTCATCCCACCCATTTCAGACCCCTTAGTTGGGGTGGGATAAATCCGCACTCCGAGGTGGCTTCCTTGTGGTGCTGACCGAGACGAAGCCTGGAGGACTACCTTGCTCCAGACCCTGAGCTTCCACGTGGGCAAGGATGAGGTGAGGTGAATCCTCCTCTCTGAGTTAGCAGGTCTGTCTCCAGGCGTATCGTTAGCACGAGGAATTTGCAAGGTTGGCAGTTCTCATTCAGCAGGGGCTGGGATGGGAGGGAGAGTTAGCTGTTCTGCAAAAAATGATCCGAAAATGGCTGAGTACTGGTGATTTATACATTAAAGGAGTAGAGAGAATAGCCGTGAGCTAGAAAATTAGCCTGCAGAGAATAAATACCAACAGCAAACATGGGAGCAGTGTTTTGCAGCCTTTCTTTTTTTGTTTGGTTGGGTTTTTTTTGGTTGGTTGGGGTTTTTTTGTTTAGTTGTTTTTTTGGGCTTTTTTTGTTTGGTTTTCAACACTATTGATTAAACAGAAGCCCCTTAGAGCACAGCATGACTTACTGCCAGGATTGATGTTGGTGGCTATACAGGAGGGTGGAATAAGCCAAATCAATATATTTATTTTCCATGATACCCCTAAACATATTTCTTATTATCTCCATTGTATAATAAACCTGCCTTTTTTGGTATTCCAGTATCTAGAATATTAGACTGAGCATTTTGAGAGTGGCTGATCTAAGCTGATAAGACTCTCTGGACTTTGATATAGAGTTTATATCCACAAACTGTTGAATGCATTTATTTATTTATTTAAATTTGTCCTTAAACAGGAGCTGGGTTTGTGTCAGGCAATCAAAGGTTCTTTGAGAATGTTTGAAGTCTGGTAGGGCTTTTTTTTTTTTTTCCTAGATTTTTACAGCCAAGGCCTTCCAGCACAATCTTTTGATTGGAAAGGAGAGGAGTTGTCCTAAATCACAGAATCCCATGGGGTTGGAAGGGACCTCTGGAGATCATCTCCTCCAACCCCCTGCCAGAGCAGGGCCACCCAGAGCAGGTCCCACAGGAATGTGTCCAGGTGGGTTTGAATGTCTCCAGAGAAGGAGATCCCACCATCTCCCTGGGCAGCCTCTGCCAGGTTTCTGCAGGAAGGAAGTTCCTCCTCATGTTCAGATGGAACTTCTTATATTCAAGTTTGTGCCTATTGCCTCTTGTCCTGTCCCTGGGCACCACTGAACACAGAGTGTCCCCAAACCATTCTGTAATTCTCTGCCACCTCCAAATTTCCTTAGGGAAGTGAAATCAAATTTTAAGACGGCATTTAGCCATACTACATTATATGATGATAATGCTCACAAAAAGATCGTTCTCATTATCCCTGTTGGTTGTGTGGACAACCATAGAATCATAGAATGGTTTGGGTTGGAAGGGACCTTAGAGATCGTGGAGTTCCAGCCCCACTGCCATGGGCAGGGACACCTCCCATTGGAGCAGGTTGCTCAAAGCCCCATCCAGCCTGGCAAATATTGGAAGTCTTCCTCTTTGCATTGATCTGCATCTTTTCTTTTCTTATGCTGTTTCCTGCTGTTCCTGCCTTTAGAGTAGTTTCCCAAGATTGTCCCCTCCCACAGAATTTGAACCTCGCAAGATTTTAAGGAGCAGCCAATATGGTTGGACAGAAAGAGAATACTCTATGTAGACCTTTCCTTTGAATTGATATAAAAGTTTGTAGTTCTTAAAAAAATAATATAGTCTTTACTGAAATGAAAGGAACTTTTTTCTAGTATAAATATGTTTTAAATTCTGAAGGTGAAATATTCAACCCCCCTGAGTTCTTGAGGGTCTTAATCAAGAGTGTCTGTGATCTTAATACTTCACAGCTCAAGGCTAGTAATGGGATTAGTTGGTGTTGAGATGAAAGGGCAAAATTCAGATTTTATTGCCTGATTCTGGCTAGAAATGTGCGAGAGAGAAATGTGGAGGCTATTATATACATTGAAATGCAGAGGAGAGGTACTCAGGTGTTCATGG
This sequence comes from Gallinago jamesoni, assembly GCA_025769975.1. Lineage (NCBI taxonomy): Eukaryota > Metazoa > Chordata > Aves > Charadriiformes > Scolopacidae > Gallinago > Gallinago jamesoni. Next base: position 33,108,863 of record JAOQGH010000004.1, read on the forward strand.
GTAGCAAGGTATTCATAGGCATAAATGTCTGGTTAGACGCAAATTTGTGTTCTCACATTCAAACACCCAATTTTCATGGATATTTTGGGGAATTATGTTTTTAAGATTTCACTTGTGCTGACATTTTTGGTACGTGGATACGGGCTTTTGCATTTTGATAATCCGATTTATGAACATAGATGCGAGCGTATTACAGGACGGATGCAGAACATTAATGGCTACAGCGAAACGAGTGGGGAGAACTGAAAAAAAGTTGCATCATAGCCAGGAAGGAGGATGGAGTAACAAAAGAAAGAGGAGCTGATGGACATTAAAAGGTTTTATGTTTTTCTTGGCAAAATTTAAGATCTCCTGTAGAGAGAAGGGAGGAAGCAGCAAGGGGTGAGTGAACAGGGGTAAGGACTGAGTTCTGTGTTTGTGCAATTCAGTTGGAGAATTGGAATGTTTATGTAGGACCTCACAGAAGAGAGAGTAATCACACAGCAAAGAAAGCCAGCCTGATTATTGGAAATAGTTGTGGTAGTGCATTAACTTAAAAACCAGGTGCAGGGGGTTGGGGAGGCGAAGGAACGAGGGTGGGAGGCAGAAGAGGGACCTGGAGGTAGGAGCTGTGGGTGGGATGTGGGGGCAATAGGGGATGTAGGAGGGAGAGTGAATCAAGAACTGAATTAAGATCAGGAAGGAGAGAGCAGGGCAGATGAGAAGTTATTCCTGGTGGATGATGGGGAAGACCAGAAAAGGCTAAAAAAAAAGAGAAATGACTGCTGGAGAATGGCTTTGCAAAATATAGGAGGGTTGCAGGAGGTACCGAGAGAGGACAAGCAGAAGTCAGAGAGTGAGCAGCATTTCTGGCACTTGGAAAGTGGACGGGTTGAACAAGGTGAAGTCAAACCACGTGCTGTCCAAGCAGAGTGTGGTGAAGTTGGCAATCAGGGATCAAAAAAGGCTTTGGATGGACTATACCTGGCAATAATGTGGAGGGTGATAGGAGAAAAAGTGTGTGTTCCAAGAGGAACATCTTGATGAAAGGCCAAGAGGGGTTGGCTGGAGTCATCGGGGGTAGGTGTCCAGAGGCATCAGGTAGGCATCTGGGAGATGCCCAGAGCTGCCTGTTGGTGCTGTGACACGGGGTGTGTGTGCTGAACTGGTCCCTGTGGCAACCACCAGGGACTGGTTAAGTGATGGGATCTATGTTATTGTTCATCACGTCGTTTCTGCCTCCCCTGCCTGGCCCGGTTTTGTCTGGGGCAAGGAAAGAAGCCACGGAGGAGTGGGGTGGTGCTCAAGCAAGTTTCCTTCTGGTGTGGAACTAGAAAGAACACTGCCTGCATCCTGAGGCACAGGCACGGTCCTGCGGGCTGTGGGCCAGGCTGGACCTCATGAAAATACAAGGAATAGTGGGAATATTCACAGGAGCGGTGAGCTTAAGGGATAGAAACTGCCTCATGGTAGAGTTTGGTGGAGAAGGTTGGCAAAAAAAGTTACTGTATTTTTTTTTAATGATTAAAAAACGTCTATTTTTCAAAAAGGAAAAGTTTTTTGAAAAAAGTCAGTGCCTGGATGTGCCCATGTACCATAGCGAGCAGGCAACGTCCATTTCCTAAGCAGGTTGTTATTTCAGATGTCACGCTGCTTTGGAAATCCAGGTGCCTAAACAAATAGGTGTTATGATGTGTTGAAAACAAACTTAATTTCCTTCTATTTTGGACTTCAGCAACGTCTGCTCCAATGTGACCGTGTCATACCCGTGTCGAGTGAGGCAGCAGTAATGGGGAGGAGGAGGAGGAGGAGGAAGGTCCTTTGTCCCAGCACGTCCCTGCCTGGGTTCTTGCAGGAGATCACCTTTCATTGCGAGTCACAGTTGTCGCTTTTAATTAAAACTTTCTTTTCTAGCTGCAGTTTGGAGTTGCACGTTATGATGTCTGGAGCTTTCATTCCGCACGCTCAGCAGAACGCGCACGGTTTTCCTGTAGTAAGCTCCTGCTAAAGCTGATTAATATGTCAGGAATAACGCAGGCGGGCTGGGATGTAAAGCCCTGAAAAGTAATTGGGTATTCTCTATGATCCTGCTCCTCTATGAGGCAAAAAAAAAAGAATTAATGGGAGTTATATAGCTCATATTTAAATACCAATTTGTTTAGTTGATGTATTTAGCAGGTAGATGATGCTTTCTGTACTGTTCCTCTGGATAGCAGTTGTAGCCATCATGTGGGCAGCAAAATCCATTACACCGTAGAGCGAGAAATAAAGCATGTATCATACTAAATTTCACAGCAGATAATCTTTTAAACTAAAGGATTGCTTCAAGTAAGTAATTCAAAGTGAATTCCAAACCCGCCTGGACACGTTCCTGTGGGACCCGCTCTGGGTGGCCCTGCTCTGGCAGGGGGTTGGAGGAGATGATCTCCAGAGGTCCCTTCCAACCCCCTGGGATTCTGTGAAGTAAAAGCTGAAACACATCAAAGATCGAAGTTAAAATGTAAATTTCCCAGTTTCAAGAAAGCTCACTTTCCACAGAAGGATGTTTCTCGTCTCAGTTTATTGGGATTCTTTCCTGCTTCAATGTCTGCAGGGTTGGGCCATCCCAACTGATTGTAATTTCTAGCAATTAAGAGCTTTTAAATTAATAATTATTAATTTTCAGAATGTGCTGCTGATATGCAACAAATTACTGAAATTCTGTCAGTTTTTGTATAAAAAGAAACAGAACAAAAGTGGAGTTTTCCTTAAGGATATGCAAAAACTGTCTTTAGGGAGAATGGGATACAGATTTTAAAAAAAAAAACACCCCAACAACTTGTTTTGGTGACACTAAACTGGCTTTGATCTTGGTGTCATCGTTGTCTATGATTAAGATCATCCAAAAAAAACATTTATTCGAAAAATCTCACTTAGGAATTTCAAGGCAAGACCGATAGTAAACCTTAATTGAAATCAATTAATATCTTATCAGGGAAGGTAAAGATTGGGTCCTGTGTCCCAGAGAGGGGAGTTAAGGGTCTGGTAATTCAAATGGGCTGATATTTTGTAGAAATAATTCTGTCTTTAAATTTTACTTCACTCTTCTTGTGAATTTCCCGTATCTCATGAGGGTCAGGTCACAAGTGACATCCCAGATCTTGTAGTAAAGACAGAGAAACTTTCTGTTATTAATATTCTCAGGAGAGAAAAGGTGAAGTTGAAATCCGATTATTCATGCTTGGTTATTTTATTTTAGGATTAGCAAAATCTAAATATGAACTTGAACGCAGAATATTATAATGGCAATATAATGAAGAGAATTCAATTATCATGCATTAATAGGAATTTCTGGGTAAGATATGCTGGTTATCCTGGTATTTCTGTGCAAGAAAACAATTCAGATGATAATATTTCACACCCCTCTTTTTGATAAGACAAATTCCCCTTTGGGAGCATTCCAATAATTCTGCTATTGTCACTTCGTCTTTAGAAGCATAGTTTATTAATCTTTTCGGGAAGATTAATGAAAACTATTGAAAAAGGCTTATACAAACTGAATACCTGAATTCCTACATTCAAGTTACCAGTTAGAACGCAAACAGCGTCATGCCTGGCTCCTTCACCCGGCCCAGGATGGACCATTTCAGTAGAATGTGCTTCTGGTTTCTAAACAGGATATGTAAAACTGTCACTTAAAAAAATATATATGTAGTGACTTCCAATGGAAAAAATATTTTACATTGTTTTTCTGAAACTGTGTCCTCCTGGGCCAGCCCCAATCAGAATCGAAGGTCTGCAGATGGAATCTTTCTCCAAAATTCTGCAGCATCCTCCCTCGGAGCATCCCTTGAGCTGCCGCCTACTCTAAGTCTTCTGGTGTTACCCCTTTTGCCATAGGTCTGGTCACCGATTGATTAAAATACAGAGACTAAATTGCATTTATTTTTCCTTTTTCTTGCTTGTTTCTTTCCCTGTGTGGAAAGATCCGTGTGAATGGACCAGCTCTTTCCTGCTCTTATACGCTGTTTACATTTTTTTCTAGTCCTTTCTTATATCCCTTCCAATTGAAGTTAGTTTTTTTTAGGTGTGGGCAAGCAAAGCTGTATATTTGTTTTCAGTGAGGTATTGTAATGTCTTCTGCCAAGGCATTAATACACCTTCCCATTTTGATATCTTCGGGGGGAAGAAAAAAAGCAAATTTTATAGGTGACATACAGTTTTAAGGAAGAGGGATGCTGATTTTCAGGGAAAGAATTAGCAGATTACATTTCATCAGAACTTCTTTTGTATCGGAAAATCGTGAGAATATGAAAAATAGGAGTCACTTTTGATGTGAGAGCTTACATAACCTTAATTCTCCTGTCACAAGTATGGTATTATGGCTGCAGACAAAAACTCTTGACTTGAATAAAAAAAAAATGCAAAATGGAGGTATTAAGAGTTCTACATCTGACTAAGCAATGGAATAAATGAGTAAAACCTCACTGAGAGTTTCATACAAGGCAATGCTAAGATGATGCCCACAAAGGTGTATGTAATGGAAAAGTGAGCAGCATATTTAAAGAATAAAAGCTGAAGGAAGAAGGCACAGCCTGTATGTGCAGATAGAATCTTTCTACATTAACAAAAAAATCTAAATTATTAATAGTGCTGTGTTTCTAATTGACAAGTTGTACTAAAAATTAAGATGACTCTGAGAGCTTTGAAGTTCCTTAATTATTCCAGTGACCCAGACTGAAAATGGGCACAATGTAAACCATCTAAACAGTAAAAGAAAGAAAATAAAAATGGATGTCTGGACAGTTCTAGGAGAATATCAGTGAGGAGAAGGGATTTGGCTGAAGGAAATTTGAGGATTGTTTCGTGGCTGTTTTTTTTTAAATTACAACCGTATGCTCAGCTCTGCTCCATTTCCAATGCATAGTCCCCATTAACCGGGCTGTTTTGGCAAAGAAAATGTAAGGTAAATTCTGGCCCACTGGAATGAACTGGAAAACTCCCAGTGCCTTCCCAAGATCAGAGGAGGGACACCTTCTGTACCTTCAGCACTGGAGGAATCCCAAATCACTCTGAGTGCATCAGAAAAGGCTTCTGTTCGACTGAACAAGTGGTTTATTGGATCTGAAGAGAAAAGTGGTTGTTAAAGGAGAAGGAAAAGAAATAGAAGCTGAAGATTTTGGTCTGTGGCCTCCTCTTGCGATGAGTCCCCTGGGCTGGGCCGTGCCCTGAGAGCCGATGGCAGTGAGGGGATATTTTAGGGATGCATGGCCTCGGCCAAATCGGGCACCATTGAGGGTGTTACAGAGTCATATGGGGTTGGAAGGGACCTCTGGAGATCATCTAGTACAACCCACCTGCCAAAGGAGGTCCACCCACGTGTCCAGGTGGGCTTTGAATGTCTCCAGAGAAGGAGACTCCACCACCTCTCTGGGCAGCCTCTGCCAGGGCTCTGCCACCCTCACAGGAAAGAAGTTCCTACTCATATTTATGTGGAACTTCTTACATTCAAGTTTGTGATTGTTCCCTCTTGTCCTGTCACTGGGTACTACTGAAAAAAAGACTGGTTCCATCCTCCTTTAAGTATTTAAGGGGCCCCACCCTTTAAGTATTTATAGGCATTGATCAGATCCACCCTCAGTCTTGTCTTCTCCAGACTAAAAAGACCCCAGTCCCTCAGCCTTTTGTCTTTGGAGAGATGCTCCAGGCCCCTCACCATCTTTGTAGCCCTCTGCTGTCCCCTCTCCAGCAGTTCCCTGTCCTTCTTGAACTGGGGAGCCCAGAACTGGAGGACCCAGTGCTCCAGATGGGACCTCCCCAGGGCAGAGCAGAGGGGGAGGATGACCTTCCTTGGCCTGCCCGTCATACTCTTCTTGATGCCCCCCAGGATGCCATTGGCCTTCTTGGCCACCAGGGCACATCGTTGGCTCATGAGCATCCTGTTGTCTACCAGGACTCCCAGGTCTTTCTCCTCAGAGCTGCTCTCCAGCAGTTCACCCCCAACCTGTCCTGGTGCAGGGGGTTATTCCTCCCCAGGTGCAGCACCCTACGCTTGCCCTGGTTGAAGTTCATCAGGTTCTTCAGGTGTTGACTCCCGAGATCCCAGGTTGGACTTGTGGGCATCCCTGCCTGGGGCTTACAAGGAGCTGCTCCGCTTTCAGCGCTTCTGGCATGATGGAAGGCTTTTGGGAGAGCCAAAAGTGGGTGATGGACTCTGGGATTGCTTTAATGATTGATATATTTGTGATTTCTAAGCCCGATAGTGTAACTCCCTGAAAAGAGCCAACATATTAGCATATTAATATTGTTGATTATGCTGATAATAAGAGAAAGAAAAAAGGAACAGAAAAATCATCACTTATCTGTGATGTATGACAAAGAAATCAGTGAAGCGAATTGTCTGCAGCTTTGAATATAATTAATATTTTCTGAGCCCTCTGGCAAATGTCACCATTATTACTCATTTCAGCCCTGTAATGCTCTCATTCAGACTTCCAAGTTCTTTATTTTCAGGATTTCTCGGGAACTTTCTAGCGCTACCAGGCCACTTAAACTTTGCAATTTCTTGCAGTTTTCCTGAATGAAATGTCAAGAGCATGAAGGGTTTTATGTTTGATGCCTTGTCAGAGAACACGGGCGGGTCCTACTCTACTTGGTACCTGTGGGTTTCCATCCTGTTTGAATTTTGGCTCAGGCCATCGGCTGTGGAGGCTTTTTACAGGAGGAACTTGCAGCAAGAGAGCAGGCTTCAGGAGGGGGAAGATGCTCCATCCTGGCTCTCCAGGGCAATAAAAATGTCCAATGTCAGTGTCATCATTACTTTCAGCTGTTTTCACTCAGGTTCCAGAATATGCTGGAAAAATTACTCCTGGGACTTCTTTTTCAGGCCAAATCTCTTGTATTCTACAGGCAACCTATTTGCAAACGACTTTTGATTTGATTATTGTAAAGTCTAGGCTGTTTTGTAAACTATGGGGCTATGTAGCATCCTGTGTAGAATTCAGTTGTATCCATCATTTTAGGAGCTGGTTTCCTTATGGAAACAGAATGATTCTTGTCATGCTTGATAGAAGCCATTGAGCCTGCTATAAACCAAAGCTTTATGAACCACAAAGCTTTTCTTAATGGTCTTACGAGTGCTTTCTACCCTGGGTTTTTTGGTGCTTGGTTTTTTGATTTTTTTTTTTCCCCAGCATATGTATAAATTTATGCATTTGAAGTTTTGCAGGTCCAAGATGATCACCAAGGCTGATTTTGTAATTACAGTCAGATTTCTCAAATATGGAATTTGGGAATTCTTATTTTACATGCACTATTAACAGGAAATTGAGTGGATTCCAAAGACAATTTGAAACTAGTTTTTATGTTCCAACTCCCTCAAATTGCCCCACAATTGCCATGTGCTACTTGTTCTTACTGTGTTTTTTTAACACCGTTCATGGAAATGTAAAGTCCATTGACAAAAATACTTTGCCCATTTTAGGATAAAACTAAACCGATTAGATAAAAACATTTTTAGAAAGATATGGCATTTTTACTTTGGTTTTTAATAAAGCAAATTTTTAATTACTTTGTGAGGGGAAAAAGGAAAATGGCTATATCTGATGTTGTGTAGGGCCATTGCAGAGGAAAAAGCTTCTGAGATGAAAAAATAAATTGTTCTATCTTGTCTTTTGAAAAAAGAAAAAAAAATCTGCCTTTCCAATTCTTTCAAGATACTTGAAGTTTTGAAGTTTGTGGAGCTATTTTGTTCCATCTTTAAATCAGAGTTTCGTGAGCCATCCAGCAATTTTCTCTGTCTTTTAAATAGGTAGGGAGAACATCTTCTGATTACTGAGGAACAGGGATTAGTGATTCTGCTGCACAAAAGATCCATTAATTGAGAAGAGTTTAGATTTTCTTGTAATTAATTTTTGTAAAACTACTGTTTTCCTTAGATTAAGGATTTGCTTTAAAAGAAAATAAACTGCAGATAACGATAATGGGATGCTTGCATGAAGCTGATAAATAGCAGTTTATATTTAGGCTTCTTTCATGGTATCTTTAATCTAATTCAAGAAAGAATGCATTCTTTAAAAAGCATTCAGAAAACAGGTCATAACATTTTTAAGCTTTGGTGGGGAAAAAATGTGTGTTTCGCTTTGTTTTTCTGAATTGCTGGAAAATGGTACATTAGAGTTTGTTATGAATGCAGCCGTGTAGAATTAATTATTAGTTAAGGCGTTTATACGTTTCATCCTAGTTCTTTTGCATTCAGCAAAATCCAGCTGTTCCCTCTGCCTTTGTGGGACGGTCTTTGCAGATTTCCAAGCCGCTGAGCATTTCCGAATGGGGTCCGATGGGTTTTGAAAATGTGGTGTTCTTACATGTGAGGCTGAACACACAACCTGAGATTTCTTGATATTTTTTTTTTGACTGTGATATGAGTCTTCTAGAGCGTATAGTCTGTACTGGATCCCGTGTGACGCATGGCGAGCAGCAACCTCTAATAGTCAGCTATGGAGAAAGACACTTCTGTCACTAGTTTTAATGGGGGAAAGTACAAAGCACTGGTGTTTCTATGAGGAAGTAGGAAGACTTTCTACATCGCTCACAGAAATTAAGGATTTTTACAAAGCAGCAATGTGTGTAGAATCATAGAATTGTCTGGGTTGGAAGAGACCTTTAAGATCATCTAGTCCAACCATCAACCTGACCCTGACAAAAAACATCACTAACCCATGTCCCTCAGCACTATGTCAACCCGGCTTTTGAAACCCTCCAGGGATGGTGCCTCAACCACTGCCCTGGGCAGCCCATTCCAAGGTTTAATGACCCTTTCTGTGTCAAAATTGTTCCTAATCTCCAATCTGAACCTCCCCTGGCACAACTTGAGGCTGTTTCCTCTTGTCCCACTGCCTGTTCCTTGGGAGAAGAGACCGACCCCCCCTGGCTACCCCCTCCTTTCAGAGAGTTGGAGAGAGCCAGAAGGTCTCCCCTCAGCCTCCTTTTCCCCAGGCTGAACACCCCCAGCTCCCTCAGCTGCTCCTCACAAGACTTGTTCTCCAGACCCCTCACCAGCTCTGTTGCC
>JAOQGH010000004.1:33122729-33140027 GCA_025769975.1 Gallinago jamesoni
CCGGAGCCTCCTCTTCTCCAGGCTGAACAACCCCAGCTCCCTCAGCCTGTCCTTGGAGCAGAGGGGCTCCAACCCCCCTGAACATTTTTGTGGCCATCCTCTGGACCTGCTCCATCAGGGCCATGTCCTTCTTCTCTTGAGACCTGCACACAGTGCTCCAGGTGAGGTCTCACCAGAGCAGAGCAAAGTGGCAGAATCCCTTCTCTGGACCGCATCGAGCGGTTGTGTAGGTGGGTGAGTCGTGCTGGAGCAACGTGTGAGGGGGGGACGGACCCGTGGTGCTGCCAAGTCCCTCATCTGAGCTTCCCACAGGCTGAGGTGTCACCTAAGAGCAACAGAAAGGACAGGTCAGCAAACTGCCTGCTTTTGGGTTCCTTTTGTTCTAGTTTGGTAAGCAACTAAGTGTACGTAGCCGTCATTCATACAGTTGAGAGGACGGGAATATACTCCAGGAGTAGCTGTGGGAAGCTAAGGAATTCTGCTGATTTCAGAGAAATTTGGGTGAAAAATCACAATGGGGACTCCCCTGGGCAAGGGACCCAAACACGGGGTACAAAAAGGTGTGGCTTTGTGGTTTCTGTGACGATCGTGTTTGCACATGTAGGGTTCACACGAGTGCTGATTTTTGAAGGCAGCAGGAGCTGTGGGTGGATGGTCTGGGCACGTTTCCTCCTGTCCCAGTGGAGGGGAAGAGGTGTGACATGTTGAGATTTGCCAGCGTGGTGACAAGAAGCAACCTCACTTCTACAGTTTTCATGGAAAGGGCAGAATAAGAAATGCAGACCACAGATATCCCTCGGGAAAAGCTGTACTTAACAATCTGCAATCTTGATAATGATTCTAAAAAAAACATTCTCCCCTCAAATGTTGATAGTTTCAGAAACCTGTTTGTTTTTTTTTCCCCCTTTTCTTTCAGTATGCTGTTTGGAGATGACAACCAAAAGGAAAATTATCGGCCGCTTGGTGCCCTGCCGGTGTTTTCGTGGCGAAGAAGAAATCGTCTCGGTGTTGGATTACTCTCACTGTGGCCTACAGCAGGTGCCAAAGGAGGTGTTTAGCTTTGAACGGACCTTAGAGGAGCTTTACCTCGATGCCAATCAGATTGAGGAGCTACCTAAGGTAATCGATGTTCTGCCCATAATCCAGATGTCAAAGTCCTGCTCTTAAATGTGCCTCGGCTCAGGAAGAGGGCTTGCTCTTGGCCGGGGGACCTGCTTGCTGTGGGATGGGTCGTGCCTTTTAGAATCATAGAATCGTCTAGGTTGGAAGAGACATTTAAGATCATCTAGTCTAACCATCAACCTAACTCTGATAAAAAACAAAAACAAAACAAAAAAAACCAAAAAAACCCAAAAGAAAACCATACAAACAACCCACCCATGTCGCTAAACTATGTCTCTGAGCACGTCAACCCATCTTTTGAAAACCTCCAGGGAAGGTGCCTCAGCCACTGCCCTGGGCAGCCCATTCCAAGGCTTAATAACCCTTTCTGTGTCAAAATTGTTCCTAATCTCCAATCTGAACCTCCCCTGGTGCAACTTGAGGCCGTTTCCTCTTGTCCCATCACATATGACTTTGGAGAAGAGACCAATCCCACTTCTTTACCCCTCCTTTCAGGGGGTTGGAGAGAGCAAGAAGGTCTCCCTTCAGCCTCCTTTTCTCCAGGCTGAACACCCCCAGCTCCCTCAGCCTCTCCTCACAAGACTTGTGCTCCAGACCCCTCACCAGCTCTGTTGTCCTTCTCTAGACACGCTCCAGCCCCTCAATTTCTTTTTTGTGGGAAGGGGCCCAAAACTGGACCCAGCCCTCGAGGTGGGGCCTCACCAGTGCCGATACAGGGGGATGATCACCTCTCGGGTCCTGCTGGCCACACTGTTCCAAACACAGTCCAGGATGCCATTGGCCTTCTTGGCCACCTGGGCACACTGCTGGCTCCTGTTCAGCTGACAGTTGACCAACACCCCCAGGTCCTTCTTTGCCAGGCAGCTCTCCAGCCGCTCTTCCCAAGCTGGAGACTCTAGAGTCCTCCATTGACTTGAGAGACTCCATTACCTTTTTACAAATCTTTTTTGTGCCCATTCTGAAGAGTCCAAAGAGCTGAGCCACTGTTCCTGCAGCGGGGGCTGTGTGGGGAGGAGTCAGGCCACCCACCTTTCCTTGCATCACAGCACAGGAATGGGGGCAGCCAAGGAAGCCTTAAGTGGGGGAATTAACAGTTGTGCAAAAGAAGTACTTCTTAAGATGGCATATCACAGAATCTTCATGGTTGGAAGGGACCTTTGAGATCATGGAATCCAACCACACACACACACACACACACACACAAAAAAGAAAACCCCAACAATCTCAGGCACTAGAGCATGCCCTGAAGAGCCATGTCTACACGTTTCTTGGATGCCTCCAGGGATGGTGCCTCCACTACCTCCCTGGGCAGGCTGTTCCAGGGCCTGACCACCCTCTCAGGAAAGTAATTCTTCCTAATATCTAACCTAAACCTCCCCAATATCTAATCAAAACCTCCCCTGGTGCAACTTCAGACCATTTCCTTGGTCCTGTCATTATTCCCTTGGGAGAAGAGGCCAACCCCCATCTCTCTACGCCCTCCGTTCAGGGAGCTGTAGAGGAGGTTGTAGACCTTGACCTATTTGGTACCTTTGGTACCAGGAGCACAGTAACGTATGGAGTAGGTGATGTGGCACTTGGGTCCTCTCCAGCACTGCTTTTAAAAGCAAGCTCTTTGTGAGGACAAGCCCTTTATCCGTGCGGGGGAAATGCCACTGCTGACTAATATTTTTATAACTGCAAACGGGGTCCTGCCGTGAGATTACTGAAGTGATCCTTCCTCTGCAAAACTTCTGTCATAGGATCTTTAAACCCGTTCTTCTGTTGATTAATGTTTACTATGAGGAATTAAAAGTTACTGTACTTTAAGTGTTCTGGAAACACATGAAGGCAAGGTAGTGGAAAAACCAATTAATTGTAGGTGCTAGCTACATAATGAAGCATGAAGTAATGTAATCCATTCCTTAATTGAATTTTTCTCAACAATAATGAAAGATGCTTACAAGTCTTTAATTAAACATTGTTCCACTGTAATCCATTCTTCATCATCTCTCGGTATATTTCTTTCTTACACAGCACAGAGACTTTATATAAAATTCTATTTACAAATGAAGGGAAACGTGCTTCTTCCGTGACATGGAGCTTCTTTATTCGGATAAGATGGTTCATTGCTTAAGATTGCTCAGTCCATGAAGAAATTCTTTACAGATGGCAAGGCAGGGTAGCTACAGCCCTTTAAGTGTCACAGGAAAATTATAAGTAGACCTGCTTTATCTCTCCTGCTGTTAGAAGGGGGAACAGAGAACCGGGTATTTTTTCTGTCCCCATAAATATGAAATGGGCTGTGGTGGAGGCCATTTGACTGCTAATGAATACCTTCAGGTCTCCTTCTCTTTTAATAATAATATGTTGTTGACCTTGTATATCTTAATTATGCTACTGAAGAATATATATTCAGGCAGGGATTTTTTTTTGGTATATTTGTTTTGGGTCTCCTGAAAGTACACATCGCCGTGGTGTTCAGACTGAATTGCGGTGCATAATGGAAGACAAACATATCAGGGCATCGAACAAGAGCAATATCCCATCATTCTAGAGGGAAAAACTGGGATAAGGGGTCCAAAATTATGAAATTGGGCTGAAGGTGATAGTTATTAGTGTCAGTCCTGATGAAAATGTGGGCGCTCGTGAAGCCTTGGCATGGAGGTGTGGGATTTGGTATTTGTTATTTGTGAAACAAAACAGCAGACAAATAAATACCTGGAAGGGAGTTAAATGTGGAGAACTCTCTTTTTGCACTTTTTTTTTTCTTCATTTTTCTTTGTTAGAAATACTATTTTGAAGCAAATGCTATATATTGAAGAAATCATTTTAAATTGCCTTAAGTTTGAGTAAATGCATCGTTAAACATAGTCTTGGCCTTGTAGAAGAGAAGATTAATGGCAGTGTTAATTTACTTTCTTTATACCATTCATAATTTTTTGTCTTCAGCCTTTATTAATCATTACCATAAATTAAGCAGTCCAAATAATTTCTTAATCAAATTTTCTGCTTCACAGTTTTTTTTCTGCACGTCTCTGAAATTTTGTCACTATTGAATTAATATTCGAGGAGAGGAAATGCTATTTTTTTCTTAAATAACACTACAGTACTTAACATTGATTTTTACCTGACACGTTATGATCTCCCATAGGCAGAACTTTCCTCTCTCTGTAAATGTGAATTCAAATATCTTCCTCCGGAGGAAATTTGTTTTGTCAATTTTCTGTTATTTACCAAACGTCGTGTCCCTCTGATGTTACAATATTCTTTTGAAATTTTCTATCATCAGAAAGCTTTCTGCTGTTTTTTTTTTTCTTTCCTGCTGTCTTCGTCAGAATCTGATTTCTGGTTCCTGATTTCTAATATTTTTCTTTTAAGGATTCTTATATAATTCTTATTCTCTCTTTTCCCCTAACTCTAGCCAAGTCTTTTATTTTATTTGCCTTTGGCTTCATTATCATGAGCTGCTGCTGCAAGTATGTCCTTATTTGTATGAATCAAATGAATCAGTGACTAATCAAAAAGAATATCGATTGTGATGAAGGTGGGGTCACTGGCCATCAGCATCCAGAAAAGAAATAATGAGATGAAAGTTCTCCCCAGCAGCTTTTCCTTATAAATCTAAAGCAAAATCTGGACAAATTTCTAATGGACAAACTCGGTTTACTTGTTAGTGCCTTAGGAAAAATTTGTCTGTCTCTAAGAACAAATTGTAGAAGTAGGCACCACTGTTTTTCACCACGTTACGTGTTGATAAAATAGATACCAGGAAAATATGCTACTGAAGTTAGAGGTTATATGTTAATACTTAAGTGTCTCACTGAGAACAGGCAACACAGCCAGTATAGAAATGGTGGTGAGGTCATCACTAACCTATAGCTCACACAGAGGGATAGGAATTATAAATTCACTATATTTTTTGCTTTGCATTGCATTTCCTCTTTGCACCACGTGCGCTTTCCCGTCTGGACGGAATAAAAGTTTATTTATTTATGAAAGGAATAAATGTTATTTATTTATTTGTTTATTTGTGAAAGGAATAAATAAAATATGGACATATGGTAGGATGATTACATCAAGACCACAACGGCAAGGCCATAAAAGCACTAGAAATTGAGAAAGACACCTTTTGAAATTCCAATGGGTAAAAAAAAATAAAAAAATTTTAAAAAAACATGAGCAATTTTGGGCCTACATACCTGTATTCACTCTCATATTGTTTCTGATACAACAGTACGTGATGAAATTACTCCAGAGGGAATATTTTTTTATTACACTTCTTCATTCCCCAGTTCAAAAGCCTTGTATCTGTTCTGATATTGTCAGAACTTTACGTTCCAAGACTTCCTTGGCTTTTGAGAGAGGAATTCTCCAGGGGAATCACTGGGGACGTGCACAGGGAATTTAATTTTCCAGGAACAATCGCGTGGTGCAGTTTGTATATGAACCAAAATGCCGTGGGTTCCCTGGGCTGAAGATCACTATGGTCTGCAGCTGTTCCAACGAGATACTTCAAGAGCAGACCCTAGAGCCTATTAATTACCTTCCCTTCCAGTCCTGCCCAAAATGTTGCTCTTCCTTAAAAAAGAGGAAGAGGAGGTGCTCTCAGACACATTGCAAAGGAATTCCTCATTCTCTGGAGAGGTATTTCCCTTTATTAACACTGTCTGTGAATGGGAACGTGCAGCCCAGTTTGGCTTCTCAGGACCACAGTAAATGTTCTGGCCGTTCCTAGAACTTTGACTGGGAGGCACTGGAGGCACCCTTCCATCTTTGGTGCCAACTGACAGTGGCTGTGGTGGGAGGGTTCTCCTTCCCAGCACTTTTCATCCATGGGGATTTCTGATTTCTGAGAGTAGGTTGTCTTGGAGAAAAAAACCTTGGAGAGGAAGTTAGGGCAGTTTCAAAATGATCTAAAAATGGTAAAAATCACTTTTCATGCCTGCTTTCCCTTCATAGCGTGGTTTTATTAATTTTTTACGTGTTGCATGAGAGAGTGGTCTTGCTTGAGCGAGGCAGCGTGATGAATAGGTGCTTTCAACGTGATTCACTGATTACTGCAGTTTTAAAGGAGGGTTGGTTTTGCACTGGAAATTCTGAAATTTTATAAAAATTTGAATCAAAATTTAGAATCAAGTCCTGAACTTGGGAGTTAATGAACGTATCGTTTTGATAATGTCAAAGCATTTTGTTTCTGGAAGATGGCAAATTTCTTCTGCATGCCATCAAAATATTTTAAAATCTATCACGAAATTGAAATATAAAACACGACAATTTACTGCAAGGCACAAAAAAAAATTCAACTGATGTGACACACGTGAAATATCATGTATCTATAAAAGGAGTATGTAGTTTTCGACAGAATACTCTCTTTCAGCATTCCTGTTGTGATTTTCCTTGCCAGCTGTGGTTGTGGTCCTGAGCAGCCTGGAAAAAATGTCCTGTCAAACAACGGCTTTTCAAAATATTTTTTGACGATTGAATTCTTATGTAGCAAATGTAATTTGTTGCCTCTGTGGATAAATGGTGACCCTCAGCTGGTCTGTTCCCTGAAATGATGTCAAGTGTCTTTCTCGTGTTGCAGCAACTGTTCAACTGTCAAGCTTTACGCAAGCTGAGCATTCCAGACAACGACCTCTCCAGCCTGCCCACCACTATTTCCAGCTTAGTTAATCTCAGAGAACTTGATATCAGTAAAAATGGTAAGAGATCAAAAGTTAAGAGTATTTTAAAGAATTGTCATGACGGCGAGCAATGATGACATTTTCGTTCCTGGCCAATTAACAAACTTGTGAAAACTCGCTCTTGTTCTGGTTTATGTGCTATTTTCCTCTCTGGCACTTGGGAGAAGTCTGGGTAGATTTCTACCTCATTTATTGATCGTCCCTCTCCCCCCTAAAAAAAAAATAATAATATAAAGAATAGAGTTTGCTTTAGCACAGTGTCCCATGATAACTCGTGACCAGTAAACGTTAGAAATAGGAGTGGGGAGACCATTTTTCAGTGCACTTATGAACCGTTGCACTTTCAAAAGTGGTTTAGCCCTTACTGGGCTCTTGGGGAATGGACTGGGGATTATAAGGTTGCAGGTGGACGACTAGCAGGATTTCTAGAGTCAGGGACTAATTTACTGATGTGCATTTCCCAATTACTCATTTACATATTTACTTACGTGCTTAAAAGCCTCTGCATGTCTGAACTTAAGCGTCTTTGTTTTGGAAATGAGGCTTAGACACTTAAAAATTTTGAAACATTTCTTATCGGTGTAGGGCTAAGAGACTCAGGATTATGTGGGTGTTCTCCCCAGGAGAGAGGGAGGCAAAGCAGAACATAAGCAGTTTGGAAAGAAATGAAAAGCACAAATATCAGTAGAAATGATGTCAGTCTTTAACTCTAGGAGAGTATATACATCAAGCATTAGCATAATAGTTTTAGTATAAGGAATGTTATCTGTTCTGGTATATTTATTTAGTGCTTAAGTATCACCTTCTAGAGTGTAATAATAAAATATATAGGTATTCTTCCTGTTATAGATTAACTCTGTTCTGAAAATGCCAAATGGACTCCTGTATGAACAAAGCGAATTAAGGAGTTTTTTTGATGTGTGTATAATAATTCTTTCAATATTTATTTTTTTTTTTAGGAATTCAAGATTTCCCAGAAAATATTAAATGTTGTAAGTGTTTAACAATTATTGAAGCCAGTGTCAATCCCGTCTCTAAGTGAGTATCAGTAGCTTGTGTTTGCCTACTGCAGGTGCAGAAAATTTACACAAAATGAGCTAAAATTTAAGGGCATTGTATCAAGTTCATTTGCATGATTAATCTAAATTTCTTTTTAATTGTTTGAAACCCTTTAAGCACGGGGGGCTGGTGCTTTATGTATCAGGAATAAGCCACGCTACATCCTCACGTACCATAAATCTCTTGGTTGGGACTTTAGCAACCCTAATTCCTTCCAAAAACTGGCAATAATAATAATAACCAGAAAAAAATCTGTATTGTAATCCCATGATTTATACAATGGAGGGAAGGAGATGAAAGGGTGAAAGTTTACTATTTCAGTTTAAAAAAGAAAAAAGGGATATAAATAAAGAAATAAATAAAGAAAAAAACCTACCTTTGACTTAGAACCCTCTGCTGGGAAGGCAGAAAAGGCTGATATAACTTGAACGTGCCAGGCATTTGAATTTCTTGTGGTTACAGCACTGTGGAAATGATGGACATGGGCAAAAATGTTGTCTGTAACGTGTAAGAAATCCTTGAGAATTTGGGTAGAAAAAGAAGGTGAGAGAGAAAGTAAGCTTTCTCTTTCTAAATATACATTGTTATTGTTTCCATGGCAACTTTGGTGTGAGCATTAAGCTTTTAACTGGTTTTTTTTTTTTTAGGCTGCCAGATGGCTTCACACAACTTCTAAATTTGACCCAGCTCTATCTAAATGATGCCTTTTTGGAGTTTCTTCCAGCTAACTTTGGAAGGTAAGAGCTCGTCCTCAAAGCACATCGCTCTTTTCCTGTGAACCTGGTTTTGGCTTTGAGGGGCCATTCTGAAACTGTATTCTTTTTAAAAACAAAACAAAGCAAAAGAAAAGAAAAAAAAAAAAACCAAAGAGATTTTGGTCTTTCCAGCCCTATTTTGATGAATGGTTGTTGTTAGGGAGAATGTTATATGTCAGCAAGAATTTGATGATGAAGCGATGCAGTTTGGTGGCTTAGGGAGAAGGTGGGAAGAAATAGAAATTGAAGAAGAGCCTTGTCCTTGATCAAATGCACTATTAAATTGTGGCAAGGGCAGAAAATAACAATGTGGTCTATGCCTGTTGAAAAATGAACAGGAAGAAAAAGTGTTGCGAGTCAGAAAAGAAGAAAGAAACGACTGAGCACGGCAGAGTAACCAAAGGAAAAACCTGAAAGCAAGAAGAAGAGAGAAGATTCAAAAGCCAGCAGAGCAGAAATTATTAGGACGAGAGTAAAAATAAATGCAGCAGAAACTGAGCCAAAAAGTGTTAGATAAGGACAAAGCAGAGGGAGGGGGAAATCAAAGTTAGCATAATTTGCCATTTAAGAGGGCAGTAGAAGGCGGTGGATCCTCACACTGGGCAGCTCTGGCAGAAACCTCAGGTTTATTCCTGTCTTATAGTGGAGAGGGAATGTCAGCCTTCCTGCCCTCAGACTGTCCAGCTGGGCAAAGAGCTCAGAAGACAAAGGATTAACAGAGAAAATATATGCTGGTGTATGTGTGTATATATATATATATAAAAATATTTTTATTATTATTCTTTTTTCACCTAATATTATTTTTTCCCTGATCTATCCAGCTGCCCGTACGTGTGTTTTATTGCCCAGCTGGGAACATCAACTCAGCACTCCAAAATTAATACTGAGCTGGCATAATACGTGTTGGAAATGACATGGGAATGCTCTGGCGCTGAGAAGTAGAAAGCGCTGCTTTCTCAGCACTTACTCGATGGGCCTGTCACTGACCCTGAGCTGAGGCCAGGCTTTACGCTGGAATGCCATTTAGAAAATCCTAGCTGAAGAGAGAGGCAGAAAAATTGGCATTGTTTGCATTTTATGAGTGCTCGGAATCTCCGAGTAAATCCTGAGACAGCTGGGAATCAGACAGTATGTTCAGATGTCAAGGAAAAATAAATATACGAAATACCCTGCAATTTTATCAGATATGTAGTGTTTATAGTCATTATGCTCTTCCTAAAGCCTTGCTGGCACTTTGTCTAATAATCTTTGTCACTTAAAGACGTGTCTACTGTTCTAAATCTTTTAGCAGAAAGCACTAACTTCTTGTTTTTTCTTTTACAAACGTATATTTTGTCTAAACAAAATGATGCTCGTTCCAGTTGTGGTTGTTATTCCTTTATTATTATTCTGCTCCTATATTATATATATCTATGTGATATCTCACATTTACAAATCCTTGCCATGCTTCCGAAGCTTCCCACATTAGCATACAGGCATTCTTGGGTTTTTTGGTTTTTTTTAACAGCCACATGTAGCTCTTTAACTCTGTCTCCCTTATTGCTCTTCTCCAAATTTTAGTGCTCTCTTTATATCTCCTGGTGCGCTAATATTCCGTTAGGCTGTTAGATCTCATTTACCCTTGTGAATAAAGGCAGGAACAGAGTCTACATGAGCATCATGTAAATGTCTCTCCACGTTTCTCATGTAAAAGTTGTCCTTTTGAGTCCTGCTTAAGCCCAACTGTAGGACTTGAAAGGCTTTCTGCTTTATTTGATAGGAAAAAGATAACATCACAGTTTTCTAGAAAAGCATAATACTGGGAAGCCTTGAAGCTCCATGAAACAGAAAACTGATGGTGTGCTGGACAGAGAGCTATTTAAAGCTTTGTTGTAGTTTCTTAAGCTTTTCTCACGTGTTTACACTTGTTGGCACTAAAGGACCTGGACTGTAGAGACAGGGTAATGTCAAAAGCGGCGTTAATGAAATCCTTGCAAGTCACCATAAAGTTCATCAATAAATTTTCTTCACGTCTAGAAACTGTGTTACCAGCCTCAAAGCTTGACTAGTGTGCCTCCGGGCTGACATCTCTGCTTAGAAATGGTACAATTACAAATTAGTTATGCAGAACTGCTTGGTTTCACACTGGCCTTGAGCAATCCTGGGGACGGGCAGCTCGTGCTTTGACTTGTGCCTCCAAAAATAGTTGTTTGGAGAGGCCAGATTTTCTGGGAGTGGAGTTGTACAATTTGAGATGAAGAGGAAAGGGCCTTTTTCATCCTTTTGGCTTTGTATCCTATAGAATCATAGAATGGTTAGAGTTGGAAGGGACCTTAAAGGTCATCACATTCCAACCCCCCTGCCCTGGGCAGAGATGTCTCCCACCAGACCAGGTTGTTCAAAGCCTCTTTTCCTTTTCCTCCCCACATTCATTTTCATTGGGGACTGAAGAACCAGGAAAAGGGTGACATGAATCAAAATCCTTTCACGTTTATCAGGTTATCCTCCTAGACAGTACAGGTAATTAGACAACACTGCCCCAAATTCTGGAGCTCTAATACGTGAGGTTCTTCATCTCTTATCTGATGTGTCCTCCTTCCTTCGCATTGTCCTACTTCATGCAATTTATTGCTGTGGCTTAACTAATATTGCAGTGAGAGTTTGCACAATGGTATGGAATTGTGAATTACTGTTGGATAGAGGTTCTAATTCCTACCAGCACTTCAGCCCATGTCCTGCTTCTGGGTAAAATGCAGCATGGTCAGTGGAGACCTGTTGTGTAGTCTTGGGCTGCCTCCGTGGAGCTGTAGAATTCAGTGCTCAAGAAATGCAAAAGAAAGTTGTGAACTAAAAGTTGCTTTCTGTCCTTTAATAGATTCGGGAAATATTTGAGAGAAATTAACTGTGAAATTACTGTGAAAAACTAATACATGTCAAGGTTTTTCAGGAGAGTTCAGATAAGGAAAAACATGCCCTTACCTGAAGCTGATTGTCCTTTCATGGAACTCTTTGGTTCTGCAGATGTTTTGTATCATATTCAGCCCCACAAGAACTGGACATCTTACTGTTGTGCATTGTTGGAATAAGTTGTTTCAAATCATTCTTATGGATTCCTGCACCGATTCATGGAAGGAACTAATTATTTTCTATCATCTTTCTAGACTTGTCAAATTGCGAATTTTGGAGTTAAGAGAAAATCACTTGAAAACTCTACCAAAGTAAGTGATTGAGTATTTACATAAGCCTCTTTCACCTGAAATTTCCAAAAGTGCAAAATATTTGTATTGTTAGCAATGCAATGGTGTCATTTCTGTTAAAGTTATTTTTTTCCCATGGGTTAAAGGAATTCTACTGAAGGTTTTTAGCAAAAAAGCGAACATGGAAGGGAAGATGGAGACTGGCAATTCAGCTGGCTGTGACTCAGTATCCGAAATCTATAACGTGACATTTTAAAATAACAGATGTAAACAAAATTGGAAAACAACAGATGAGAGAGCCCTGGTCAGTGATTATGTGACAGTATTTTTCTCTCCAAGGAGTAATCTGATGTATTGAAAACGCTCTCGGCGTAACCTCAGTAGAACAATCTCCCCGGTGTTCTGTGCAGAAGTGAAATGTATTTGCTGGTTTGCAATGCTCTTCAGAAACCTGTATCATCAGAATATTGAGGAAATGTCAGGTTGATAGTGTTCCTTGGTGCTATTTACCAAAAAAAAGGTAAGTTGCTAAAATTTGTTGCTATAATTTGACCAACATTTAAATGGTATTTTGGAAAGGAAACAGAAAAGAAAGGAAAAATGAATCTAAAGGAAAATCTGAAGGAAAATCTAAAGGAAAAATGAATCTAAATATAGCAAGTTGCACTGCGTAAAGCAAGGAATGTGGTTTTGAATTCAGACCAGCACGATGTAACTGTTTTCTCTAACAGGGATCCTGGCCAATGACAAAATGTCCATGGATCTGGGGACTGTTAGAAAGGGGGGTTCTGTGTCCCCATTACCAGCGAGACTTACCGTGCTGGCAATAGACCGTATTTCTGAAAGACTGAATTGCATATTATTTAGCTCATTTTCAAAGGGCACTCTTTTTAGCAAGGATGCATTTATCAAAATCTCCTACGCAGGCGTTTTGCCCATAACGGGAGATAGTGACATTTTCACTGCTTCCTGGGGGCTTCTATCCACAGTGCTTTCCTTTCTTTTTTTTTTTTTTTTAAGGAAAGCTATTTTTTGTCTTAAAGGCGATATTCCTTATATCAGAAAGTTTATACAAGAAAGCGTTTTCCACTGTTCCCTCTGCCCTGAGTTACTTTTACTGCTTGGAAAGACACACATACACAAAAAAAAAGAGCTTCAACCTGCGACCAAAGTGTTTTTCTGCAGATTTGCAGCCTTTGGGGTCTTTATCACCTGCAGGGCTGTTACCTGCAGTGGTGCCCACATGGTATCTAACTACCCCTTGAACATCAGCAGCTCTGAGAAGGGACTTGCGTTGTCTTTGTGAGCAGAATGTGCCCGTTGGAACAGCCTGGGGCTGAAGAGTTGGAATTCCACGACCAGAATTGTTTTGATCAAAGGGAATATTTTTATATTTCTGGTGTAATTCAGATCCCAGTAAAGATGGTGACAGGCTTGTCACCGACCGAATGCAGTGGGAGCAAGGCTGGGATTGTGTGCCATTGTTATTAATAAAAATAATGATGTATTTTTTCTGTGTTACGTGGTGTTTAAGAGGCAAATTTTGGCAAGTGTTTGGAAGGTTGCTTGTAAATGCTGAAAGGGATTGCTTATAAATGCCTATAAATACTTAAAGGGAGGGTGTCAGGTCTTTTTTCAGTGGTGCCCAGTGACAGGACAAGAGGGAACAGGCACAAACTTGAACATCAGAAGTTCCACCTAAACATGAAGAAGAAGAGAAACTTCTTCACTTTGGAGGTGGCAGAGCCCTGGCAGAGGCTGCCCAGGGAGATGGTGGAGTCTCCATCTCTGGAGACATTCAGACCCCCCCTGGACAAGTTCCTGTGGGACCTGCTCTGGGTGGCCCTGCTCTGGCAGGGGGTTGGAGGAGATGATCTCCAGAGGTCCCTTCCAACCTGGGATTCTGTGAAGGTTCATACCTGGGCGTAGCAGCCTCTGGTTCCAGTAGCACTATTTGGTAAAGGGCCTGAGCATTGACTTTTCCCACTGTGTGATGCTGAAAGTAGGGAAGTTCTTTGATTCCTGTAACCAAGGGAAACGTTACTTGTGGGCGCGTTTCTTCTCTGGGCTGTGGCAGGAGGCTTGGCCATTTGCTGCTGAGACAAACTGGAAAGGAAAGGTTTTGCTGATGCAAATGCTGTCCTTAAAACTGCTAGATAAAAGGGAGAGCTGTCTTGTGGAAAAAAGTAAGAGGAAGGACGCTGACAAGGTCATTTTTGTGTCAACTGGGACAAAAATGAGGGACCTGTGCATTTCTGGGCTGCTTTTATCTTCTAGAGCCATTTTCTCTGTAAGCAACAAAAGTGGATAGATGGGAATTAACACACATTACAGTGTTAATTTAGAGGATCTCCATTCTGGTTCCCAGTTAGGATCAATTTGATTTTTTTTTATTTTTTTTTTTTTTTAATGAAAAGACAATAACTACAAGTCTAAAGCAGCATCTCTCTGCTTCCTGGCCCTGGGCAGGCAAGGGCTGAGCCTGGGAAGGTCCTGGGGGAGAACATTGGGGTCGTGGGGGGACGCAGACACGGGGATGTGGCAACTAAATAACTGTAGCATCATAATTTTGCTTTTAAGTAGATGAAATATACTGTAATGCATGTATAAATAGTTTAAATACACTCTAAGGCTGTTTTAAGTAATTTCTGCTCAGTACTATTGCTGTGTTCCGTGCAACTTAAAAGATGTTATCAAAAAGTAGATCGTATTATTTCATCTGTTCTGTACCGTAAAATATACGTATAAAGAATTTTTAAGGGAAATATTTAGCATTTTGGCATAAATGGGAATTAAGCTCTAATTTTGCTGTATTTCAGACTAACTCAACAGTCAAGGCTGTTGTAAAATGTATCCATGGTAACTGAATGCAAAATGTTCTAAAATCAGATACAAAAATACCAGATCAAGTAAACGCTAAGTATAGTTGGCTGATAAGAAATAACAAAATAATTAAATACTTAAGTACAGTGTTCTGTGCCTAGAATACAGAGCAGAGATCTCCAAAGTGTCCCTCTTTAACGCGTCGTGCATCAAAAATTGGGAACTTCCCTTGGCTGAATTTGTTGAGATCCTTTCCCAGCGCCCGAGAGGTGCCCAGGCGTATCGCTGTGTTCCCGGCCGCGCTCCTGATAGAACGTTAGCGAAGCGTTCTGCCTCCCAAAAATGCTCTGGAGTCTCTGCTGGTTCCTCCTGACGAGGAGACCGAGCACCTGAGATAACGCCGTCTCGCTCCATCACGCCGGGCAGGAGCCAGACGGAGCTCTTCAAGGGAAATTGCTGCAGGACGGTCTGATTTTCCGTCAGCAGCCCTTTCTCCTCAGAAAACACCTTAAAAAGGCTTGACAATATTTCCAACCTACTGAAAATGCTTGTGTGCTTAGCCTATGCATCCTCACAACGCCGTTTTGTAAAATCAGTACTTTGTTTTCTCTCTTATACTGTTTGATTTTAGACTATTATTTATTGATTCCGGTTTCCAGGATCTTTTTGAGCATGTAGAAATATTTGTCTGCCTCTGGCCGGTATTGCAAATAACTTTTAATATTTTATCAAAGCTTTGCTTTGTACTGCAGAAACAGAAAAATCCGTTTTGTTCTCGTGAAATTCTGGTAAATGTTTCAAAGCCGTTTGTGAGATTCTGACCTGGTTTCTTACGTTTGAACAACGTCACCAGCTCGATGACAGGGTTGTCTTTTGGCTTGAAGAACCAACTAAGACAATTTCTATTACTCTGCTTGGATAAGCTTGGCCAGGCTGGATGGGGCTTTGAGCAACCTGGTGTAGTAGGAGATGTTCCTGCCCATGGCAGGGGCGTTGGAACTCGATGATCTTTAAGGTCCCTTTCCAACCCAAATGATTCTATGATTCTATGATAAAAATGTGGTTGATCTTCACTGGCTGTAGCAACACCTAATATTCCTGTGTAATAGCTCGGATGGTGTTTCAGAGACTGTGGCTCTCAGTATCGTTTTGCTCTGTAATTCTATAATTCAAATACTCTGCATTTATAGCCCCAGGTGAGGTGTTCCTATTGCCAAGGATGTTTTCACTCATTTTGCACCCAAACTGACACAATTTAGATGAGTGGACAGATTCCCGTTGGCTTCAGTGGGTTTTGAATGAGGCGTTTTGTGCTTCAGTGTTTAATTGTTCTGTGGTCGAGTAATTTCTCAGGGTGGAGAGATGTAATTCCTGGTTTTCCATCCTGCTGGATGTTGCTGGAGCTCAGGCTGGGAGACTTGGAGAGCGGCGGTGGGAGGTCGATGAGTCCCACGGGTCCCACCAAGGACCCATCTTGCCCTGGTCCTGTTTGTAGCACTGATCAGCTCTTACCTGGCAGGACCTGAGTGACATGGCAAGGGGGTTGGAACTCAATCTTTAAGGTCCCTTCCAACCCAAATGATTCTATGATTCTATGACTTGGTATCTCTAAACCTCCTTTCTTTAATGTCCCTTTTCTATGTCGTTTATAAACTAAACGAACCTGTGCCCCAGCCCCTCCTCTTCCAAACACTCCTTTAAAATTGGTATTTTTTCCAATCCCTGGTTATTTTTTTATCCATGTGAAGACTCTCTCTGGTCACAGAGCAGGTTAGGGTAAGAACTTTCAGTGAAGGACCTTTGCACATACCTCTTGGTGGACTTTATTATCTGGCTCTTTCATACTCTCAGCTCTTTCAAAAGACTCCAGAAGTATTTTGGGTCATCCCTACTCATCGCAAAAACTGTGCTGAATTTCCCCCGTGTGTAACATTTGTCTGTGTATCCCCCTCGTTCTGTTGTTTGAAAGAGTTCCCGTTAATTTGCCTGGTGCAGTTGGCAGTCACCACTGGGCTGGGGTGTCCTCTGCTCATCCGGGTCTGATTTACAGATCGTGGTGACGTTGGTGACACACTTCCCGGTTGTCCCACACTGGAGTCCCGGGAGAGAGGTTTTGTGTGTCCTACCTACCTGCGTGTTGTCTGAGTTCTTGGCTGAGGGTTAGCATTGCAGCGTGGGAGCCTCCTCAAACTGCGTACAAATACAGAAAATTAATTTAATTTTCCTTTTCTGACCTTTTTTTTTCCACTGAGCATTCCTTTTGTATCTTTTTTCCATAGACTCTGGCAGCCTTCCTGCTCCTGCAGGGGCTGAGGGAGGATTTATTATTACTTTCCATGCCTTTTTTTCAAATATTTCTGAAGATATTTTCCGGCTTTCTATAGGTAACCATTCTGTTCTATTTTCTTCAGTTGGAGGTGTTTTCATCTTCTTAAAGGATGTCTTCTAAGACTCCAAGGTTTTCTTCTGTGCCATGCTGGCTTTGGATTTTCTGAAGTCCTCAAATTGGATGTTAATCCAGAAAATTGAAAAGCAGGGTGTTTTCACAGAATCACAGAATGCTATGGGTTGGGAAGGGACCTCTGGAGATCATCTCCTCCAACACCCTGCCAGAGCAGGGCCACCCAGAGCAGGTCCCACAGGAACGTGTCCAGGTGGGGTTTGAATGTCTCCAGAGATGGAGACTCCACCACCTCT
>JAOQGH010000004.1:33141478-33155878 GCA_025769975.1 Gallinago jamesoni
CTCCAGCAGTTCCCTGTCCTTCTGGAACTGGGGAGCCCAGAACTGGTCCCAGTGCTCCAGATGGGGCCTCCCCAGGGAAGACTTTTTTTTCCCTCCTAAGTGATAAGTCTGCTTAAGCAGACTTCACATTGCTACAGACTATATTTTTCATTCCATCTTGGCTGTTTCCTGGGAATATACCTTGGTTTGTGTTTTAGTACTAAAGACCCATCATAAACCCGTTGGTGGTCATTGCATTGGGCTTCAAAGGAAGCAGGAGATCCAGGCTGATGAAAGAACTCTCAGAGGAGAGAAGAAAGAATCAGTAAAGCCTAAAATATCTTATAGCATAATGACGCCAGCGTGTTTAGGAAGCAGAGCTGTCCTTGCCCTGCCCTAGGAAGAGTACAGTCTGACTTTCTGCTCTTCAAAAATAGCCTGACCTAGACTAGCTTGTCCACAATTTAACCCAGCCTCAAATCTAAATTACCACTTTCCTTCCTTTTTTGGGCCGAGCATTCTAGGAGCCGTGGCACCTCCACAGAGCTCAGAGATGGTTCCTCCCGTTGCTTGTTGGCAGGCTGAGGACCTGTGGTCACGCAGAGACAGTGCAGAGGTATTACACTAATTGAAGTAAATCACCGATTCTTCAACCAAATCCAGGAGCTAAATTTACAGCTTAGTCGGGAAATGAACGTTCTGAGCACATTTCAAATGTAACAATAAAATCTTTTCATTTCTCCAACAGTCGTATTTAAGCCTGGTCTGGTTACTGCTCCTATGGAAGCTCATTAATTTGCATTGAATTTTATATTTTCCGAGCTTAGGCTCTGTCATAAATATTCATTGCACTTCACAGCAACAAATGTCAGCAGACCTGCCACTCCTGAGCTGAATGTTTCGGAACATTAACATCCTATTGAATTCCTGAGAGCAATCAAGAATATTTCACCTCTCAGGAAAGAATCTGGAAAATACACCCATGCCGTTGCTTGCACCAAGCAGACAGACAACCTGTCTATATTCTTCTCAAAAATCTTTGAGTAAATTAAAGTAGTTAGCGTGATCTTTGCTCTTAGAGCTGTTTGGGCTGAGGAAAACACATTTTGGGGGGATTTCTTTCAGTTAGAGATTTGTAAAATTGAAAACCTGTAGAGGTGGCATTTGTCAATGGTGAGTCATTAGTGTCTGTGAAACTCTGGGTGCTGGTAATTGATGAGAAAATGCTTGTATTTGTTGTACTCATCCCAGTGACTCATTGTTTCCCAACTGAAGCTGTGGCTTCCCGTCTCTTCTTTGGTTTTCTTGACAGCAGGTATTACAGCTATTGTTTTTCTGCAACACTGTGCCATTAGGAAATAACGCACAATGGAGTCTCTTAGTCTGGAGAAGAGAAGGCTGAGCAAGGATCTGATCAACGCCTGTAAATACTTCAAGGATGGGTGTCAGGAGGATGGGGTCGGTGTTTTCTCAGTTGTGCCCAGGGACAGGACAAGAGGGAATGGGCAAAAACTTGAATATAAGAAATTCCACCTAAATGTGAGGAGGAACTTCTTCACTTTGGAGGTGGCAGAGCCCTGGCAGAGGCTTCCCAGAGAGGTGGTGGAGCCTCCTTCTCTGGAGGCATTCAAACCCCACCAGGTTCCTGTGGGACCTGCTCTGGGTGGCCCTGCTCTGGCAGGGGGTTGGAGAAGATGATCTCCAGAGGTCCCTTCCAGCTCCATATCATTCAGTGATTCTGTGAGATATTACCGAAGGGGTAGGTCCATAGCAGCTCATGTGAGGCAAAAACAGGTTTTCTCTTGGGCTTCAGCAATTGCTCAGAATTAATTTGCTTTGTGAAGAGTAAAAGCTGTAGATCAAGTTCTCAAGTGCAGCCTCTAAAACTGGAAGAACTATGTAATTCTGAAGACGACAGCAATGAAAAACTAGCTGAAATTTAATAGTACAGTGTGCAAGGTCTTGTACCAAGGGACTAATAGGAATTTATGTTATGAATTAAGGGTTCTGCAGTCAGAAGTCATGTTGGAAAATAAAGATGGGTTTATTAGTAGGAGGTAAAATGCCTGTGAGTCATCGATCTAATAGAGTCGTGACAATGCGAAATGTTCTGTGTCAAAGTATTTTCACGAGAGTCAAAGCAGAGTTCATGACATTGTATAAAAAATGAGGGAGACCTCAATTGGAAATGCTCCAAATGGCGTGAGGATGAGGAAGAGCTAAACAGGGTCCTAATCGGGTAGGAAAAATAATGAACGCTGAGTGTATTATATGGGACAGCCCTAAATATAATGTGTTACTTAATCTAAGAAAAGAGAATTTGAGGGGAGAGCTGGTAGTGGTTGTCTCTACGCACGGAGCCAAGGTAGGCAGCTTGGAAGGGAACTGTTTCTTCTGCCTGGGCAAGGGGCAGAGTTGTGTGTGGTCAGCAGAGATACAAATGGGATAAACTGGTCGTGAGATGGAGGAATGAGAGGTTTCCAAAGCGTCACGAGTCATCACTACCTTCTCCCTCCTCCTTTTAAGATTAAAGAACACCACCCTGCATTTTGTGGAAAGAGTGGGTCTTCTCCATGCTCAAGAGTGGGAGCAATGCCTGGGCTGGTCCTAGTCCCATGGCCACTGGAAGAAGGGACCTCCAACCCCACCAAGGTGGCCCGACAGGCAGGACATGCTAGCAGGGACAGGCAGGCTTCTGGTTTTCACCAGAAAATTGTGGCAAGATTAAACTTTGATGGCACATGTTGCAGTCCTGACGGTTTGAGATTGTTGGTGCCACCCAACATCAAACCTACTCTCTGCATAAGGCAAATTGTTGTTTTGAAGTAAACTGGCTGAAATCAACCAGAAAAGGTAAGTTTTCATCACAAATAACTACATCATAAGATTCTCTGTCTTGATCAGCACTTCAATATTCCTTTGAAGATGTTTGCGTGCATTGTTCTGTTGGGTTTTGTTGTTTTAAGTCAGTACATTTCTGATAAATACTTATTTTCCAATTATCTCTGTCCTCTCGGTTTGCAATTGTTTTAGTGCAATCTTCCTGCGCTGCCAAAATATTGCATACCTGTAATTTTACTCCTGGTTTGAGACAGGAATAAAAGCACTTTATGGATGATGATGATAGGGTTGAGGTTTTTTTCCTTTTGTTTAAATTAGCCATTTTGTATTGATGTGCTTTCAGTCTTAAAATGTAAACCAATGTTTTATAGTCTTGACTGCACGTTTTTAGGTTTTGATTGTAATAAAATAAAACTGTGGGAAAATACAGGCAATACATTTAGCCACACAGTCCTATTTCTGAAAATCACTGCTAAGTATGTTTGCTACTGAAATTCAGAGTCTACTTGAAAAATCATTGTTTAGACTTACCTGGTGTGTAATTACATTATATTGCAGCGTAATGGAAAGTTGGTAATCTTCTGATGGGCTTTTTTTTCTGCAAATGTCTCAAGTTGTAATGAATCTCTGGGTTTGAACTGCCACTATTTACATTACAACAGTACTTCCGTGCATTCTAGTTCCACAAAAGAGTGGTTCTCAAAAATTGTTTGAAAAATAAGCCTTCCTGGTTTTGTATAATGTTTTACTATTGCTACTTGAATATCTTCAAGTAATGGATATGGGCAATGGATATCTTTTCTTCCAATAATTCAAAAGCACAGAAGGACAGTGTCATCTAAAGCTTTCCATGAAAAATATATTAAAGCGTTTTTCCTTCTTGGTAATGAGTGAAGGTGTGAAAATAATCTTTTTTGTGCACGTATAATGAAGTATCTGTTGCAGCTTCGCAATCATATATATATATATATATAGTAACAAAAACTTGGGGGGGCATGGGTGAAGAATCCTATTTTTCACTTAAAAGAATTTACTCTTATGAAATTTCATAAAATGGAATTCTTTCTTCCTTTGAATTCCAAGCGTATTTTTATTGGTTCTGTAAATATAATGTGAAAAATGGTTAGTTTTCTCTAACATTCTTCTTTCCATTTCTTTCTTTCCCCCCAAATTTGAGATAGAACCATAGAGAGTAGGAGCTCTATAAAGTGCTGGTGGGCAGTATACATGTTCCTTTTTTTCCCCACTCTGGGTAATTAATTAATTAATTAAATTTAGTTTACAGACTGATTAAATCAAAATTTTTATGAGTCAGGAGTTATTTCTTTTGTTCCCTGGCCAATCACTTAGCAATACTATAGCTAGTATAATCCAGAATATTAAATGCTGCCCTGGGAATGCCAAACTTTTTATTAATTCCAGCCCAGATGAATCCCTTCTTGTACAGCTACAGTGTGTGTATTGAATGCTGACATTCCCCTTAAATAATCATTTTAGCATAAAAACTGGCATATATCACTCAAAAACACCTTTGGTGATTTATCAAAATAGTGTTTGAAACACTGTCAGGCAAAGGGATTTTGATGCTGTTTCCCTATTTCAATAGTCTTTGCTTTGACTTTTGGAGAGAAGTGTAAATGTTTCCCTGGTTTTGCAGTGTTGGGAGACTCCAGTCTTCCTTCGGTTTCGTCTCAGCAGTCCTGACATCCTTATCCCTTCCAAAATCCTGTTTTAGGAAGTAGATTTGCAAAAATCACAGGTTGCCTGAAGTGTGTTGGAGTCAGTGGGACAGACAGTTCATATCAGCTGAGGATCTGTCCAGAGGCATCTAAATATAGGTTTAAAAGCTTAGCTTTAGCCTGCTATTTTTTGAAATGCTGTTCCACTTTCTTCCTAGTTCATCACAAAGATGTAAACCGTTTCCCACATTTTGACATTACAAATATTTTCATCATCCATGATGACCTGTTTTCTTCAAATAGTAACTCTGGCTGAGTTCAATAAATCACATTCCAGAAGACGTACTACTTTGGCACTACATTATTAAAATACTGCCAATGTTTTAATAAGCAACTACTACTATGTGTCTTCCCTTTAGGCTTTTTGAAAATAAATATATTTGCTGCTCAGAGAAGATG
Source organism: Gallinago jamesoni (assembly GCA_025769975.1). Lineage (NCBI taxonomy): Eukaryota > Metazoa > Chordata > Aves > Charadriiformes > Scolopacidae > Gallinago > Gallinago jamesoni. The sequence continues at coordinate 33,146,437 of JAOQGH010000004.1, forward strand.
CAGAAAAAATGTATGATATTGTTTTCTTACTGTAAGAACACTCTTCCAGCACACATAGCGGGTCAAACTTGTCTTGGAAATTGCCTTAATTGTTTTTGTCTAAAGGCAGCAGTGGCATTATTTTGGCCATATCTCCAGTGGAGGATGCTCTGGGAGGAAGGAGAACTCGGGTACTGTGGTGCCCACACAGCAGGGCTGCTGCTGCCATCGAGGACAATCCTGATACCACCATTAGAGGTTCAGACCCGGCGGTGTTCATGCTGTGGCATTTCCATGTGGCAAAAAGGCAGGACAGAGCAGAAATTAGAGCCCTGTTTCATACACCAAGTATTTCTGTATTTATTTATTTGTTTCTTTAAAATGTCCATTTAATGCAGGAGTGATTTATTTCTTCCGAAGAGCTTATATCTGACTGTAAGGGTTAAATTTCAGGTAAAGACTTCACTGCACAAAGTGGTGGGAGGGGAGAACATTTATAACCACCCCAGCCCACCTGATGCTCATTTTCTGCCTAATTATCCCAGAGCTCCTCCCAGAGCAACTGGGAGCTAAGCACACACAGGGTTCACTCTGCTGGTTATTAATGGGACCTAATTTGGTCGTGCTCAGACCCTGAGCTCTGCTTTCTCTGGTGTGGTTGGTTTATGGGATGCAAGGAAATTGCTCCTTGTACTCAGAACACCTTACATCAGTATCCTTTTAATTTTACTTGATTGGGAAAAAAAAAATAATCTACAGAGCCAAAACTGCAAGAGGAGTGAAGTAGAGAGAAGATGACTGCTGGAGCGTGGTGAGAACAGGCTGGGCTTTTACCTGCCCTTAACCATTGGAGACCTTTTCCTTTCACTGGAAGAGGAGACTACTGGAAGCCCGTGTTCCTTGGCTGTGGTTCTGGTGCAGTGATGGCTTGCAGGTAACGCACCTCTCCTCCAGCATCTGCCTGCCCTGCCCTCTGTGTCACCCTCCTGCCTGAGCTCCCACCAAGGGCTCAGCCACCCTGGGACAGGGTCACTTCATAGCTCATTGGATTAAGGGTGGATGGTTCTGAGCTGAACGTCTGTAAGGGTATTTTTTAGCTGTTGCCATCCTAGAATCATAGAATCGTCTCGGTTGGAAGAGAACCTTTAAGATCATCTAGTCCAACCATCAACCTAACTCTGATAAAAAAGCAAAAGAAAACCTTAGAAAAAAACCCCAACCCCACATCACTAAACTATGTTCCTCAGCACTATGTCAGCCCGTCTTTTGAAAACCTCCAGGGATGGTGCCTCAACCTCTTCCCTGGGCAGCCCATTTCAAAGCTTGATAACCCTTTCATCCTGAGCCATGTCAAAGTAGAAACTCTACCTGCAGATGCTGTGAATGGCCATTTGTCCCTCCGCACAAGAGGGAGGGGACCTGCTGTGACCTGTGTTCCTGCAGTATTTATGGAAATATTTATGTCTTGTACCTATCTTTGTAGCACACGTGGATTTTCCATGCTTCTCCCATTCCAGTATCTCCAGTGGACTGGTTCAGCTAAAGCTCACAAGCTCCACTTTGCAGTTTGCTTCTTGTCAGTGGGTTATGAATCAAGTCTTAGAATCATAGAATGGATTGCGTTGGAAGGGACCTTAAAGATCTTTGAGTTAAAGATCTTCCCTGGGCTGGGACACCTCCCACCAGCCCAGGTCCCTCCAAGCCCCCTCCAACCTGCCCTTGAACCCCTCCAGGGATGGGGCAGCCACAGCTTCTCTGGCCAACCTGGGCCAGGCTCTCACCACCCTCCCACCAAACAAGTTCTTCCCCACATCTCAGCTTCATCTCCCCTCTTGCAGTTTAAATCCATTGCACCTTATTCAGAGTGTGGGAAAGCAACTATCTTGAAGACCCTGTCAGTAGAGTTCTTCCAGTTCTTACAAACTGCACTTCTACAGTTCAAACTGCTGGATTTCACCTATGAAGAAATCAGCTGTTCTTCTGAGGGGGCGTAACTATGACTATAAACAGATATTTCATCTGTGACAACAGAGGTTGTCCTTCTGCTTTTTTTTTTTTCTGAGGTGCTCCTTGCTATCTCTGACAGCTTGCATCCTTCTTCCTCAATTAATGTGTAGATAGTTATTGGGTCCTGACATTTTCCATCTCAAACTCATCCTTGCCTTTTTCTAGCACATCCCCATTTTGTTTCTCTGGCTTTCCCTTTAGAAATAATCCTGAGTTTGATCTATGTTCATGCTGTCTTTAGGGCATATTTCTGTAGAAATAGGAATCAAAAGGACTACTAAATAAGAAACCTTCGTTGAGAGTAAAATCCTTTTACTCTTGTTTTTTGGGTTAGCTGATTCAGTTAACTTTTAGTCATCAGATATTCATTAACACTTTTTGAACTTGGTTCATCTCTGTTAATTATTCAGCATCTTAAGTTAGGTCTTCCTGCTCCCTGGCAAAGTAAATGGGAAAATGGGGCCAAAACTGCATTTTTAGTCTGGCAGGCTAAAACTGGTGCTGGCTTTAATTTATGTTCATTCATTCCAGGTAAAACTAGCATGGAAGAGTATAAAGCATGTTCTGAATTCCTTAGATATTTGAATAATATATTGTATATCCTGGTGAAACATAGGTTATTTTTAGTCAGCTTTTAGTAGTGTTTAGAAACTTAGAGCGTGTTTCTCCTCAAGTCTTCAAGATGGTGGAGATCCAGATCCCCAGAACTAGTCGTTTTGTATTAATTTAGTAATAATCAAGTTGACCAATACTGCGGTGTTTACAAAGCACTTGCTGACTTCCCACTGTATTATTATGCTATAAACAAAAAATAAGTTGCGAAATACATTATTCACCAAATCCCAGATCTTTTGAGCAAAAGAGTGAGGTGCCCTTCGTGGTGGGGAATGATACCGTGGGTCTTGCTGACCTGAGTTTAGGTCACTGCAACGGGCCCTGGGTCTGTCGCTGTCAGACAGGGGGTTGTCCCAGGACATGGGGCAGTTTTTATTGTCATTCTGTCTATCACCTGTGAATATCGTGATTCTTTGTCCAAATGCAGGCGTCTTGTAGAAAAACCATCGATCTCTTCAGAGCCGCGGGTAGTTTCCGAGATGGGAATTTGGCCCCCAGGTTTGGTGGCCCTTAAGGGTGTATTTACCCTCGGGCTCTCGTGTCCCAAAGCTCACACGTCCCTCAAGGAATATCAGCTCTGAAGTTCACTGGTGGAATAGCTCCGTGTTTGCTGTTCCTTGCATTTTGAATGTTTTTAACTAGATATATTTTGAAATTTTGCAACCATGAATTTTGTGTGTTCAAGTTGTCCGTTAAAATCAGCATTTCTGATAAATACGAGAGTGAAAAGCGCACATTATCTCATTACTTGCTGGAAAAGGGACAACAGTTTAGCTAAGGCCATGTAATCCATATTTTCTTGCGTCTTCTGGATGGCATTCCTACACATTTTTTCTGAGATAAACAGCATGAAATAGAAAATTCAAAATGTGAAGTGGTGATTTCCCATTTTCTGTATCAAAGGATCCTTCAAGTAGCAATTTATAAGCCAAAAGGGACGTTTCGTGGTCATGCTGTGAATGTGTAGTAGACAACAGGGATTATTTGGCTCCAGGAATGCAGCAAGTTCCCAAAGCATGGTGAGCAAGAAGCCACAAACAGGGATCTACAAAGAATGGCTAATTTTGTGCCGTGGGGCATAAAGTAAGGAATTCTGTGCAGCAGGTGAGGTGGACTTTCATGTAATTTAGTCCAGAAAGTAGAAACCTTATTTTTGGCCACGCACACCAGTAAAGGAATCCAGAAAGCAGATGCAAAATAAAAAGAGATTAAAAAGGTGTTTTAAAAAAAAAGGATAAAAAATGTATTTATGAAGTTTTGATATGGGCATGAGCTTTGCAGTGGCCAATGAGATTTTCTCTGCGCTCTCTTTATTGGTGTAATTAGTTAAGCAGAAGTTGAGCTGAGAGGAAATTCAGGATGCCCTTCCCCAAGGACTGGAAAGCCGTGCTGGGAGAGGAGTTTGTGTGTGAACAAAGGCCAAAACTGTGAAGATTTTGCCTCTCTCTACAACCAGTTGAGGAAACCTTTCCAGTTGTAGAGTGATTCATAATTAAGGGATTAATTTTAGAGATCCCACCCATTTCCACCATAAACAAACCTGGTGGGAATTTAGGATCCAATGTGGAAGGCAATATTTTAAGTCGGCGGCGTCTTTCTAAAACCCTTAAATTTTTCATGCAAACATTTTTCCCCGAAATCAGGTGTCCGCGTGATTTTTCTGATGGCTGATTCATGAAAGAGCTCTATTTCCAGAGTTTGTATGTGGGACTCTTGTCTTGGTGGTGCTTTTTATTTTGTGCCCATGATACAGAATGAGGTGTCACAGCTCTTCAGTGCCACAGACGCATGAGTTGGGCTCAGACACCACCTGCTTCGGGGCATTGAAATTGGTTTTTCTCATCTCTGCACCTGAAGATGGAGAGTGCCCTTGCCCATGGCCCAAACCACCCACAATTGGGGATTTTTGGGCACCAGATGTGGCAGCAGCAGGAGCATCAGCATGAGTAGACTGTGCTGAGGTCGTTCTCCCAAAGTATATTCTGAACTCAAGCGATGCTGGCAGGCAAAGGCTGAGGGAGGCTGCCTCCTACGCTGGAAGGTTTGATCCAGAGGAGGATGTTGGCCATGTTTTATATTCTAAAAATTATATAAGTTATCTCGAGATTCACTCTAAGCTGATTTTTCTTTGTAACCCATCAAGCGGTGTGTAAGTAAATAGCTCCTTGTGATTGTATCGTGGAATGCTTTAGGGTAAGATTGAACTACTCTGCAACAGGTAAGCTGTTAACACTAAGGATTAATTTTATAATGGAACTTCTGAAGGGATTCATTAATGATTTTAAAGTTACATCGCAAGGTTTAAAATACTAAAGCTGGAAGAGGCTCCTGAATGTGACGTTTTAACACCTTTGCAATAGAGGTCACTGTGTACAACCACAGCGTGAGAAAATATTATTTGAAATCAATACAGCAGATAATCCCGTAACGCAACGTACTTAACTTTATTTGCTTTTTATTTCTTCAGAAAGCAGTGCTACCCATTTGTCATGAACTCAATGGAAGATAGAGCAGCTGTGTGTGTTGCTGTGCCAGGAAACAGAGCGTGTTTCCACGCTGTCACTGTCTCCATCCTACCTTTGGAGAAGTTATGGCCAACGAAAAGCACGCAGTAACTCAGGAGCAGTATTATATTGCCTCTTTCTTTATGCTTATCCTGCACATCTACTTGTGTCCCTGGCACAAATGCTTTCCACTGGGGAATTTTTACCTTTTTTAGAGATACTTTTGTTATTTATGAATACAGTTCTTCAGGTGCGGGAATAATTCAGGCGTGATTGGAAGTTTGTGATTAAAGGTTTGGATAAACCTTTGTGCAGTCACCGTCTCCTGTCTGTCCGAAAGCTGGCCAGGGTTTTTATGAGAATACCATGATTTAATTAAAATCATTTATGGCTGTTAACTCATTTGTTTTGCCAGAAACCGTAACTCAAGGCATTTTCTTGGTTATTTGGAGAGTTTCCAATGTGTAGAAAAGTGTCTTCTAAATAAGGCAGCAAAAGCAAACATGGAAGAGCATGAGAAAGTTATATGAGGCAGTGGTTACCATGGGTTACCATGAGTGGGATTACTATGAATTGTGATTAATATTCATACACATGAATTGTGTAATGTGAGTTGTGATTTATGGAATGTGAAAGTTTTAAAACTAGTGTGAGCGATGTTAATATCTCACCAAGTATTCGGTAATCTCTCTAAGATGCTCTCCCTGCTGGGGTTCACGTATTTGTAGTTTTTTCACTACGATGTTCCATTACTGTATTTAAAAATAATTTAAAAACAATTCACGTTATTCTGAACCTACCGTGAGGTCCGTTTCAGTAGCTGAGAGTCACATCTTCTCCCTGTAACTCCTGCAGCTGCTTATGAATGGAAGAGTAGATCCAAATGCAATATGGATAAAGATTTATGTGACATTTTTGGCTGTGAGTTTTATTAGCACATTAATTATATTACATTACATCATTTAAGCAATGAATATTTAACTAAGCATTACTCATAATTGCACCTTTCCTGTTCCACCTTTCCTGTTCCGCCTTTATAAAATGACCTCACATAAAAAAATATAATTAATCTTTTCATAAGAAAAATATAAGTAATTACATGAAAGAGATAAAAATATCACAAGCTAATGAAAACTCTCATCTAAAATTCCACTGGGCACATTTGGCAGTGTGCTTTCTCTTTGATATAGTACCAGCGAACTGAAATTAATCTGCCCCCATATAAATGTTGGAGTTTCTGGAACTCTGGATCCCACTGTAGGGATTACACAAAGCGATGTTTAAAAGTTGCCTTTTGTGATGAATTTACGGTGGTACAAACTAAACTTTTTAAAGTAAAACTTTTGGCCAAAGGCAGAATGAAGTATGAAATGCACAAGTTCGTGCCAAGTTGATTGTAACTTAGATTTCTGTTCATTTCATCTGTGAAGAGTTTCAGAGTTTAGCATTTCAAAATTTGTAATTTTGTATATGTATAAACAGGAGCTACCCAAGAATTATTTCTCTGTTCAGTCACCTTTTGCTTTTCTGAAGTCACAGACGTAAATCCAGATTATTTCTCATTTAAAGCCCTTTGCTGCCTAAAGCATGGTTGATACTAACTTCTGGTTCATCTTCTTATGCTACGTTCTTGTTTGACTCTCTCTTTTATAACAGCCAGGCTTGGTACCTTTGCTATGAGGAGCCAAAACACTTTCTAGTGGTTTATAAAGAAGCTGATAAAAAATTTAAAAATCTGTATCAAATTTGTATGACTTCGGATTGCTTATAAACGTAACGTGGGTCATTTTCCTTGAGCAACTGTTAAAAATTATACCAAGATTTTGTGTTTGTTTTATACTTAAGTAAACATTGCTAGCTTTTCAGTTTAAGGATTTTAGCTCGTGTTTTGAAGGTGGAGCCTATTGTTCTCATTTGCACCAGCATCAGTCTGATGTAATTCTTTTTGCAATACCAGCATCATTTGAGCTTTATTTTTATCTAAACAAAACTTGAACTGACATTTTGCAAGTAAAAATTTCATCTTGGGTGTCTCCTCCTCTGTTACAGGTCAATGCACAAACTGACCCAGCTGGAGAGACTTGATCTGGGCAATAATGAATTCTCTGAGCTGGTAAGAAATGCACCATTTTTTTAAAATAGGAAATCTGTGTGTTTGGGGTGCTCTGTGTAGGGAGCATTAAAACTTGACTATTTGACTTAAAAAGCATTATTGCGTTGTGGCCACGTGCTATGGTCAGAAGATGGATCGTGGTTCACGAGGTGACTGTTGATAATGCAATATGCTTCATCTACATCATCAAGGTCAGAGATGGGTCTCCCTCTGAGCTGGAATATTTTAATGTGGGATGAACTGTTCATCTCACTATAAATACTTTGTGTCAATGGTGTGTTAATTTCTTAATATCTGTCATTATGTCCTGCAAACATTAGCAGTTGCTATTAGCAGAAGTCAATTTTGGACTCCAGAAGCGGTTTCTGTCCCTAACTCACCTCTAAGATGAGAATCCCTTTCCCTGAGATTTAATAGCTTTCAGGAATTTTCTCTCATCTCAACATAGAGAACAGTCAAGTTGCCGTTCCCTTTAGACTTGTTTCTGCTACATCTCCAGGAGGCAACAATTCTCAGAAACAGCATGAGGGTGTTTAAACTGTTTTAAGGAGAGCTCGACGAGTTCCTCCAGCAGGAGCTGCAAATCTGTTAAGAGAAGCAAAACTTAGAAAAACTGCAGCCTCATCATTTTTGAGGCCTATCACTCGTAGGGCTATTTGGGAGAGCCTGTGCCTTTTTTTGGACAGCAAATTAATTCTGTGACACTCATGATTGCACTGATGGGCAAAGTAAATGTCTGTGTGGGCTTTATCCACTGAGAGCCTGTCCAGTGAAGGCTGGACCCCCTTTTCTCCAGAGACACAGAACAACTTGTAAAAATAATGCTGCTGAGTCAGGGCTTACAATTTTCTGAGGGTGATGTCTCCTGCAGATTTAATTAAAATGAAGATATTTTCACTCTGAGCAAATTTGGAAATGTCATCTAGCAGTAGAAAGCTGTAGCAAAGAGTCTACATCTGGTTCAGAGACAGTGCACCATCTTCTACCGTTATCGTTATAACCCTGTTAATGTTTACTAATTTATACTGGGAGAAAATAAATGGCTTTAACTCTGATTTTTAATTAAAACTAGATTTATTTATTTTTTTTGCATAGATAAATAGAATAAAATTTTTCAGAAGTGGCATTTGGAATTCTGATCAAGAGAAATATATATATATATCTATGCGCTTCCTAAATTCAGAGTGTGTCTTTGTTGGGGTTGGTTTGGTTTTGGAGTCTTTGTTTAAAATGGCTCCCAACATCATTCTGTGTTTTTGCATTGTAGCATAAGAATGGTAAATCAGGTGTCCAGGGCCCCCCCAGTGCTAGTAGGACCAGAGTCCCCAGGCTGACTGCTTTTTCAGGAAGCTGGTCCAAAGATACAGGAGCCAGAATCAAAAGCCAGATGCAAAATGGGAGGGAGGGAACAGCATGAACCTGCAGAAGTGTCGTAGGAAAAGTGGTTCTAGCTTAAATCAAGGTCACCTGGGGAAAAAAAAGGATCGAAAGGTCCTGTTTTTGTGGATTCTGAAAATTTGATTTGAGTTCCTTCTTAGTGAGAAAAATACTGCCCAGAACCATGGTGGTGTGGAAGAGCTTCATTTCTTTAACAGTCCGTCCCTGGACTATTTGCAGTGGGAGATTGTGCTCCACACAGGTGTGGGAGTGATAGGCGTTTTATTTACCAATAAAAGTAGTTGCAAACATGATATATTTCTGTTCATTCATTTTCTGGAAACAAGATTTCAGGAATCATGAGGTAGGTATGTGTTCCTAAAATAGAAATTGTCACTCCCCAAATAACAGCCATATTCGAGTGACTTAATGTCATCAGGGATGGGAACAATCTGTGTCGCGGGTCTCTGGGCAAACTGGAGCATCGCACCATGAGGTGTGGGTCAGGGATCTGAAGTCTGTCCATCTTTGAAGTGTCAAAAAATGGCACAGGAGGAATGATCACCAGCAGTCCCAGTGCCCAGAAGGAGGGGGAGGCTGGTGTCAACTCTGTGATTCTGTACCACTTACCAAAGCATTAGTGAGACCTCACCTGGGTTATGGAATCATGGAATTGTCAGAGTTGGAAGGGGCCTCTAGAGATCACCCAGTCCAACTCCCCTGCCAAAGCAGGAATGCCCAGAGCACATCACTCAGGACGGCATCCAGGTGGGGCTTGAAGATCTCCAGAGAAGGGGACTCCACAGCCTCCCTGGGCAGCCTCTGCCAGGGCTCTGCCACCCTCACC
>JAOQGH010000004.1:33168768-33179303 GCA_025769975.1 Gallinago jamesoni
CGTGTCCAGGTGGGGTTTGAATGTCTCCAGAGAAGGAGACTCCACCACCTCCCTGGGCAGCCTCTTCCAGGGCTCTGGCACCCTCAAAGTGAAGAAGTTCCTCCTCATGTTTAGATGGAGCTTCTGATCTTCAAGTTTGTACCCGTTTATGCCCTTCCATGGCACATTAAACCAACCTGAGCTGGATTGTTCTGCCCCCTTTTCAAACCCGTAATTGTGCCATGAGTTTGCCTTGAGGAAGAAGAAAACTAGTCTTTTAGTCTTGTTTTTTTTTTCTTCCCAGCTGGTGATTTCAGGCACATGACTTCATGTGTAATTAGTGATTACGAGTGCTATTGCTGGGGTGAGAGAGGGAGGAGGTGACCACTGCTGGGAGGAGGCAGTGGAGGTGGTGAGAGCAGGCAGGGTTCCCCAACAAGCTGGCCTGACACCCAGATGCCACCAAAGCAGCAGTCCTGGCCAACCTTCCTTTCCTCCCAGCTGCCCAGGTGTGGAGAAGGATTGGGATTTCCACTGGGGAGGAAGGTAATTATGGGACCAGCATCCCGCATGAACCAAAGCAGGTGTGAGGAGGGTGGGAGAATGGGACCTCTGCCTCTTGGGGTGGGAAGCTGTTCTCTCTCATCTGCCTCAAAAAATGTACAGTGAGTTGTAAGCGTTGTAGAACTACTGGGAGAGCACAGTCTAGTGTAGGAGAGACAGGAACCAACTCAACCGACTATAGACCATCAGCCTTTAAACCTGGTTGAATTGTCTCATGTGCTCTTCTTGAGGGGCTTGGAGATCAAGTTCTTCCTCCTTTGTTGATATCAGTTCTGGCTGAGGTTAAATGTTGCCCTGATGAGAGACTGCGATAATGCTTTTGTTATGGAACTTCCCACCTTAATGAAACTAAAAAGTTTCAATGTTTTGGCACCAAAGAGTTTGGACAAATTTCAGGAACCATCTTAATATTGAATTATTTTTTTTTCCTTACTTTTCTGTTTGCCCCTTTTCGCATTCGTATTAACTTTAAGGCAATATCCATTCTTTCTTTGAATGACTTCACGTGTACATGTTAATAAGGAGGGTGCTTGGGCTGCGCAAGTTGGGTTCCTGGGTTCTCCAAGGAACCTTTCCATGGTACCACAGCAGTTTTGCCCCTCTACTCTTCAGATATAATAGAGAAGGCAGAGCACACCAGCTCTTTTCCTCGATACCCTTTTGCACCCCTGGAAGGAGAGGCAGAGCAGAGAGGTGATTCTAGAGCTGTGCTGGTTACCATGGATTTATAGTTTTACAAAGAAAACACAGTTTTCCACTGGAGATCTGTCCACTGCAGGCTCATCCCAGTGACTGATAATCTCATGGTCATGTCCTTTTACTTTGTCATATGCCAAATTTCACCTCCAGTGTCTACAACTGTGATTTAAATGGTGCATTAGTGTATCTATTGGCCTCTTTCTTCTTTATCCCAGTGACTTTCCCTGCTAGTAGCTGAGAGAGCGTTTGTTGAGAGATGGCCTTTTGTCACTAAAAATGCTCATTCTGGACATGTTCCTCATGGCATGAGGAGTGCCCTCTGGCTCAAGGCATGTAGGGTACAGGGATGCTGGTGGCTTGGAACTTGCCTTGCCGGAGCGCATGGAGAATTTTCAGCCTGCTCTCTGAATGGTCACGCACACGTGGAGTGATGGGAAACTGGGGTGTAGCACGGAAAGAGGAAAAGGGGAGCTCTCCCTCCTTGGCATTAGCTGGAGCTTGTCTGGGTGTCAAAGTCAGAAACATTTTGGGACATTTGGTCTAAAATCCTGACTGGATGTCTTTCAGGAAGGAGGCAAACCTGGCATAGACCTCTTTGCTACTCAGGCTAACAGGAATCTCAAATTTTTGTGAGTTGACACCTTTTGGTGAAAGGTGGGTCAGTGTTTGGGATCCCTCTCCAGTACGTTTTTAATATTATGGTTTCAGCTACCACAGGCTTTTGCTCTTGTTGTGTATCTTCTGAAGGTCCTCATCACTGTAAGATGGACCTTGCTGATCTTAGTTCAATAGAGGCTGTTTTAGTTCCAGGACTTTCTTCAAATATTCATGTTAGAATTCCATTTAACCAGGGAATTAAGACTCCAGCTTCTCTTTCCCATGCCATACACTCTTAAGACTGTATCTGTGCTTCTCATCTCTAGAGCTGGGAGTCCTCTCTCCTTTTATCTTTACAGGTCCAAACCTTTCCAACCCTGTTACGAGCTCTTCATCCCCAGGATATGAGTATTTCGGTTGTGTCGACACAATAAAAGGCAAGGATGGGTTGAATCCTGACTTGCTCCCAGGTTGCTAAGGTCTCATGGGGGCTAGCATGATCTGAGCAGAGCTTAGGTGGCTTCACCCGCTGCACTCAGGAAGGTTTTGATTCCAGATACTTGCCTGGAGATCGATCCTTGCCTTTGCCAGGCGTAACTCAGGCTCCAGTGCTTCAAGAACAAATGCAGAATTTCATAAAGTAGTTGTGCAATTACTGCTTTAATTGCATGACCGCTGTGGAGACCTCCACCTCGTAGCGAGTCACTGGGGACAGGTGCTTGGAGTTGGTCACTGTTAAGAGTGCACATGGGATTCATTCAAAGAAAAAAAAAAAACAAAAAACCAAACCCAAGATATCTTACCAGTAACCGGTGTTCTTCACAATGTGTAGTCCACATATACATTTGTCTTCCATCTGCTTCTCCTCTCTCCTCAGAGTCCTTCCAGGTCTGAGTCCTGTGATTGAGAGGTAGAATTGTTAGAATGTACATTTGGGCTACACTTCTCAAAGAGCATCGGTTACTGGTAAGTAACCTTTCTTTTAGTTTTAGATTGTTCTTAAAGAGGAGCTGCTTCTGCCTCTGTCCTGGGGTCAGAACTTGGTTGCTGTTCTGAACCTCACCCACAGAACTGAGATGAAAAGGGCTCCAAAAATTACATGATCCAGTCCAAAAAAAAAAAAAAAGAGGAAGCTCCTCAGTGTACGTGTTCTTTTCTTGCTTAGTTATTTAATTCTACAATATTCCTCATTGCCAAACAGCTAATTACTTCTGCCCATGTATATCCACAAGTGGGTTTGTGAACAGTACGTTGATGGCTGAATATGAATCGTGTTCTTTTAAACTTTCACACCCTGAAAACCCTCTTGTTATCGATTTGCTGAGAGTTACCTTGACCAACTGCCACAAATAGCAACTTGTCTCTGGGCTTGACCGTCTGACGGGCAATGGTGCCCGTTATAGTTTAACTTCCAATGGGTTTTGACATGATTTTTTCATGTTTGGGTTATTATTTGAAATTCTTTCCGAATGTCACCAAAATATAACCCATGCATCGATGCATCTAGAAAGTGTTCCCCTGAGTGTTTGGTAAGCTCTTCGTACGTTGTATGACTTAAATTAATCATCGGTGGAAACTCTTCCCATGCTCTGAGCTGTTTACTTAGGGCCTAACAACATGAAAAATTAGTACCTGGTACGAATATCTAGTGGGTTATTTTACAAAGGTGTGAGAAAAACCACTAACAAGAAAGAAAAGATAAAATGATGTTTTTCCGTAGGGTTACAATGAAAGCAATGGCCACCTTCACCCCATAAAAATAAACCCATCAAATATTGTCAATTGATATTTCTCATATTTAAACAGTATCAATGACATTTGCTTTGTTTTTCTTGTGTTCCATGGGTAATACTCATTAGCTACTCGTAAAATATTTAGTCCTTAAGAACTTAACAAATGGTGTAAAAGCTGTAATCTGGGATTAATAATAGAAGGAACTATTCCGAAGTCCTCGTTGCAGAATGGCCACTGACATGGGGCTCCCTGGAGGTCGTGCAGTCGTACGGTACAACGGCTCAATGGTTAGGGGGGTCAGGTCACAAGGGTGCTGGTTTTGCTTTGGTTTGGTTTTATTCACCCAAGGAACTTCAGAGGAAATTTTTTTCTCCTTTTTTTTCCTCTCGTAAGAAAACATTTCATATGTGAAAATGAAATACTATAAAAAGAACACATGCGTTTCCTGCTTTTCCAGGCTCTTACTGTGGGTAGTTGTTTTCTTGAAAAATCAGTTGGTCCTCCAGAATTTACCATAAAAGAAAACAATTATTAGTAACTTCTAAACTTTTATATTTATGAATGTCACACGTGATTTTACCTGTAATTTAACCTAATTAATATATACTGACAATTTCTATGGCACCAAGAGATTCCTTCACGTTGGCTGTCACGTTTTCAGCTCTTTTTGCAAATCACTTGAAGAGATTGCAAATTGGGGTTATTAGGGATTAAATAATTGCAGGGGAATGGAAGTGTCGCTCTGGTGGAGCGGGTGGCTGGCGAGGGTGAGAGCTGGTGTAACTGGCTGAATATTTGGAAATGCTGGTTTTCCCAGAGGTCACATCCCTGGGTGCAGTCGGTGGATGCTGAGGGAGTGGGTGCTGGGGCTATGGCCGTGTTTCCCTTGGTCCTGGTGGTGGTCCCAGCGCTGGTCCCAGTGCTGGCTGCTGGGCTACGGGTGCTCCAAACAGTCCCTTCCACGGGAGAAACCACCTCCTGCAAAGGTTATTTATCCAGGCTGAGTAAAACCACCCCTAGGAAAAATAACTCAGTTTGGTACGGCACAGTCTGCCCGTGAATTTTAAGTTAATTTAATTTGGCCGTCTTCTTCATTAACTGTCTACGCACCAATTAGAGTGTAATCTAGTGTCGTGCGTTATAAATCCCTTAGATTTATAAAAACACTTACGGATGTGGTTTTCCAAACTGTCTAGTGGGAAGTTTCGGGGTTTAAGCACAAAAGAAGAGCTCTCTGTTGAGTAGCACAGCCAGAAACTTTGCGTTTCTTTGTGCTGGTATCTGATTGCAGTCCTGTGTTAGATCAATGGAAACAGGGCAGATTAATCACTTTTTTCAACTACTGACGGAGGATTTTCTTTTCAGAGGAGGCCAGATCCTTTACTGAGGATGATGTGAGTTAGCTCTTTGAAATCAGCGGAGTTATGCTGATTTATACCAAATAGGATCTAGCCTGTAATATGTAGAAAGTAATCAACGTACATCCATGCATAATTAATGTTTGAGATCCTTTGTAGCTGTTGTATACCCTTATTGTCACCAGTGAAGCTAGAAAAACATTTATGTATTTACTTTTCGTGGTTAAACTAACACATACATCTGGATAAACGCCAATTAAGAATCTTTAGGTTAACTATTAAACCTGTAACCTGAATTTATAAAGAATGTCACTTACTGCACTATTCCACGCTGCAGTCTCCATTTTATGATAAGAGAGGAATGAAAACTGAATTTCAGATAATTTAGGCACTCCCTACTTTCTTGTGGCATTAATTCTAGGTTAATTCTGCTCTAATCTATACAGGCAGTTAATTGGAGGTTAGATTAGGAGAGAAGGAGTATTGGTGGTTGAGTACTGGTATTTTGTGTCCTGACAGAGGGCAAGGGATTCTCCAGGTGGAGTTATCCATGGGGGGATTGCCGTGCTGTGAGCGACCATCTCCATAAGAGCCTTTCTCTCCATGCTGGGGGACTGTCTCATTCTCCAAAAAAAAGGGCTTTTCCTCTGTTCTTTGTGTTAAGTCCCAGGTAGCTTTTGTCTTTGAGGACAGTCCTTTGGTGGGTGATTTCTTCTTCCATCTCCTTAACCTTCTGTAGCAGAAAGGGGAGAACATCGGTGTGTGGTTGGGACAAGTCTGTCTGCCCTTGGGACAAACGGGAAAGTAAAAATAATATGTTCAGAATTAGTGGGGAAAAACATGAATGAAGTTTCCACAAGTATCGAGTCATCATTTCCCCATTTCCCCATTCCGATCACTTTTAGGAAATTTGTTTACACTAATAATTAAAATGCTGAGGTTTTTTACTATTTCATTTAGTTTTGTCATTTAGCTTCACTGTGAATAGTTATATTACCTTAATATTTTTCCTAACATTTCTGCAAAAATGAATTTTCAATAATCTTAGAGTACTTCAGCGTCAAAACTTAACTGTCCATTAAAAGGATTTCTGTTAAATACACTGAAAACTGTCAGGTCTTTCCTATAATTTCCCCTGGGACCAAGATTTTTTCTGTGTTGTAAACGGCACCTCTGGTTACCTCGTAGCCAAGGCAAAAATGGTGGTATCTCCTTCGTGCCTTTAGGATATGATGTCAGTAGTTGTAGATTCCAAATGCCACTCTTAATATGAAATGCCCTTAATAAAATATTAAATCGTAGTAAAAAACGGGAGAAAATAAAGATTCGGAATTATAGGCATTTCAGTATGAAATCTTTAAAAGAAGCTACTGTGAAAATGAAGGATTCACATTGTTCCACTGTTGTCGTTTGCAGACTGAAGAATTTACCATTCACTTTCACTAAACTTAAAGAACTTGCAGCTTTGTGGCTTTCTGACAACCAGGTAATGACTTGCAATATTCCTGTTTTCTTTAGTATAGTACAAGGGGTCTGAGCAAGGGCCATAAATGAAACCTGTAATTTAATACACGATTGTAATAGAATTTTGGGAGCGTTTGCTCCCAGTCCAGCTTTATACTTTCATATCAAGGTACAGATTCTTCTGGCTGCCATTTATTAACTTGGAAAGATCACCTTTGCAGGATTTATTACTTGCATCTAGCTAAGCTTCTGTAGCCTTACAAAAGTAGGAAATAAAGGCCAAAAGTATCAAGAGAATATTTCTAAAATACAAATTAAAGAGGTGAGACTTTGTTGTCAAACTTGTTATTAGTTCGTCCCATCCTTTATTCCATCTCTGCCTCTATTTTTGTCTTCCTTTTCCTGTCCATGCTTCCATTCCTGAATATTTTAAACTCCATTAAAAGTCAGTGGGAGTTTAATCATGTAAAAGGTGCACAAGAACTCTCAGTCTTGTGTTGGAGAAAACTCTCGTTTAAGCTCATTTTAAATTTAAGTGTGCCTTTCTTTGTCCCAAGGCATTTGGTCTCGCAACTCTGTATTCTTTAGGGTTTTATTTTAAAACAAATTGTGTGACGTGGACACTGAGAAATGTGATAGTTCAGCTGAAACAGGTCTCGATCCTTTCCAGGATTGGTGGGTAGAACCATTTTGCACTTCGATAATTTAACTCCAAATGGAGAAAAACTCAATTCGTACAACGTCAGGAATGTTCGGCATACCCAGCAGGGTTTTAATAATCTCAATAAATTCTCATAATTTCATCTGTCTCACTTTGCAATAATGCCCACGGTCAGATATTATACCTCTTTAACTGAAGCTGATGAGGATAATTCTTCAGGGGCCAATTATCCTGCTCCTGGAAATGAATCCCTCCTTTTATCCCTGCGAAAGAGCCGGAGGGACCGGGGGGCCCTGCAGCAGGAGATGGGGAGCACTGATTTTTTCACGCTAATTTCCATTAAAAAATAATATTGCGTTGCCCAGCCACAGAACATACACTTCCTTTGGAATGTGCAACAATTTCTCAGGATTTTGGCTTTTTTGCAGTATACAGTAGATTAATTTCTATTCTCTGAACTACGACAGTCCTCCTGGGTGCAAAGCAATAATGAGGAGTAATTAGTTGAAGTAAAACACAATATTAACATCTGAATATTCAGAGTGAGTGCCCCCATGTCCAGCCTCCAGTGCCTTGCACCAGCTTTACCCTCAGCTGAGCTAATGACCGTTGTGAATTTACTCATCATTAGCCTTAGCTTAGGACAGGTCACAGCCAGAAGGTGTAGGTGCAGCTGGTCCGCTGGTCCTTCAGCTTCCTCGCTGGTGTGGAACACCAAGAACCATAGAATCCCAGAAACAGATGGGGTTAGAAGGGACCTTTGGAGATCATCTCCTCCAACCCCCTGCCAAAGCAGGTCCACCCAGAGCAGGTCGCACAAGAAGGTGTCCAGGTGGGTTTGGAATGTCTCCAGGGATGGAGACTCGACCACCTCCACACCAGTTGGTGTTCTTCTGCTGATCCTGGGAGGACTTACAGGAGGGGGGGGTGGGGAATGGGAGAGGAGGCGTTTCCACAGGGCTAAGGGTTGGTGTAGCCCATGGAGAAGTTTATCTCTGTACAGAATTTGAGTCAACCCTGTATTTTCTACCTACCTAAAACCCACCCGGGTTGACACACGTGCCCTGAGTTCTTTGTTTGGCCTCTCCCGTGCAGTCCAAGGCTCTCATCCCGCTGCAGACGGAGGCTCACCCCGAGACGAAGCAGCGCGTTCTGACCAACTACATGTTTCCCCAGCAGCCCCGCAGCGACGAAGGTAAAACTGCTGTCGGCAGCCCCTGCGGAGGGGTTCTGCTGGTGGGGAGACACCACGGGGAGGGAGAGGACCCGGGCGTCTCAGGGGTGGTTCTGCCTGTGAGCCCCGAACAATCTCTGTTATGTCATACACAGAGGAGTCCTCTTATTTGCAAATCCGTTATTCTCAGGCCACCAGAGTTACATTTTCTTAAACAATTCTGTTTTCAGAAGAACCAGTTCAGGGTTTGGCTCCTCAGATGGACACCTCTGACGTTAGGTTAGAGGGGTTGCGTGCTCCCCCCCGGCTCCAAACTTCTGGCTTCCCATCGCTCCCATTTCAGTGAAATATTAAATTCTATCAGTTTTGATTTGTCCATTTGATTGTCCCCCCTCAAATGCTTAAAAACAATCACCCAGGGTTACAGGATCAACTAAGAACATGTCTTTTTAGGGCATTTCCCATCTTTTGCTGGGTGCACTAATTACCTTGTGCGTCGCTCTCTGTGATTTAACCCTAGATTTCCAGTCCGACAGCGACAGCTTTAACCCCACTTTATGGGAGGAGCAGAGACAGCAACGCATGACTGTCGCCTTTGAATTTGAAGAAAAAAAGGAAGAGGAGGAAAATCCAGGGAAAGTTAAGGTACGGTCTATTTGATTTATTCAGCTATTCCCATATTATGGGCAGGGTCCAACTTAGAGATCTTGAGTTGAGCTATTTTCGTGTTCTAGATGGCCAGAAAGCTCTAATCACCGTGTTTCAAGTACAGCAGTTGAGGGGAAAAAAGCATTCTCTGTTCTGCTGCCTAGGTACCAAAACTTGGGGTTTATAAGTCACTTCAGGCCCATGAACGTAATGTTGGGTTCCTGGTGTGGCAGGCAGTTTGTCAGAAAGATAAAATTAACACAAAGTGTTGGGAGACTTAGAATTAGCGTCCAACCACCTAGTTCTGCAGGAACGTTCAGAGCACGTAGGGAAATCCAAGTTCCTCTCAAAGTGGAAGTCAACGGGATTGGCGTTGGCCAAGCCTTGGCCAGCTCCGTGGCAGGAGTGTGCAGTCATCTCTCTCATCGATTTTGTAACCTACCAAAAACAAAGATCAAAACATTAATATCCTCCTCCCTTTATCTGAAATTAATATAATTCCAGAGTTTTCAACTGAACCCTTAATCAGTTACATTGTTAGAGGGATCTTGTCAGGATCATCTACGTTTCCACGGCAAGAAAAGGTCTATTTCTTGAGTAATACAAAGGAATTACCAGGGATCAAACACTTAAACACTGCGGTAGGAGGCTCAACATAAAATGGCCAGAGAAAAAAAATCATATGAGGAGATGTAAATCATATTTTAATTTTAAAATTTAAAATGCTATTAATCATTCCAATTAGATCTTCTTGGAAATTTTGGATTTTTCTTTAAAACATTTTTCCCCATTAGGAATCTCCATCTAGTTCTTGTAACCAGATAATGGACTCTGCTGCTTTATTAAAGCAGGAAATTAAGTCAAAAAAGCAAACTTTGCCTCACAATAAATAGATTGAACTGAAATCTTACCCCAGATGAATTGCAGGTTTGTGAGTCATATATGGAAAACAAAGCATCTGGGAGAGTTTTATGTTGTTCCAGCACTTCCTATCAGAATTTTAACTGTGAGTAATACGGCTGTCCAAACGTGCAAAACAATTGAAATATTAACAGCCAAATAGATAGCAATTTCTAAGACCGTAGAAGAATTTCATTGTATTACATGTTATTTGCAGGCGTTATTTTGAGTATCAAACTGTAAGATAGAAATTGTATGACTTAGCCATTTTATTTTTAATTCATTTCAAAAGGCTATGACTGAGTGAAACAAACGTTTCCTTGGAGTTATAACCGTCCTTGTAGAAAAACCAACCCCTCCACCCGCTGCCCGCCCTTGCTGTACTTCAGCTCAGATGCTGCCATCTGCTGCGGCAGAGGCAGGGGACACCCTGCCACATGGCCAGGTTTCCTAGAGACAGCTCCGGGCAGGAATAGCTGCTGGGAATGCAGAGGATGCTCGGGATGCAGCGCTGCTCCTTCCTGCAGCCGCTGCCCGAGCCCTGGCCTGGGGAGCTGGGGCTGTGGTCCTGAGGGGGCGGGGGGCTGCAGTCCTGCTGCATCCCCAGCCCAGTTGTAATCCCAGTTGCAGTCCCAGCTGCATCCCCAGCCCAGCTACAATCTCAGCTGCATCCCCACCCCAGCTGCAGTCCTGCTGCATCCCCAGCCCAGATGTAATCCCAGCTGCAATCCCAGCTGCATCCCCAGCCCAGCTGCAG
>JAOQGH010000004.1:33190952-33208736 GCA_025769975.1 Gallinago jamesoni
CAGAGCCCTGGAAGAGGCTGCCCAGGGAGGGTGTGGAGTCCCCTTCTCTGGAGATCTTCAAGCCCCCCCTGGATGCTGCCCTGAGTGATGTTGCCCAGTTGCTCTGGGCAACCCTGGTTTAGCAGGGGAGTTGGACTAGATCTCTAGAGGTCCCTTCCAACTCCAACCGAGGCTCAGGCTGCGCAGAGTTGGCCACCCCTTTCGTACTCTAGAAATATCAGTAATTCCACAGGTGGTTTTTCACCTGTGTGCTGGAACCCTGCATTAAAAATGGATAGTAACTGAGCTGCAGTTATTCTGCTCCGTGTGGTCCTGAGCTGCAGATGGCTGGAGTTCAGTGCAGAGTCTGCCTCTCTCATACTCTTGCTGGCCTGAGCCCCACTCTGCCCTGGACCTTCAAAAACAACACAGTTCTGTAAAAGCTGTAGCTTTCACTGGCCATCAGCGACCTGGAAACACTCTCAGACGGTGCCAGGGACACCCTGCCCTCTCTGTTCCCACCTGATGGAGCTCCATCCACAGGCTCTTCCCTCTTAAAGAGAGGCTGGAGCCTGCTCGCTGGAGACACATCCCATCTTGGTGGTGAGAACATGCACAAAACAAATCTGGTATTTTTGTTTAAGAAAAAAAAAAATTATATATAAGTGTAAAAAAAATCTTCCCTTGAGCACAGAGAAGACTATTTTAAAACCGGGAGAATGCCTTCAGCTGGATTTATAGAGACACGGCATTGAGCCACGCAGGACTTTTGCCTGATTTCTTAGTTTCTCTGTGTGCATCCTTGCAGAATCTGAGCTCCAGTGCCAAGAATTGCCGCAGCCCTCCATGCAAAGCCAGCGGCACCAGGGGCACATCTCCTAGTACCATCCCAAAACCCGAGCATAGACGGGAGACTTTGAAGTTGCTTTGCAATTGCGATGTAACGCGCTCTAAGAGAGGGCATTTTATCTTGTTTGGGGTTTGTTTTTTTTGGTGTTTTTTTTTTTTTTTCTGGCTTTTGCAGGCTGGCACAGTCGTTCCCGCAGCCCCTAGAGACAAAGCCATTGCTGAGCCAGCGGGAGCCGGCCCCGGTGGGGAACCTGCCGGCGCGGCCGGAGCGGCGCCCGCTGAGCGACACCTTCGCCGACAGCTGGGCCGACGGCTCGCACTACGACAACACGGGCTTCGTGGCGGAGGAGAGCGGGGTGGAGAACCCCGGCGCCAACCCCCTCCTGAGCACCAAGTCCAGAAGCACGTCCGCCCACGGGCGCAGGCCCTTGATCCGGCAGGACAGGATAGTCGGCATCCCCCTGGAGCTGGAGCAGCCCACGCTCAGAAACACACACGACCCTGAAGTGCCTCCTCCCAATCCTTGGCAAAATTGGACCAGAACCCCTAGTCCTTTTGAAGACAGGACAGCTTTTCCTTCCAAACTGGAAAGCACCCCCACCACCAGCCCTTTGCCCGAGCGGAAGGATCATGTCAAAGAGTCTCCCGAAATGACTAGCACTTTCACTCCGGGGATAGCATGGGAATATCACGACTCCAACGCTAACAGAAGTCTCACCAACGTCTTTTCCCATATCCACTGCCGCCCAGACCCTTCCAAAAGCGTGATCTCCATCAGCAAGAGCACGGAACGGCTCTCTCCGATGATGCGGGATTTAAAAACTAACAAGTTTAAGAAGTCCCAGAGTATCGATGAGATAGACATCGGTACGTACAAAGTGTACAACATCCCCTTAGAAAACTATGCATCCGGTAACGACACGGTAGGAACCCACGAGCGGGTGGACAAGCTGCTGGGCCCGGAGCACGGCATGCTGAGCATGTCCCGCAGCCAGTCGGTCCCCATGCTGGACGACGAGCTGCTGACCTACGGCAGCGTCAAGGTGCAGCCCCAGCAGAAGTCCTCCGTCACCAAGAAGGTCTACCAGTTCGACCAAAGCTTCAACCCACAGGGCGCGGTGGAGGTCACTGCCGAGAAGAGGCTGCCGCCCCCGTTCCAGCTCAACCCCGAGTACATCCCCCAGCAGAGTAAGAACCTGCCCCAGGAGCTGGTCAGCCCCCGGGGCTACCGTGGCTACCCCCCGGTGGAGCACATGTTCTCCTTCTCCCAGCCCTCGGTCAACGAGGACGCGGTGGGCGCCCCCTTCGCCACCCAGGGGTCTCGGCCGGGCTTCTTGAGGAGGGCGGATTCGTTGGCCAGCTCCACCGAGATGTCCATGTTCCGGAGGGTCAGTGAGCCCCACGAGCTGCCCCCCGGCGACAGGTACGGCAGGGCTCCCTACCGAGGGGCGGTGGAGCGCCAGGGCAGCATCTCGGTCTCCGAGTCGCAGTTCCTCAAGAGGAACGGCAGGTACGAAGACGAGCACCCTTCCTACCAAGAAGTGAAAGCCCAGACTGGGAGCTTTCCAGTCAAAAACCTCACGCAAAGGCGGCCGTTGTCTGCAAGAAGCTACAGTACAGAGAGCTACGGCACCTCCCAAACCAGGCCGGTCTCAGCGAGGCCTACAATGGCAGCTCTGCTGGAAAAGATACCGTCAGACTATAACTTGGGTAACTATGGCGACAAGCCTTCCGATAACAGTGATATAAAGACAAGGCCTACCCCTGTGAAGGGAAATGAGAGCTGTGCTAAAATGCCCGCTGACTGGAGACAACAGCTACTTAGACATATAGAAGCTAGAAGGTTAGACAGGGTATGTTTGGCATTTCTCTGCAATTAATGCCTTTAGTTGTGTGTTTCGGTATTTCCAATACTTATTTGCACGTACAGTGGTGACCACCAGAATGCCCAGTAATGAAGCTCCTGCCTTGGTGTCAGAGGAACCGGCCGGCCAGGGGGTTCTGGGGGTGCCCCCAGCAGCTGGAGTGAGGGGTTCCCGGGTCAAGGAGGGACACGCAGTCTCTGCAGGAGTAACGCTGCCCGTTACTGATGTAGGAACCGCTGCAGCACTGCCTGAAATCATTTAAAAACAAAAAAAAATAAAAAAATCTCTCCTTATCAACAGAAGTGAACGTGGTGCTGCTGAAGTCCACCGCTTCAGTAAGGGTTTGAGAGCAGTAAAAGATGCTGGATACATCTTGGCAGTAAAAGGCGATAAACGTCACAGATAAAGAGTAAAAGAATGTATTTTAGCTGTCGTGCCACTGTTAGAGGAGGGGATTTAAAGGTACCTCTTAACCCTGAAATGCGCACTGCCGCTGGTTTTCATGAGCAATACGGTTATCGCTCCTTTTAGCCGTAGGAAGTTACGCTTATTTGCCTTCTATACGAAACAATGCGAGTGCTTTAGTGCACGGGTTCAATAATGGTCTTGACTACTTAATGAATGCTACCCCATGAGTGTGGGATCTCCTTCATAAGCTGAAGTGGTTGTGAAAAATCACTGTTGTCGAGTGCGTAAGTTAGGGGTATGGACACGTCCTGAACCTATCCTACGCTAGGTGCTCCTGAGTTTGGTGTCAATATATTCCTTACCTATTCCAGTTGCTCAGATGTGATGCCTATTAAAATATCTCTTAAGTATCAAATGGGTCAAGTTCAAAGTCTGGCTGGAAGGCTGAAGGTTTCTCCTCCCTTCCTTCCTTCAGCTCTTTTCCTGATGTCCTGTAAATCTGCTGGGAAGATACAGGATACCTAGGCAAAATAGCCCACTCCGAGCAGGGACATTTCTGGTGGAAATAAACACTTCCCAGGTGTCGCTTGTTGGAGAAATATCTCTGCGCTTAAGTTCATGGTGTGTGTTTGACTTAAGAAGTGCTTTATCTCGCGGAGGGCTGTCACTGGTGATTGTATCTGGTTAAACTGAACTCCCAGTGATCCCACCGGCGCCAGCGAGCTGGTTGCTAATGGTAGGATGGGAACGCCGTGCCATGGCTGCTCCAGGAGAAGACACTGCCCCTGTCGCCCGTGTATGATGCCAGGCTGGACCGGAGCTTGCCCCCGGTGGGCAGCCACTAGCCAGAGAGCAGTGGCAACCGCGGCGGCCGGGGCAGAGCCTTCTCCTGCGGGGCTTTCCCTCTGCCCTTGGGGCTCCTGCTCCTGGGGCCGATGGCTGTGCCCTGGCCCTGCCAGGGTTGCACAGATGTACCCAAATTTGGCCGTATTTGCAAAAATAAAGACTTGTACCGTGTTATATACTGCGGTTTTCAAACTACAGATAACAACATATCTCATCTGCTGTCAGCGTGGAAGTCTTTTATGGTACCCATTTTATGTATAACTAGCGATGTATTTGCTTCCGTGTGACCCAGTGGCATGCATCAGAAGGCTCTTTCTTTCTTGGTACTGTTTTGTTTGCTTAAACTAAAACTCTGTGAAATTAACCATATATGTGTGATATCTGATTCGATGAGCATGTGTGTTCATATCCTGTCACGTGGTTGTTTCCTCTACTCAGACCGCTGCTTACAAACACAACACAGTTAGCCTTGGCATGCTGCACTCTGGAGGGTTTTCAGCAATGCATGCCGGCAGAAGCATGACTTTAAACTTGCAGACTAAATCTAAATTTGAAAACCAAATGCTTCAAGAGCTACCTCTACCGAAAGTAAGTATGGGATAGCCAGCGTATACCAGCATTACCAAATAAATTAATGATACTCCTTGCTTTTTTTTTTTTTTTTTTTTTTCCCCCCCCGGTTTAGCTTTTTGCCTATTATCCATGCTTATACTACACAGGATCCAAAAAGCAAAGATAACAGCAGCGCGGCTTTCCTGCTTCAAAAATCTTGCTTTTTGGATGCTCCCGTGGCTGTCATTACTGCTTCCCGCGCTCCTGTGACCGACTGAGGCAATGGTTCTGTTTTCTCAGGGACCTAATCTGTGCGCGGAGACGGGGGGGGGGGGGGGGGACGGGGGGGGAATTGTTTTGGTCTGTGACTGTTTGTTTGACCTGAGGAAAAGCAATGCGGCAACGTTTGGTGTGTGTTCAAACAGGCTCCAGGAGACAGGGATTTTAACACGGGGATGGTGATTGGGTGCGCTGGAGAAGTTGATGAGCTTTGGTCACATGCCTACCACACCTAAATTTGGTTCAAACGTTTGTTGAGTGATGCCTATAGGAAGAAAAGATTATTATTTTTTTTTCACTTTTTTACTGTTTATTTTGCAGCTGTTAGTGATTTATTGTTGAAAGTACATACATGCACACACACAATTACACACGGCCAAAGGTTTGATGGGGAGAAGCACGTATGAGAAGGCAGAGAGGGACACTGCTGAGGTGGTTTCAGGGTACCAGAGAGGATGCTGAGACCTTACCCCTCATCACATCTGGCCACCCCAGTGTGACAGCAGCAGCCTGCGATGGCAGGGGGCTACCGCAGCGCTAGAAGTGACCAGCGTCCTCGAGAGCCCTGCTGCATTAGCATCAGGAGCTGGTGGGATAAATTAGCACCATCTCTGTGAGTAATTAAAGGGTACCAGAGCAGAGATCCAAGCGCCGGAACGGGATCATCTGTGCTGTTAATTGCTTTGGCCGGGGCCAGCTGGCCCCCTCCCAGCCAGTCCCTGGCCCACACTCCCGAGTCGGCACTGGCCAGAAATCCCCAAAGGAGGGCTTCAGTGCCCGGTGTAGGGTTTTGGAGCCAAGGCTGTTTAGAAGAATAGGATAATTGAACGGCAGGGATGTGAGCAGATCGCGCTGGTTGGCCAGAGGACAGGCTCAGCACTGCTGAGGTTACCCCTGCGGGCACATCTATCCTACGCTCAATTTTCAAGCCAAGCCCTGTGAAGTTCACACACACACACACAGAGTCATTGTTGGGCTTCTCCTGCTGTAATTTCCTCTCCAGACACCCTTCCCCTCGTTTACACCTCCCGTTCAGCCTGTCCCTGGATCCACGCAAGTCCTAACGTTAGTGTGTGCTTCTCTGTTGTGCAGTTTAACAACATCGAGGTCAAATCTTACCCGTAGACGTGTGTGTGTGTGTGGACACAGACAGTTTTCCCATGTTGGTCATACTGTTGGTTTGTTGGTTGTTTGTTTGTTTTTTTTCTTTCAAAATTTTTTTTTTGTCTAGTTGGGTATAAACTAATTCTTGTCCCAAGTCCTTGAAAGAAGCCACCCACCCCAAATAATGGTGCTATTTCTCTACGCGCATTTAGGATTAAGATAATATATATCACTGGGAGAGTTTTAGGCTGCAGATGAACATGGTTACTAACACAGGGATGTCTGAGGGAATCCATGGAATTGTTTTGGGGGGGTGGTTTTACGTGAATGACTCTGCTTTCTATTTCACCAGCATTTCATTGCCGCATACCCATGTGAAGCTGAACTGCATGCAGGGGGGTGTTATTCTCTCACTGTACTGTTTGGAAAGCCATGAAAAATGATTGTTGAGCGAATAATGGGAATGTTTAGTATTGTTTGATTTTATTCCTTCACACGTTCTAAAGGATTTTGCATTTCTTAAGGAATCCAGGCCACAGCAGCTTAATATTTACCCCTCCTTCCTCTTTACTGTGGCCTAGATTCGAGAGAGTAATGAGTGAAGTCTAATTGTCCAGTGGAAGATCAGGAAATCAACTGTAGCAATTACTTATTTGGAGAAAGTTTATTACATCGATTCTACTCCGTGTATGAAATGTTTGAACTGCTGCTTTTCATTTTTTACCTTAGGCTTAATAGATGTGCACTTTGTTTGCAGTCTGTCCAAGCTCTGGAAATGAATAATATTGCAAGTAGTCAAATTCATTTTGCTGCAGAAAACGAGAAGGAAGACCTATTGGCACAGAATTTTCCTATTTATTGAGAAAGCAGAAAGCACCCTCATTCGGTGTTTTTTCTTTTTATGTTGGGAGAGGGAACTCAGCTCTGCAGATTAGTCGGACCCTTGTGAAAATGGCACAGCCCATTTTGTCACATGCGGTGACAAAAGCAGCCCTTTCCAGGAGAATGCTTCCCATTCTGGGCACCCGGCTCACAGTTCTTGTAAAAGAAGTTTATGGTTTGGTGCACTTCATCCCCAGACGTGTGGAGGGCATCTCCCTTCAGGAATAATCTGTCTATTCACGGGTATCCCTTAGGAGGGAAGGCAGAGGCTCCTGTGGGAAGCATCCTCCCTTGTCCCCTGTGTGACAAACCCATCTCAGGGGGAGGAGGGCAGACCCCCAGCCCAGCCCCGAGCTTTC
This sequence comes from Gallinago jamesoni, assembly GCA_025769975.1. Classification (NCBI taxonomy): domain Eukaryota; kingdom Metazoa; phylum Chordata; class Aves; order Charadriiformes; family Scolopacidae; genus Gallinago; species Gallinago jamesoni. Next base: position 33,198,076 of record JAOQGH010000004.1, read on the forward strand.
TTTTTCAGGGTTTTTTTTTTTTAACTACTCCACAGAGCAGAAATTTTTGCTTTTTTTTTTTTTTTTTTTTTTTCATTTTGGAAGCTGTTTGCTGCCCTGGTCTCAGGTGACCTCCCCCCCGTGTGGATTATTTTATGTGGGGAGATACAATAGCAGCAAACAGGGCAGGGATGGCTCCTTCCTGAGTTTAGGGAGGCACAAATTGCCCTGCCTGCCCCCAAACTGGGACCCAACGCTCTCACCTAGGGACAAACTGGGCTCAGCGTGTCCCAGTGTGGGACTGGTGCACTGGGACCAGTGGCTGCTGAGCTGTGAGGGGGAACCTCACAAGGAAAAAATGCTGAGGTTGGTCTGTTTTTCCCATTTAATGGGTGTAAAGAAAGCTCTGCAGGGAGCTCGTGTAATTGCAACAGGGGAAAAACTCTTTTCTAGTGGTTTTTAATATAAGGAAAATCACGTCTTTCCTGATTTTTCTGGAAGAGTTCTTGAACAATGAGAGAATTATAATGAGTTTCCTTTTATTTTAAATAATTAGGGTTGAATTTTTTTTTTTTACTTAACCTCCGAGGAGTATGATTTAAATCACAATTTACTTCTAATTTACTTTTAAAGGATTTTTAAGCTTGCATTGAAAAAACTTCTTACTCAACCAGCTACCAGCTTTCATGTTTCAAAGCAACAGTTTCATTTGTTCTTCAGTCATCTAAAGAAGTGCTTCATGAATTTTTTTTTTTTTTTAATCTAAGCTGAAGAAGAAATCGATTGAATATCAGGGAGGAAGAATAGACTTTTTTTTCCTCTTCTTTTTAGGTTACCATTAATCAGAAGTGAATAAGGAGTTAACTGAATAAGCACTATATAATGCTAAGTGCTGTCAGTAATAGTATAAAATGTTAACATTTTGGAAAGTCTGATATAAAATTTCAGCAAAATTTCCAGCTGTGGTAAAGAAAATCAGGATGGGCCAGAAAAAGTACACGTGCCCTCTAAAGCACTGAAAAAAGGAGTCAAACAGCCTGGGAAAAAAATTGACAGAGAAACAAAAACATGTAAAAAAGGAGAGAAAAGTGGAAAATAATAACAAAAGTTTCAAGCTGGTTTAGGAAGCTTTAAATGTGTGTTGTGTCCCTTCCTATTCAGGAAGGCAGGTAGTTACTGGTTAATACTGTGCAGCCGATGGATGTCCTGTTAACTTAAACCCAGAGCAGGCTGGGGAGGTGTGGGAGAAGCACCCCCCGGGCACACCCCCAGCCTGGCGCCGGGGAAGAGCAGTTGCCACTAGAGACAATTTTCCCAAGAAAACACAAGCATTGAATTTTTCCTGGTGTCAAATGCTTAATAAAAAAAAAGGTTTTGATGCGTGAATGGGCAGTAAAAATTGCTCCGACTCAAATGATAGGTGGCAGACTGCACCTCTAGAGATGGAACTTTGCCCAAAACTTGTCCCTCTGCAAATAATGAGCTGCGTTAAATTAATTTTCTCTTTTCTCTCATCATTCATTATTCTCGTTATTTCTCTTGTGTATCTCTGAAGGCCTCCCGCTTGCGGGGGGGGGTCCCACAGCGCCCACGATCGCACCTTAATGAAATGCTGTAGAAACGTCAAAGGGTTTCCATTTTAGCAGTAGCCTGTTGCCGTTTAACCGGGTCGCTTATTTGAAATAAATGTGTGTGTGAGAGAGAGAGAAGAGTGAGAGAGAGAACGTTCCTGCCGCGGTGTGACGGTGACTAAAGGCTGCCCTACCGTTTCCGCAACAGACCCCGTCGCAGCAGAGCAGCATCTTGGACAACGGGCAGGAGGAGGTGTCCATCAGCAGCCAGTGGAACCCCTACCCGCTGGGCCGGCGGGACGTGCCCCCCGACACCGTCACCAAGAAGGTAAGAGCCACCCCTGGCCTCTTCCCCGCGGAGGAGGAAGGGCAGGGTAAGGAGGACAGGTTTGGGAGAGGCGTCGTTGCCTTTGGAAGAGTAACGCAACGATCGTTAGGGATTAAGGGTGGCATTTCCCTACCAGTTTTGGGGTGTATTCCTGCAAACGCTCGGGGTTACATCCACGGTGTGTGAATCGGGCTCGGCAGAGGGATCCCTGCACGGAGCAGCTCCCTCTCGTCCGGAAAAGTCTCCGCTGAAATTTTTCATCCCAATTGCATTCTTCAGCTCACGACAAAGAATGAACGTGTTGAGATGGAGGGTGGCCCGGTGCCTGGGCACCCAGAGGCGTTTTGGCAAGAGACACCCTGGGCACGCATCAGTTGCTGATAAACGTGCCAGAGAGGCTTCTAATTTCTAGAAGCCTTTTTTCAATGCCTACCTCGTGGTGGCATGTGTTGGATTCCAGTGCGTGGATCTGGCCTGCTCCTATGGAAACACGGGCTGCTCTCTCCCAGACCCAGCTTGGCTCTGCTCATCGGCTGAGAATTGCTGGTTGTGGATGCTCTGATCATAAAGGTGGAGAATGGAGGATCCTGACAAACTGAAGGGTGTTTGCAATCAGCTTTAGAAGATGGAAACACACGTGTGAGTGGTGATGATTACACATATAGAGTGTTATCCGTATGGAGATCGGTCCTGCTGGAGGATGGGAGACAAAAGCCAAGGCCCCAGAGCAGCCCAGAGGCACCTTCCCAGGCACGGGAAGAGGAGGAGGACGAGAAGAAGGAAGAGAACAAAGAGAAGGAGGAGGAGGAGGAAAAGGGTGAGCACCCTGCCACTGTCTGACAACCAGCTTATTCCAAGGGTTTCTCTGTCCTCTGGTAGACAAGAAATGAGAATAAGAAATTTAAGAGGAGTCACTGCTTATCTTCTCTGGCATATTGGGATAAAACCTGGGCTTATCGGTTCACATGATCTCTGTCTTGCGTTTGTGCATCATCAGTGTTACTATAAGAAGAAACTGCAGATTCTGTTTCATTCTGAATGTTTTGGTGTCTCGCTGCTGGGATGAGGTGAGCACGACCATGGTGTAACCCTGCTGAAATCTGCTTAACTCACTGGAGCAATCCATTGTTACATCCCTCGCCGGCTACTTTAATTACACTGTAAATATTGGACACTGTGCTGAAAATAATTAATTTTTGCGGTGGATGTTACATAAAGTAAAGAATACGAATGAAATTGGGGAAGCAGTCTGCATAATAGAGAGGTTTTTTTCCTGCAGAATAAATAATTCCATTTCCAAGAAGAAGGGCAGCTTCTCCTCCTCCGCGGTGTGAATACACACCAGGCCCGTGATACGATCTCTTCAGAGTCGATTAACGGGAGGGAGGAAATGAATTCTGGAAATTGTTTACCCACCGTCCCCAGGAGGTGGTGGGCAACGCGCTGCTACGGCAATTGGTTTCCCAGCACCTGGGGATTAAAACACAGCAATCGTTTGCAGTCGGACTCAGAAGGTCTCCTGGAGAATTGAAGTTCGACAAACCATTAAATGATGTAAATATAAATTGTGGTCCGTGCCGTAGCTTTCCACTACCATCACGCCTCGTGGCAGAGCTTTGCGTGGGAAATCACTGGGAGAGAAGCTGGGACTTGGTCTTCCAAGGGTTAGAGCGTGCACTGTAGATGGATGGGCTGATGAGATACGAATATAGACACAGTAATGTGTTCCCAAATTAGCCACACAGAGGGCTACTGGACATGCGGCGATGGCTATTGATGTATGTCAGGTGAGGTGGGAACATCTCTACATAGTTATGGGGGGGTGAGTGGTTGTTTCTGTCTGATTTGCTGTTCAGAATGCAGATTAAATGCTAGTTTTAATTTAACTATGATCATTCATGTGATCATCTTAAAACTTACGGGCTATTTCTCTTATGGAAAAGATGGCTATTTTAAACTTCAAGCTGAATAATCCACTGAGTTGTTAAATGACTACAGTATTTCTGCATCCTGGAAGATGATGACTTCTGTCGTGTCAATGAGACAGAAATCAGTTACACACCTGATTAAATCAATTGTATTGAATTAAATCAGTTGTATTCTGAGCTAGCTGCTCCCCTGTACGAAGAGAAGGGGTAGAAGTGGGCTGGGGGGCCACCAAAAAGGAACCTGGAAATCAGTCCTTGAGAAAGAGAGAGGATGAGGAGTGAGAACGAAGGTGGAGAAGGACCAGACGTCAGCCCGGCCAGCGTGGGTGCAGGGTGATGCCCCTCCACGAGCTGCACAGGTTTGGAGTCACATGGGACCGTGTCACTTGGGCTCTGCTGCTGCAGGATCTCCGCTGCCCACGTGAAGGCTCCATGTGAACCTGGAGATCCCTGCATGGACTGTAAGGGTCTCGGTGGCTGTGGAAGGAGCACGTGCCATGGAACTGGGGACCTAAGGAAGTGTTTGAGTCACCTTTTCTCCCTGGTTCTGGTGTGAGAGTATTTCTCTGAGCCAGAGGCCTCCTTGGAGGCTGGAGGTTCCTCCTGTTTCATTCCCATCATCTGCTGTTCAATACAGAGGGTTTTTTACCCAGGAAAGGATTCGAGGGTTTTTTACCCAGGAAAGGATTTGAGGCTTTTCAGTGAAGAAGCAATTTTATATTTTTTTTTTAAATTTGAACTAGGCATCTTCCTCCGAGACAGACAACGCACCTGCTGTGACGGATGAGGGGTTATTTCTGGGGCAAATAGCAGAATTTATGAGATTCTGCTTTTTTGGGGGATCCTCTTGTGCTGAGTGTGACACACCGTGAAGTAGAGGCACAAGGTCCCCTCCTCGCCTTGCATCTCCTCGGAGCAGGGTGAGAGGGACTCAGCCATCCTCTGTGGGCATGGCTCGTTGTCATTCGGGAGCTAACGAACAGCTAACGAGTCTGTCTGGAGCGTTTCCTTCCCTTCTGGCCTCGGATGAACTGAAGATCTCTCTGACCTGTGTCGTGGGATGTTGGCGGCACGGACTCAGGGCACGAGGCTGTTCCTGGAGCCAGTTTGTGATTATTAAACACTTCCATGTACTCAGGTGAGCTGTGTTTTCAGAAGAGTTTGGGGACTGAGGATCTGGGCACAAGGAACAAGAGATTTCTCTGTCATCTCTCACTTTGAGACTGCCCCTCTTGTCCCGAAGAGGTGTTGGACGTGTTTTCTGCCTGGTCCTTTCTTCAAGTGTAGTCAGCAGAAAGTAATTCAGAGTGGATTCAGATTTTGTTTGCAGTACACGAGTAGCTCTGACTGCACCCCAATTAATGACGCATTGTGCAAGCAAATCTTGGAGATCTGTTGAGATGCATTTTGGCTACGGCAACGAACAGTTAACTCTGATGCCCTGCCTGCTGTGACTTCTGAGGCCAAATCATTGGCCCACGGGTAAGAAATGTTTTGAACTTTTGCTCTCTTGAGTTTAATCTTGTTTGGATGGTTAAAATCCATTCTCACAACTGGTGACTCTTCCACCGGGGCCATAAAGGTTCGGTAGGGCTGAGGACTAGACCTTCATGATGAGCCGTGGTGGGGTTTGTTTGCTGGTGTAAATTTAATGGGAAATGTCGTTTAAGTCGGTCTGTTTTGTCCGGAGAGACCTGTAGCTCTGGGAAAATGTGATTATAGTGCTCTTTCACATTCAGGCTGTTCAAATAGTGGCGTTGGGTGATGGGTGCCTCTAGGCTGAGAACTCTTGGTGGCAACGGCGTGAGGTTTCATGGAGGCAATACCATTTGATCATACAACAGAGCCTGAATTTTGCTCGTTCCCTTACTGCTAAGTCACATGCCGTTGTTTATAAGCAACACCACCTGAATCCTGTAAATAGGAAGAGTGTAAAGTTGTCTCAACCGAGTTTATTTTGCAAAGATTTGCCTCAAATGCTGGTGTAATTCCTGTGCCTAAGTCGCGAGTGTGTGTTGAAGAGTGAGCAAGGATGCAACTTCAGCTTGTCAAGAGCGGGATCCAGAAAGCAAACCTCCCCCAGGAGAGCCTGGCTGCAGACCTGGAATGCCATGGGATGGGGGATGGAGAGGGGTGATAGCAGTCACCCTTTTTACCCTGAAACTATCAAAAGGCCGAGTCAATGTAAATGCAAAAATTTCACTTGTATTTACAAAATACTGCAGCTTAAAATCAGTAGAAAATATCTTAGAAATTTGGTAATTTGATCAGCTGTATTTTGTTAAAGCCACATTTGTTTCTAGGACAAGGCGTGGGATTTCAATGACTGTGCTTTCCCCACACAGGGGACAAATCTGTCCAATAGCTGCATTTGGGTTATAAATCTTATTCCAAAGTATCCTCAGAAAAAAGAAAAAAAAAGAAATAAAAAACGAAACCAAACCAAATCATTCCAGTATCTTCAGAGGGTGCTGTGATGGATAATCCACCCTACTTCATTTTATTGAATGTTTTCAGGTCACAAAACATCCCGAGCTGAAGTGTATGTCCTAATGTGAAGGAAAATAATCTTTTCTGTTTATAAATCGTGCTGCATTTGGCTAATTGCCCTTCGGCCTCCCGGGGTCACCAGATGCCACGGGGATGTCCTTGCCCCGTTTAATCACGGTTGGGTTGCTTCCAACCCTGGTCAAAAGGCAAACCTCTGATCTTCTGGAAGAGGTTTGCTTTTCCTTGGCTCTGTAAGTTGTACTAATTGCTTCTTTTCAGCTTCCTGAATTTCTGGCCTAACGGGTTACGTTGCCCACAGGCAGGTAGCCACATCCAGACCCTCATGGGGTCGCAGAGCCTGCAGCACCGCAGCCGGGAGCAGCAGCAGTACGAGGGCAGCATGAACAAGGTGACCATCCAGCAGTACCAGCCCCCCCTGCCCATTCAGATCCCCTCCTCCCAGAGCGCCCGGGCACCCCCCACGGGGCGATGCTTAATCCAAACCAAGGGGCAGAGGAGCACGGACGCCTACCAGGAGCAGGTGAGAACGTGTGTCCACCCAGTAACACTTCAACAAGAACTTTTGGGGGGGTTTTCTGCTTTTTTTTTACAGCAAGGAAAGGGATTGCAGGGCAGAAAGAGAAGGCATCGTGGTTGAGCTGGAGGTTCAGCTCCTTCCCCAGCACCAGCAACTGGGACCAGTTTTTTTCCTTGGATGGACCAAGCCACACAGTCCGGCACTGAAATTCCCGAACAGAGCTGACATCCCCCAGGTCATCCTGAATTAATTAGCAATCTCTGCCAGTTCCCCAGTAACCTACTTCAGTGCTGACTGTGCAGCAAGACTCTGGTCTTCTTGGCTTTGTATCTGCTGCTCCAGTTCAGCCCTACAAAAGCCCTCCAGTGCTCCCAGCCTACCAAACTGGGTGCAGATGAGTTTCCTCATTAAGTGGCCCTATTCCCGGTATATTTCGCCTTAATGATTGCAGTAACCACTGGAGGCACCTGAGAATGAGACCCAGAATCATTAGCAAACCTTTCTCCTCCCATAAAGCAGTGAAGGACCCATGGAAGAAGCTGCCTGAGTTCAATCCCCGAGGGCAGCACGGAGATGGAGCAGCAATTGCTTGTGTGGGTCACGGGACGTGGCTCCATGAGTGGTCATTAAGCTACACTGAAGTCGTTTTTATTTTATATTCAATTACCCAGTGCCATTTAGAGAGAGACTCAATGGTTTTTCCTGGAGTGAGGCCCTTGTGAAAGTGCTTGGGGCAGGCTCTCAGGGCTGGGGCCTGATGCTGAGGGTGGTGGGAACATCTCGGAGCTTATCCCTCGTACCTATGCCTTGGGTTTGTCCCAGGGGGATGTGAGACACCTTCTGGAAACAAAAAAAAAAGCACACAATATGAAGTCTCACTGACAGAGATCAATGGTCAAGTGAAGGTGAAAAAATCGGCCAGTGTGACCTGCTCTCTCACGGGTCCAAGGGTTTTTTTTCCTACTTGAAAATAAAATTTTGAAATGTCAGCCCCTCTCATTAATGGTGAAATGGGATATAAGAGACAAAGATGCCGTTGTTGAGATGGGCTTTAGTGTTGGCATTGACTTATCGTGCCATATCTTTTCAACCTAGTTTTGTGTGAGAATAGAGAAGAATCCTGGCCTTGGCTTTAGTATCAGTGGTGGAATAAGTGGACAAGGAAATCCATTCAAACCTTCTGATAAGGTAAGTTATGAATTTCTCTCTAAATTATCTTTATTTTAGAGTGCCATTTAGTGGAGACGTAGATAACGAGTGAAATTTTTATGCACTTCTGTTGTCATGATTGAAAAAAAAAATCCCATATTTGGCTCTTTTTTTGTTAGGAGATTGGTGTTCAGGGTTTTTTGGTTAATGAAGATGAGAAAATCAAAACAAATCACGCAGGGGTCTTATATTCCTTGTATATTGCCTTATATTGCATGTGTAAGATAATTTTTCAGGCTGTTTTCTGGAGAATCATCTCTCAAAGCTGTGAATTCATCTGTTCTGTGCGGTAAAAGTGACTGGAGCTTTTTGAGAAACAAGTGCTGTGGGTACCTCTCTGCTAAACACGCTCTTAACATTTATAGTCTTGGATAATGCTGCCTTCGGTTCTAAGAATCAGTCATAATCTCCCTAAATAGTGAGAATGTTTGGCAAATGATGAAATTAAAACTATCTTTTAATCTCAAATTTTGAGATCTGTGTGCACATGGAAAAAAATAATTTCCCCACCACTCTGAATTGCAATGGAAAGCTGATTGGAAATGTAAAATACTCTTGGAAATACCAGTCCAACTCAATCTTGATTCTCTCATTGATAAATCCCTGTTTTGAACGTCAAGAATAACCCCATTTAATACATAACCCTCAGGCATTGGGATTGCTGTCCCTTAAAACATACCCAATTTGGGTGTCCTTTGAGACACGGCACTGGGATTGCGCGTTGTAACACCCTGGTCGACTTTTCCACAGTTCAGTGTATGCAGTTAGAATTGAGCTGTATTTCCAGAGCTGCAGGGAATTATTTAAGGAATCACTTGCCTGGAATTACTGAATAAGAGTCCACGTCCCAGTGTGAGTGTGTCTGCACCAGTAACACGTGTGGTGTGGTGACAGCTTAGACAGACTGAATTCTGCCAGTAAGAGAAACGCAAAGTGGTGTCCAACGGGGTGGCTGTATGGGAAGAATTAATAATTCAAAGGTTTTTGCACGTGGTGTTGCTCTGAAACATCGCTTCCCACGCCGTTACATCGGATTTCTCATGTTTTCAGTATCTGGGAATTGATGAGAGGGGGCTCCTGGCTCTGCTCTGGCTGGGGGTTTTATAAGGAATAACAGACATACTTGCCCCAGAAGGCTGTGACATCCCCCAGGGACACCCCTGGTTTCCGTGGTGACACCGAGCAGGGCATTTCCCTGGTGTCCCTGGCAGAGTGGGGATGGCAAAGGAATATAATAATGTGGATGGAATAGGATGCGAGGTTCCAGAGTCTGCTTGGAGGTGAGGCTGAGGGTCTGGGAGTGTGGGAAATACTCCAAATATTCATCGTATAGAAACTCGGTCTCTGATTCGGGGTTTTATTAACATCTTGCACTGAAATTCTGAAAGCGAATCATAAAATAGCCTTTATTGCTTAATATTTTTCCCCCTTCAGTCACTCACTCCTCAGACACTGGGTTTAGTGAGACCCGTACACCGCTGGAGTGAGTATCTCGAGGGCTGAATGTCAAGACTGCTTTTTTAGAAATTGTGTTAAACTTTATTATTTTTTTTCCCAGAGGAAGTAAACAAAGATATAGATTATGTAATTTATTATTCTAATAAATCAATGCTTGCTGCATTTTAATTCTCCTCCTGATGAGCCTGTTGCTCTCGCCCTCTTCAAACTGGGTGTTAATTTTGTGGCGTGGAGCGTGAGTTTGGAATGACCCCCACTGACACTTGCAGCGGGCGATAGGCAACTAGCTGGGGGGTCACAGAGAGCCACCACGGACCCCTACTGCTGCTTGGAGAGAAAAAAAAAAAATAAATCAAAAAATCAAAAAGGCTTCAGCGTTTAGAGCAGTGGCAGAGTACGTGAGGTTAGGGAGATGCCTGTGTCGGGCAGTAGTTCTGGTGATAGCATCCTAACCTCTGTTACTTCTGACCTATAGGGTATCTTTGTTACTAGGGTTCAGCCTGACGGACCAGCCTCCAGCCTGCTCCAGCCCGGCGACAAGATCCTCCAGGTAGGGATGGCTTTGACTCAGCTCCCTCTCTGAAGATGACGTTGTTTTCGGTGCAAGTTACCTCCTAATTTTGTTGTTGCGGTGCTCCGATAGCGAGGTGTAAGGGGAGGGGGTTGGTTGGGTCGTTCCTGCTCCCTCCCCAGGGCCACCGGTGGAGGCAGCTGGATGCCAGCACCAGCCTCCTGGGAGCGATGGGTTGGTGTCACAGCAACGAGCCAGGTGGCACCCCTTAAACTATATGATAAAAATATTCATAGAATGATATGGGGTTGGCAGGGACCTCTGGAGATCATCTAGTCCAACCCCCCCGCCGGAGCGGGTCTACCTAGAGCAGGTCCCACAGGAGCGTGTCCAGGTGGGGTTGGAATGTCTCCAGAGAAGGAGACTCCTCCACCTCCCTGGGCAACCTCTGCCAGGGCTCTGCCACCCTCACAGGAAAGAAGTTCCTCCTCATGTTTAGGTGGAACTTCTTATACTCCAGTTTGTGCCTGTTTCCTCTTGTCCTGTCCCTGGGCACCACTGAGAAAGGACTGGCCCCATCCTCCTGACACCCACCCTTTCAGTATTTATAGGCATTGATCAGATCCCCCCTCAGCCTTCTCTTCTCCAG
>JAOQGH010000004.1:33239294-33267342 GCA_025769975.1 Gallinago jamesoni
CCAGAGTCCCTCCCCAGCTTTCCTGGAGCCCCCCGTCTTGAGGGACTGGAAGGGGCTGGAAGGTCTCCCCGGAGCCTTCTCTTCTCCAGGCTGAACCCCCTCAACTCTCTCACCCCCCCCTCCCAGCAGAGGGGCTCCAGCCCTCCCAGCATCTCCGGGGCCTCCTCTGGCCTCACTTCACCAGCTCCATGTCCTTCTGATGGTGGTGGCCCCAGAGTTTGGGGGTGTCTCCCCAGATCGGAGCAGAAGGGCAGAATCTCCCTCCCCCACCTCATCCCAGTATGAATCTGTGCTTGTACAGAAGTACCCTGGCACCTCAGTCGCCATCTGGATGCCCTCTCCTGCTACCGGCACAAAGGACAGCTTGGGCTCGGCGATCCCTGTCACCAGGACAGCCCCTCAGCCCCTGAGGCGAGAGGCGGGCCGCCCCGGCGCACACACCCCCCCAGCTTCCCGCTCTGCGCATGCGCGGGGCGGCCGCCGACGGGCGGGCTGCGCCGGCGCCGTGCCGGGGCGAGGCCGGGGCCACGCGCAGGCGCGGGGGCGACGGCGGAGGCGCGGGCCGCAGGGCTGCGTGTGGGGCCGCTCGCAGTGCGCCTGCGCCGTGGGGGCGGCGGCGGGGGATTGTGGGATACTGCGGCCCAGGCAGGCTGGTGAGGCGGCCGGGCGGCCGGCGGTGCGCGGCGGGGCCGGGCCGGGCGAGGAGCTGCAGCCGAGAGCTGCTCGGGCCTAACGCGCTCTTCCTCTCCCCGATGTGTTTGTAGCAGCGGTGCGGGCGGCAGCGCGATGGCTTCCAGCAGCGGCACCGACGTGATCCAGGTCACCAACGTCTCCCCCAGCGCCAGCTCCGAGCAGATGCGGACGCTCTTCGGCTTCCTCGGAAAGATCGAGGAGCTGCGCCTCTTCCCCCCTGAGTGAGTGGCGGCCCGCTCCCCTCCCCGCCTTCTTCTCCCCTCCCGCGGCGCTCCCCGCGGCCCCTCCCGCCTCCATGGCGGCGGTGGACTCCCGCCGCGGCGGAGCTGCTAGGCCGCGGGCCGCCCCCGCCCGGTGGCCAGGCGGCGGGATCCCCTCAGGGCTTCCTCGGGCAGCGCCGTGGGGGCGCGCTCGGGGGATCTCCGCGGGCCGAGGCGGAGCCAGCCGCTTCTGTACGCCTCTGCGGCCTCCTTTCCGCTCTGCTGCAAGAGGTCATGTGCCTGTTACACTTGTAATTACTCACGTAATTACGTTATGCACGTACGGGGGGGTGGGGGGAGGCACTCCTTTACGGCATGCGATTGCACGCGGGGTGCCTCCCGTCAAACCCCCGTTTTTCTCTAGGAGCCGTTTGGTCCAGGACGGTGTAACTAATCTCTGCAGTTCTGGTTAACCTCCGGGGCTATTGGGGAGGTTTAGGATGGAGACTGGGAACAATTTCTCCCCCCAAAGGGTTGTGAAGCCTTGGCAGAGGCTGCCCAGGGCAGTGGTGGAGTCCCCATCCCTGGGGGGATTTCAAAGCCGGGCAGACGTGGTGCTGAGGGACATGGGTCAGGGGGGGTTTGGGCACTGCTGGGTTGATAGTTGGACTCCATGATCTGAAAGGTCCCTTCCAACTTGGACGATTCTAACTCTAGGCAGTTTATGGGTGCTTGGCCATAAATCTATAATTTTTACATAAATATGTATTCCTTGCAAAGATTTCTATGAAAAATGTGCAGGTAATCACTAATATGCAAATAATACACATTTATTATGTTAGTTAGATGATAAGGTTGATTTTGGCTATGTCAGTTTGATGTGTTTTACAGAACCCGTTGTCATTATACGTTGATCTCTTGCATCAGTATTCAAGTTAAAAGGCTTCATTTTGCCATGATAAGTAAGGATTGTTTGAGGAAAAATCAAACAAGAACACAGTCACTTATTTTTAATATCCAAGACTATTTGGATTTTATTTTTTTTCATTTTAGGGAAAAAAATCCCAGAACCTATTACAAAGCATTCTTTTTATCATCATTGAATCTTCAATCCTTGCTCGTGCAAAACTGGGAAGATTCACCCATCCTATTGTGCAGATTCAGAACCAGTATTTCTGGTGGTCTTGCAGTTTGTTTCTTTGGGTTGGATTTGGGCAATTTTGTGTTGGAAATGGAAGGAAATAGAATGCATGTGTAACTGAAACCGAGGGACAGTTCCAGACGGGAGAGTTGTGGTGTTAATAGCGGGGATAATTGGCCTTAAGTGGCAGAACCATTAATGCTTGGCAGCCAACTGAGCAAATCACCTCTGAACAGATGCAGGTATTTGTTGTGCTGCTTTGTACTGCAATATTTTGTCTGGCTTTTGAGGAGGGTTATTACACGTGAACTCTGTCTCTGTAACTTTGTAGTTTCAGATACTAACTAAGCTGTTAAAAGATTACTTTTGTGGTTTCAGAATGAAGTGCCCCACAAAAAATACTTTCTGATGTTGGATGGCACAGTAATGGGCAAGATCTTCTGCCTTGTCTAACACCTGCTAATGGAAGTTATACCAGGACTCTATCAATGCCAGGTTTATGTGCAGTTGCCACTGGTAGCTGGTCTGCTGAGAAAAGAATGACAATTTCTGTTTCCAAGGGAAGCGTACAGGTTGATTCTTTTTTTGGTGGGTATCTTTTTTGGGTTTTTTTGTGTGGGGGGAGGTCAACTCTGTTTCTTCCCACCCACTGAACATGATAATGTTGAAGGATACCTCTTGCATGGACAATCTATTCACTCCAGCCTGGTTCTAGCCTGATTTTTACATAATAACAAAATGTCAGTAATGATGTTTGTGTAGGTGGCAGAAGTATCCCTTAAAACCCCCCAGATTTAATATTTAAGCTGCTGGTTGCAATATGAGTGGACTTTGTCGGAGTGAGTAGTTGGAGTTTGTGATAGGAAGATTGGATTTCTGCTGTATTTCAGAACCTGTACATCAGAGTGGGTACGTTGTTCAGACCCCCACCACGTAAATCCTTGGGTGTCTCGACATTCCTTGGCACGATCTCTGGGAGACATTTACTATGTTTTTCGATCTGTGGTGAATTAGAAAAATTATGGCCTTTTTTTGGTAACTGTTGAGAACATCCTGTTCTTGATGAATTTCACTCAGCCACAGCTTGGATTTTAGAGAGACTGGAAATACATTTTTAAAAATTAAATGCAGTGACGTACATTAATTCTCAGGCTGCATTAGGCACAGCCTTACCTATTTTCAGTTGTGTCTATAGATTGAGCTAGCTGTGCAGTTTAGTGCATGGTGGTACTTAAATGTATAAACAGTGTCTGCTCTGTTTCGTGTTCCCTATTAACACAGACATTTTAGGAAGGTTTGAAAGTATTGTATTGCATTTACATAATAAAGATTTTATTGTTTTTTTTACAACTTAGATTAGTATACCATTCGGGTATGCCGTAACTCCTCGATTTTTTTAAAATTTTGCTGCTGTGATTTTGTTAAACACTGTCTGCTAATGCTGCTTTGGTTTTTACAGTTTTATGCAAATGTCTTAAGAAAAGGCACCATTTTGGCAAGCTACTGTGTATTCCTAGATACAAAAGAGCTAATAGTTTCAATTTTTCTATCTCTGTGCCATGTATTGCTACAATGTTACTTTCCAGTTATTAAATTAGCAAGATGCTGGCTGAAGTGGATGTTTCTAATTTTAATAGTTTACAAGCTGCAGTACGCTGTCTCCAGTCTGATTTTTAACATCAGGTTAAATTCAAAGTTATATTAAAGTGTGATCTGACAGACGTTCAGGGCAGCGGTTGAGTTTGTGTAACTGGTGTGTTGGGCTGATCCCGCGCTTAGCGGTGGTGAAGGTTAGATAGGGGTTTTTTTTGGCATTTGCACTAACGAAAATAGATCTTGGACGTTTTTCTTGTTGCTGCCGAAGTCGTTCTCCTGAATTCTGACAACACCCTGCACTTTCACTGCTTAGACTTGATCAACCCAGTTATTTTGGCAATGGGATGCGTTTTGAAGAGGTATTATAATTGTTTTAGAGAATCTAGTTAGTAAAGGTGGATCTTTGTCACGCAGAATTAGTATTTTGCAGAGCTACCTCTTTAGGTTAATTTGTACCCCTGGTCCTTGCGGAGCTGAAGAGCACATGTACCCTGGACTTGGTCAGGAACCTGGGCTTTAGGACTTGCTACTACTTTCAGTACCTGCCCTGTGGCTTCTGGAGGCAGCTTTTAACTCGTCTGCTGCACAGCTGTGTCAGCATAACAATTTTTCATGCTGTCTTTTAGTTTATACATCTGATTAAACCCATTTTCCGGATATATGGATTTTTGAAACCCCTCTGGACCTTCACTGGGTTGATTCTGGTCTTTGGGGATTTGGCCTTCCTTCAGAGAAGGAGAGGGGTGCCCAGTTGTATGGCCTAAAATTCTTTCCTTTTGTTGTAGGAAGCAAATTTTTCTGGGTTTTTTTGTTTGGTTTGTTTTGGTTTTTTTCAAGTGACTGAAAACTTCGGTGTTCTCTTTTGGATTTTCTATGCCTGGGATTTTTTACAGAACTCTGCTGACAGATGCTCCTTTTGAGCTGTGGAGCAGGTACAGCCCTGCCTTGTAAAGAGGCCTGTGTTTACTGATGGGTTCTTTAGGAACTTTTGACCTTTTGAGATTTTCAGCTTCTTGAATTTGTTTGTGTTTGGTTCAGCTACTGCTGCATGATGGATGCTCATTTAGCCACGTACCTCCCTCCAGAGTGAACTCGGCAGTGTCTGTATGTGCAAGAAGCAGCACAGTGAAGTTTGGTCTTGAAGCTTTTATGAAATTGGGTTGATAAGTAAAATTTTAGTGGTCCTTTAATCATTACCCTCTCCATTTCATAATTTACCCCAAGTAATTTGAGACGTAAAGCAGAGAGTGTAAAACTACTGGTTTTATGAACTCATGCAGTATATTTAATTTTTTTATCTTTCTTGAGCAGAGTTTTTCATCTCCTTCCCTTCTCACAGACAGGTCATGAAAACAAATTTGCATTTAGGTGACTGGCCATAGATACATTGTCCAGTTACAAATGAGGCAATAAAACTATTTCTGCAATTTCATAGTGAATTGGCTTCATTTGTGTCTGTAATCATGCAAAATGGCATTTGATACAAAACCTGAGATCATGTAGAGAAGGACCCCATAGTCCTGTGTGACTTCCTGATTTGGTGAAGGTAAGGAGAGGATTGAAGTTACATGTTCCACATTGTCCAGCTTGCTTCCATCTAAATAACTTCTTTCTTTCTTTCTTTTTCAGTGATTCTCCTTTGCCTGTGTCATCGCGTGTCTGTTTTGTAAAGTTCCATGATCCGGACTCGGCAGTTGTGGCCCAGCATCTGACAAACACTGTATTCGTTGACAGAGCGTTGATAGTCGTACCATATGCAGAAGGTTTGTGAATTGTTTAATGGCCTATGAAGCCACCATACGATGGCATTTTATTCCAGTATAGTTCACAAAAATGGGGATTAGTAAAATGTCAAGCATATAAGATACTACATTTTGAAACCCTTGGTATATTGCCATTGGCCCATGGATTAGATAATTATTTTTATCTGGTAACGGTGAATGAATGGAAAGTTTACCTCTTCCTGATTTTGTCTGTCTTTCAGTTTAGAATATTAACATTTTTGTTAGAATTATGTGCAAATTTTGCTCTTTATCAGTCTCAATGAGGCGTTTTCCTGAACAGACTTATGCAAACAGGTCAACATTTTAAAGAAATTTTCCCTTAATAATTAAGTGTTTGCCACTTTCATGTAGGCGTAAATCTCTTCATGAGAATGGTTTCTCCCTCCCTGAGAGTGCGTGGGAGAGTAGATGAATATTTCTTTGGGATCTGCTGCCACTGCGTTTAGCAGGAGCTTCCCTGAAAAGGCACTCACTCCTTGTGAAGTCCAGTATACCAAGGGTTTGAATAATTACACTTTAATTTGAAAGTGAGATCTTCCCAGAGGTGCCAAATTGGGCACTGGTACTAGTTTATTATTCCAAGTTTTCTTGTTCATCCTTGATATATTTTACAGAATTTCACTAAATAATAAATTCTTCTCTCTGTTATTTGTGTGTGTGATTTTTGTAGTGGAGAAGGCAAATGCAAAGCCCTTCCAGATGACTGAAAAACAGTGGGTCCTCTGCAGCTACAGGGGATTCTAGACATTAACTAAAGGCCAGCAAGCACTCAAGTCCCCAAGTGTTTTCCTGGTGTAACCACTTGTTAACTACATTTTCTCTTCTTCTTTTTATTTTTACATTTTAGGGTGTTACAGTAATTTGAAAGGCAATGAGCAGGGTTTTTGGAACTTACCTTAGAAACAAAGTGCTGAGAAGACACCTCTTCTTACAGAAGTCTTATTAAACTCTTCTAGACTTGCTTTAGAAGTAATTGATTTCCATTGTACTGTTTCTTGCTTTACTTCTGAAATAATGGCATTTCCCAGATCGCTTGAAAGAAATAAAATCTCTGTAGATTAAGTCATACTACAGTAATAAATTTGGTACATGGCCTGGGTTCAGAGCTATTATCTAGACACTGCAATGCTGTAGGCTGTCTTTTGAGGCCCGGGGAGCTGTCTTACCTTTGTATTCCTTAAACTTAAAAAAGATACGAGAAGTTAATTTCTGGAACGTAGGAATCTGCAGCATGACCTTTGATTGAGAGGTGCTGCTGTTTGGGAGCTGTACAGAGCACATTCTGAAATTGCCACTGAGTTACTGCTTCTGCTGTCGCTCGTTTAGGGTTCGTAGCATCGTGTCCTCGTCTTTGCCTTAAAGCATGACATGGAACAGTCCCTCCGAGTTAGCGCTAAGAGATTCGCCAAGGCCCATGGTGAAAGAAACGAATGTTTAACTTCTCCAATAAGGATAAAAAAGGTTTTTCTCTTTGTCAGTCCGACTTTGTCCATTGTGCTTGATGGTGGATAAATCTGGC
Organism: Gallinago jamesoni; assembly: GCA_025769975.1. Lineage (NCBI taxonomy): Eukaryota > Metazoa > Chordata > Aves > Charadriiformes > Scolopacidae > Gallinago > Gallinago jamesoni. The sequence continues at coordinate 33,246,228 of JAOQGH010000004.1, forward strand.
GCATAGAGAAAGCTGCCCAGTAGTTACGGTTCAGATGGCGTATCGAAAGCAAAATTAATATAAGTAGAATATTCTAATGGGCCTGTTTAAATCAAGGAGTTCCTCATGGACTGTTTCCTGCGGTGTCCTTAGTGGTTCCGAATGTTGATGGTTTTGGCACAATGATGTAGTGTATCATAGCCAATGACTTTATGCCCCAGGGTGTGTAACCACACGCGTTTGTCCCCGAGCTGGAGTAGAGTTTCCCCTGCGAAGGCAAAGCGCCAGGGTCCCAATTCAACAAGCTGTTTAAGCACGATACAGCAAGATTCTTAAAACCCTAGTGCAATTGCTCGTGTGCTTAAAGCCAGGCATATGCTTAACTACTGTGCTGAACTGGGCCCTTTTATCTCTTATTTTCTACTGTGATAATTCTGTATTAATATTGCCTGTCACTAAAGCAAATGTTTGTTATCTGTTTAGTGCAATAATTATCCCCTATATCACAAGCGCACTCCAGTTTTAGCACACACAGACATTTTGCTGTTGGCTGTTGCTTTGTGTTATAGAGCTATACACAAAGTCTACGGTAAGGCTTAGTATTTGTAATTTTCACTGTGATATTCCTAGATTTGGAAGGAACTCTAAGGTTAAAGGTGGCTGGGGGGGGTATTTAGGTTCTTTGGTTAATGTTTGTTTCTTTTGTCTGTTTCTTTTTCTTTCATTTCTACACATTCATGCAGTATTTCATGGTTCTAACAAAGCAGCAGTAAAAAAAGCTCTTGAAGCATGAAAATTAACTGGTGAGGGGCCTCATTGCTTTTTTTAAAATTGTAGTTTATTTATTTCTAAATACTTTTTTAAAAAACGATTAGAGGATCAGATGCATGATTTTTTTAATGGATGCAGATCTTCTATGAGGTGTCTCAAGATAAGTCTGAGGATTTGTATTTAGATGCCAGAAATGTTGTAGTTGCACTAATTTGAAATGTTTAGCTATAATTTATAAATATCCTCTGAGACATAATTTTGCATGCAAAATTACCCCATAATCTCTCTGTAGGTATGTTAATATATTTATGCATTGATGCCCTTTATCTAAATGACCTTTTTCCCCCCCTCTCCCTCCATAACTTTTGGTATCTAAATTGATGACAGCTCAATGACACAAGCAAGATAACAGTGCTGTGTATTATACATTTGTTTATATTATCGGCACTTCTCAGTATAGGTGGAAGGAACCATTACCTTTATTTAACAGTGGTTTTTCTTTTTTGTTGTTGTGTTTTACAGTTCTTTTCCCTGGTTCAGCCTGAACTATATACCAGGCCCTGCTGAAAATACCACCCAACAGTTTTCTTCTGCAGCTTATCCAGTTTCTCTTAAGTGCCCTGTACATATTGTATGTTTTATGATGAGATGCAGTTTCTTAATATGTATTACAGAAACACTACTGGTATTTGCAAATATATAGTAAAATTGTTTTATTGAACTCTCATTTTGGGGGCTTGGGCACATTAACAAATTAATCCATCTGTATAGGGCTTTTGCTGTTGGATAGAATAAAAATACCTACACAATTACTTGTTTCGTAGTAGGGCCCTTAAAATTCTCTGTGCAGAGCAGGCAGTGAAATAAGACGCTTGTCTTAGTTGGCTGCAAGATTTTGGGCCAGAAGTTTCTTCTGCAGTGGCAGTGTGTAGCAGCATTCTTGGTACAATAAGCATGGCACATATTGGAACAATTGCATTTTACTGCACAGGTAAGGAATGTGCCGCAGTATCTGTATGTTTGCACCCCTCCAGCCACAGACACACAGACACAGCGCGTATTTGAAGATCTGCAGAGACTTTTCATTTTCATTTGACAAGTCAGCAAAAGCCCTACGCTTGATTCAACCAAAAAAAAAAAAAAAAATTTCCATACCTTCTCTTTTAAGTTTTACAAAATTTATGTGGTAGGTGTAAAAGAAAACATAGTGAACTGTACCATATTATTAACCCCTAAATCAAACTTTTTTTGTCTTGTGTATCTTGATTTTTCTGTGTGCTTTATAGTGAAGCAGCCGACACGAGTCGTTGTTCATAAAACAGCTTTTGAAAGTTGAGAGCACACCCCTGGAGAACCGACTGTGCTTGCTTACGTTTGGTTCATGACTTAAAAATCGAGTACAGGTGATGAAATCTTGGCAGTGTTAACAAAAAAGTAGTGTGTATTGTGCTATTTTTTTGCTCTAGAAACTTAACCATTTGTAGAGAAAAAGGAACAGTCAAATTTTCACCCATTGAAGTTTCATTCTGACAAAAAAAAAAAAAAATTAATGATAAATATTAATAGACATCAAGCTTTGTATTTTAGCCAACATAAGTACTTTCAACAAACTCAGGTGGTGTATCAGGGAGACATTTTCTGGGTGTATTTGTGTATTTTCTGCCTCTGGAAAGGAATGCGCTCTAATGCCAGGCTGTTTCTCTGCAGGAGTTATTCCTGATGAGACTAAGGCTTTGTCTCTCTTGGCACCAGCTAACGCCGTGGCAGGTCTGCTGCCCGGGGGGGGACTCCTGCCCACTCCCAACCCACTCTCTCAGGTAGGTTTGCCTCTCGGAGTCGAGGGAAACCATTCCGTGTTTTCTCTTGCCTTTTAACTTACTTTCTGTTGGTTGTTTTTCTCAGGACAAATAGACTGAGGTGCTAATGCTATTCCTAGAAAGTTTGAATTGATGTTTCTTGATGGATTCTTACAGCTCTCTGATACAAGTTGTGGCAGAACGGTGTTAATTTATTACATGGGATGCTTTGCTTTCCCTAATATGAGGCTCCCGGTATCTCAGGGGTCCTGTGTTTTTCTCTCTCCTCCCTCTTTTATCCATTGTACGCCCACAGACAGATGTGACAAGCAGTAGAGATCTCATAGATTTTAAATTCGTGCAGTTGAAGGAGTTGATGTGCTGTGGAGATACCTCCCTTAATACTCCGACCAAGGGGAAAAACTTGCAGCCTGTATTCCTTTCTCTTCTAAATACACAAGAATTCAGGCAGAAGATGAGCAGTAAGAATAATACAGTGTGGAAAAAGTTTCAGTCAAAACACGTACCTTACTAGAGAACAGGGAATCAGGAAAATTAACAAGACTAAAGCTTCGTTCATTCTGCAGTTCTCAGATCTACTTCTTGTGCTTGGCTCATTTTTGTGTATTTTCTGTTATGATTTGTGATTGCATGAAACATACTTGCCGTTGAGTTGTTCAGAAGGTCTCTTTAACCCAATGTAGAAGGAAAAGTCGGAAGTTTAACTTTGAAACTCAAGGAAAGGGATGGAAGAAACAAATACAGTCTTAAAGATTTCTTTCACCAAAAACTGTATGTATGTAAAGTCCTGAAAATGGTTGTGGAACCGTCTTAATTTTAGTTCTGTCAGTGAATCCCAGCCTACTCCCAATCTGCTTAATGGTAGAATTTATTTAACTCTTCCATTTATGGTCATTCTTTTCAAAGATTGTTGTTTAGCTCCTTTTGACTTAATTGGAGTCGGGCATTTAACTCAGTAAAAACGCATTTAGCTGTGGTTTTTGTTCACAAAATCAGCGTGTGGGGATGTGGCTGTTTGTTTCGGGGCGGCAGGGAGAAGCCTGTGCTGTTTCAGGAGCTCAGTGAACTCAGAAGCTCACTGGCAAAGAGTGGAAGGTTCCTGGCTCTTCACTACGTGCTTTTGTGCTGGCTCTGGAGCAACTCGGGTCCCTTGGTGTTGTGTTAGCTCAATGCAGCCCGCACAAAAATACGTTTTTTGACGACTCAGTGAGCAGACAGTGAGAAGGAAGAAAGGGAGAGCAAGACCTCAGCAGCAGCAGAGCATAAAATTAACATAAAGTCACGGGGATTTTAGCACAGGCTATGTTTTGTTTCAGTGGATGGTTTGATTGTCTCACTTCAGGTGACTAAAAAATGAGGTTCTTCTATGAGGCGTTTAGGTTAATTTAAGGAATTCAGACCTATGCTGTCATTCTACTTTTTATTCCAGTAGCTTTTCGACCCATTTCCCAATTCCAACCAAATTTAAGAGATTTGCAGAGATGTAATAATATTACATTGTCTTTTAACATAAATGATGTTAATTTCAACCCTAAGTTGATTCAGATGTATGGGAGTTGGCTCAGAAACTTGTAATGAGTTTTCATTTTAACACCTGAAAATAATTTCATTTTAAGCTATTTCTCGAATGTAGTCTTTTGTTTTTTTCCCCTACCCATTGGGATGCAGAGGAAACAGAATTTCATTTTAGAATATTTATAGGGAAAAAAATATCTTTCATGTAATGAACTTCAGAATATCTGAATAGGGAAACCTGAAATACTCTTGCTGACGTTAGTATAATGTTTTCTGTAGCTGGAAACCTAAGTAAAACCTAAGTTTCCCCATGTCTAATGCTTGGGAATCTTGATCTCGGCACTTTTTATCCAATGAAGATGATTTTTTGTCTAATTGCTGTTCTCCTTACAGATCGGTGCTGTCCCTTTAGCTGCTTTAGGAGCTCCCGCTCTCGATCCTGCCCTGGCTGCTCTCGGGCTTCCTGGAGCAAACTTAAACTCTCAGGTACCTCACCCAGTCTGCAGTTTCTCAGCATTCAGAAGTATATTAAATAGCAGGCTGAAGAGCTGGAAATACTATACTTGGGTCTGAAGAAGTGTTACAAAAATACTACTTTTTATTATAAGCTTGGCTCAGTGTAGCCTGCACAGGTGGCCGGTGCTTTGAAATTCTGAGATTTTTAAATAGAATTATGTTTTTGGGAGTAGCAGGTTTACATAGGAACACTTTTCTTTTGCTACGCTCTTTTCTGTATTTCAAGTATTTTTCATTTGTATCGGTTTAACAGCCACTGTCTGAAAAACCTAGTGATTTGGAATAAATAGTATCTGCGGGAGTATCAAATTAAATGCGGGAAAGACCTAAAAATAATTTGGGACTAGTAATGAAGTGTTTCAGATATGCTCATTTTCAAGTGCTGAATCTGTTCTGTACTTACAGTAAAAGAAAAATTGTTTGATGAAAATATGGAGGAGACTTTATTAGACTGTAGTCTTTTAAAATGAATAAAAAAAGATTTAAATACTAAGTACTAGTAGAATATTGAGTTAATATTTAAGATAAGAACCAAATACTGTACAGAGAACACGTGTTACAAGAAGTAATAATTAAATGCATTGCTAAGAAATCCATCATTCAGCATTCTGTGTATGCATGGCATGTGTAGTAACAAGCAAATACTGGTGATAAAGAAATAAAAAATTTAAAAAATCATCCTAAACACATATTAGAAAAATGTAAATGTAATGTGATGAAGGGTTGTTTCCTTTGTCCATTAAGGGAGCTGATTTCAACAAACTGTTAGGATTCAGCACACGGTTGCCTCTGGATAAAGAAAATTGGTGGAGACTAAACATTCTGCTGTTAATACCCCACTGGCACAGGAGGTGGCCAGTTACAATAATCTCTGGATTTGCCTCAGAGCTGTAAAATATATTTTTGGTGGGATTCTTAGAGTAAAGAAGCTTTTGGTTTTTGTTCATAAATTGACATTGAGGACTGTCCATAGGCAGGCAACTGGGTTCTCTAATGAGGTCTCTGTTCTCTTGAAGGAACAGAGAAATAACCTGTAAATTTATTTTAAAGTGCTTTAATTCTGCCCAGGAAAGGGCCAATGTTTGGCCACCATGGGAAAAAAAGGTACCTGAGCACAACCGAAAGGTGAAATTCTCACCCTCAGCAAATCTACAAATTTGAAAACAGAACAATATGCCTTTTGTCTGTACCTTCTTTGGGGTGTGGGGTTTGTTTTATGGAGAGTTTTTTTTATCTATGGAGACCTTTCACTGTAGCCGTTGCCAAGGAAGAGAATCTCCTTAAGCATACACATCTCCCAACATGGCTTTAACTTCTTTTTTTTTTTTTCCCCCCCCTCACAGTCTCTTGCAGCAGATCAACTACTAAAACTTATGAGCACAGTGGATCCAAAGTAAGTATTTACAAATATTTACAAATATTTATATTGCAATATACTCAATCTCAGGAATATCTATTGGGATTCACTATCCAGTCTTTGCCCTGCTGGGTCTGACTAAGGTTGGAGAAAAACAGTGTCCTGGGGATCTTGTGCAGACACTTTTTACTGTGGTAGAGAGAAGAAGCAGGTACCTTGGTCCTGAAGGGCCATGCCCATGGCAGGGGCTGGACGAGGGGACCTCTAAAGGTCCCTCCCCACCCAAAACATTCCGTGATCCTGTGGCTGAGAAAGAGCCAAGACCAGCAACTGGTGTAAAAGCCAACAATAAAAGAGTCTATTTACGTTACAGCCATCAGGAGATAATAAAAGCCAACATGTCTTATTACGTGGTAGAAAAAGGGAGCAAAAAGCAGTAGCGTGAGTATTTGCTAGTTTTTATTTCAGTATTCAGAAAAAGGATAACTTTATTCAAAATATTATGGCATGGGGACAGCAAGTAGGGAAGGGTGGTAGCACTTCATGTATTCATGTGCCATTAAGCTATTGATGAGGTTGGAGCAGGATGGTGAAGAAAACGTGTACCATAGGGAAACAGCTATTGGACAAATTAGTAGATGAAAAGTGCAGTAAATGCAAAGAAACCGCTTCTGCCTCAGAAAGCCTTGGGACTGCTAATTGCAGGGAGCTTTGGGGAGAATTCTTTCAACTCTGGGCTTGGGGAAGGTTTGTCAGTGTGCATTTCTCCTGCTGCTGAATTGGCTAAATAGATCTTTCCTGCTATTTACAGTTTACTGGAATTCTGAGAGCCGTATGTGCAGGTGTCTTGTGGCACCGTTCCCACATCTTACACTTACTCTGTTATCTGAATGGAGATGAAACACAGGCAGATCCTGATTCCCTTGGATCAGCTGCTTTGAATAGGCTGAAAATCTATTTCTTTGATTCCTCAACACTGAATTGCTGTAATCCTTTTTCGTCTGCCAGGTTGAACCATGTTGCTGCAGGCCTTGTCTCACCCAGTCTGAAGTCAGATACCTCCAGTAAAGAAATCGAAGAAGCTATGAAAAGAGTCCGAGAAGCACAGTCACTAATCTCTGCTGCTATAGAGCCCGGTGAGTTTAACTCCTACAGTAGGATTTAAATCCTAGAATCCAATTCACGATGGAGTTTTGATGTACATGATAAAAGTTAATGGTCTGCAAAATACTGGCTTAATGCTTTCGTGTTTTATAGGGACTTAATTTATAGTTGACAGCTTTTTAATTGTCTTGCAGCGTGAACACTGTGTGTGTGCTGCAGAACGATGCAGGAATTTACTCATCTGTTGTGTTTTTCCCAAAATTCACTTGATTTGAAGATTGCAAAATGCTTGAGCTTCCCCTGGTGGAAGTTCATACTGGAGATCTGATTGGAAGCAGCAAGTGGCTTAACCGCTTGGCATCCTAGTGGTGTTTGTTCTTGAGGATGATTTTCTTTTATTGGCATTTCTAATCTGTGGAAGTTTGTAAATAATTCTTTGTTTTTGTAGTTTATTTCAGTAGATTTTATTTTAGAATAAATTGCAGCAGTTCATCCACAGATCTCAGAGCCACTGAAGTAACTTGCAGCACTGGAAATAGAGTTTTGCAGCCTCCTGATGGTTCTCAGGAAAGAATAGAGCTCCTGTTCTTTTACTGTACTGGAAAAATGTGCTGATTGTTTTGCTTTTTGTGGGAAATTCAAAACAGTAATTTGAGAGATTCTTTAGCCCTTTGCAAAACAGCAGAGATGCTGAGATTTTCCCAAGACCTCCCCTTGCCCTGCAGCTGTCACCTTGCAACTAACTTAAATTTAACGTTTTCTGCACTTTGACTTCTCCAGTTTTGCATAAAACTTTCTGTTGGTTTTATGCCATGTACACATCTGTGTCACATGTTTGTTCCTTGTGTCATCTTTGGAGGAAAAGGACAGATAAGCCTTAATTTCAAATGTCAAAATATTCCTTAGGTTTTCTTTATCTTATGAATATCTAGCGTGAAGCTCAACTTCCTTTCCTTTATAAAATCTTCTTGAATGCTAAAATAACATTGGGGGTTTTCAACTATTCTTTTCCTTTTTTAACTCCAGACAAAAAAGATGAGAAACGAAGGCATTCGAGGTCAAGGTCACGCTCAAGGAGGAGGAGGACACCTTCTTCATCTAGACACAGGTAGTTGCCTTATTTGCTTTAAGGAAAGAAACAACAAAAAGGCATAGCTGATACAATTCCTTCAAAAATACTTCTTGAAGTGACACTCCTCTCCTGGTGGAGGAACGGAAACAGTGTGAGGAAAGCTGTGATTTGGCTGGAGTGCGGGATGGAGCCTCCCTCTGCTTTTGTAGGAAGGGTGGGAGAGAGGGGAGAGCAAAAAATACCTCAGGAATAGCTTAAACTGCAGCAGAAAGAACTTGGGGACGCCTACTCCTACCTAGCAGTGTTTGGACTCTGGCTTTATTTAACAATAAATTGTTTCTTGTGTCAGATAAGAAACACCTTCGCACAGAGGCTCATTTGCTAATTAAAACTTGTGTATCAAAATTTCCTGTATTTGCCTCCCCTGTGCCATGTGTTCCCGGCAGACGGTCGAGAAGCAGATCGAGGAGAAGGTCCCACTCAAAGTCGAGGAGCAGGAGACGATCTAAAAGCCCCAGGCGGAGGAGGTCTCACTCCAGAGAGAGGAGCAGAAGGTCGAGGAGCACATCCAAAACCAGGTAACTGCATCAGTACATCTCTGCTCTTTGCTAGAGATTAAACTATTACATTAACTTAAAAAAAACCAAACAAAAACACTAGGGTAGAATGAACTGGTGGCTCTTTTTAAAGTCAAAGTCTCTTGTAATGTCTTATAGAATGATATGAATGGTATGTCTTTGGAAAACAGGAGCTGCGAGCATCCACACTTGCAGATATCTGTATGCAGAAGCTACAAATGAGCTGTTCTTTTATTTTGTTGTAGATAATTGTAATTTTTGTTTCCACTGAAACAATGTGACTGGCCCCAGAAATACTGAGCAGCATACTATCCAGTGCAGTCACTTCATTCCTTTCCCTGCGTAGCAAAAGTAGCGAATGCTGTTTTGACTAGTTTGAAAATCAAACTTAACATCTGTATTTTACTAAAAGGGATAAAAAGAAGGAAGAGAAAGAGAAGAAGCGTTCTAAAACTCCTCCCAAAAGCTACAGCACAACCAGGCGATCGAGAAGCACAAGCAGGTATGGAAACACGGCCGGTTCCCTCCATCTCTGCTTCCAGCAGGCAATGGCCACTGTCATCGAGCAGTCTCGTGTGTCACGGGACCGTGACCCAGCTGGGAATATATTGGCTGCACTCACAAATGAGTGAACACTCTCTGCCTGGGTCTACAGGATGCTTTATTTTTCCCCTGATACTCTAATTTTCTGGAGGAAGAGTTTCTACTTGCTCTGTATCAAAGAGCGTGATGCTTTGAGGTCACTGTTCAACTCTTTCCCGATTTACGGAATGATTACATGCAAAACATGTTATTCTTTTTTAAGACTTTTCTAAAATTAACTTGCAATATTAACAAGAACAAGCTGTTTCGTTTCTATTTGCAAGAAGAACCAGTGTCCCTAACACAGCGTGAGCTTGGCAGCTTGTTCCTGAGGGTGGAGGTGGAACAGGGAAGAACTTGCTCTGCTGATCAGCAGCTGGGGGGGGGATTTTCAGCACTTCCAAGAGTAAATATCCATTTGGAGTTCTGTGTATTTGCTGCCTTTTGAGCCCTGCTGGGCTTGGAGCCAGAGGGAATCACAGAAACGTTTGGGTGGGAAGGGACCTTAAAGATCATCGAGTTCCACCCCCTGCCCTGGGCAGGGACACCTCCCACCAGACCAGGTTGCCCAAAGCCCCATCCAGCCTGGTCTTGAGTATGTGTAGCTTTAAAAACAAAACAAACAAAAAGCCAAAAAAAACTTTCATCACTTTTTCCTGCAGGGAAAGACGACGTAGGAGAAGCAGGAGCGGATCCCGGTCGCCTAAAAAACCCAGGTCTCCTAAAAGGAAAACGTCCCGGTCCCCATCGCCAAGAAGGTCAGTTGAGCCTTTTGGCTAAAAAAAAATAAAAATGTAATAATAAAGGTGTCTGGGTGGGAAATTCCTGAGGAGTGAGCTCTGGCCACGGTCACAGTGGGGATCGTTGGAACACGGGGTGTGTTTGGTGCTTGGCTTAAACCCAGGCGTGGGTTGACTTGAGAGAGGGGGTGGATCTCTGCTGCTGCTTTTGATGCCATTTAATGTGTTTTGAGCACAGGACTGCTCTGGGAGTACCCAAAAACTCCAAAACTGGGATATTCCAGGACTGAGGAGAGACCTGGAGTTCCCAGCCCGTTGGCTCTCTGTGACAGGAGTCACCTGGGCATTTGGTGATCCTCAAACTGGAGCTGCTCCTTCATCAGACCCTCTAGAGCTGATGGGCTTACCAGGCTCTTACCCTGGTGGTGTGTTCCATCCAGACCTAAGAAATGAGGTTTTTTGGTTATTCTCTGAAAGCCCGTGGTGTGTTGTAGTTGCACAGAGCTCGTTCTCCCTTTGGGTGTGTAATTTTGGGTAAGGTCAGGACGTGGTCTGTGTTCCAGTTCCAGAGTGGCGAGGTCGCGCTGTTCATTCTTTCTGTGCTTTTCCCATTGCAGACATAAAAAGGAAAAAAAGAAGGATAAAGACAAGGAGAGGAGTCGAGATGAGAGGGAGCGGTCAACCAGCAAGAAGAAGAAGAGCAAAGACAAGGAGAAGGATCGGGAACGGAAATCCGAGAGCGACAAAGACGTGAAAGTATGTTTAAAACCCTCCTCAACCACGCGGCCTGGGCTGTCCCGTTACCCCGGAACAGGGGCTTTGAGAGCAAGTTTTACCTTTGTTTTTTATCTCGGCAAAGCAGGTCACAAGGGATTACGACGAAGAAGAGCAAGGGTATGACAGCGAGAAGGAGAAAAAGGAGGAAAAGAAAATGGCGGATTCTTCTTCCCCGAAAGGAAAGGAGTCCGGGGCCGAGAAAGGGAGCGGGGATTCCGCCCGGGAATCCAAAGTGAACGGGGACGATCACCACGAGGAGGACATGGACATGAGTGACTGAGCCCTGTCCCCGCAGCCGGCGCCGCGGTCGGTGTCATTCCTCTGTCATTCTTTTATGCTGTACCTGTTAATCCTCAATTAGATGTATGATAACAGCTCTGCGCTACGCCCCGTTTGTAAATCCCCCCCCCCCCCCCCTACTAACTCCCCCCCAGAAGCTTCCTGGAGGGGTGAGCAGCCTCCTGGCGGCCCCAGGGGTGGCGGAGCCCGGCCGTCGCGGTGTCATTTCGGCGAAGGAAGCGCTGCATGTGTCTCCAGCGGGCAGGGGCCGGGCGGCGTGTGGCCCCCGGTGACCCAGCTCACCCCCATAGCGTCCCCCACCCCCCCCCGCAGGCCTCCTCCGGGGCACAAACAGCCTCCCCGTGCCCGGTCCTGCCGCTACGGGGGGACCTACTTAAGGGTCTTAAGTGTGACTACACAAAAAAAAAACAAAACAAACCTGTCAGTACATCTGAAAATGAGCGTCCCGATCCTTCCGATCGTCCTCATCCTCCTGATCTAGGTAGTTCTTGGTTTCTGTTGTATTTTTTTAAGCCATGTGGCTGGGGTTGCTTGGTTTTGTTTTTTCTGGTTTCGGTTGGCTTTTGACAAGAGTTAAAATGCACTAACCTTTTTGAGGGCTTTTGTTGTTGTCGTTGGGTTTTATTATTTTATATTTTTTTTTAAAAAAAAAAAAAATCCGTTCCAGTCCGTCTCAGGCGAGGTGTGGTGGTTCCCCAGCCTCGGGAGGGGACAGACTCCACCTGATCGGTGCCCGGTGACGGACGGTCGGTGCGGTTTCCCCGGCGCAGGCGGTTTGATTTCGTTGCAGAAAAGGGTAGTGCATTTTAAACCTGACCTTCCTCCGCTTTCCAAAGCAGGTCGACTTGATAATGTACTTTTTACTTGATCTCAAGTTGTATAAACTAATAAATTTGTGTTTGCTGTCACTGCAGTAGTAGCCTCATGCGCACGGTGAGCCCACCTTCTCCGCAGAGTAGTTAGAGAAGCCGTTTCCTCCCTCGTGCCCCTTCCAGAGCTTTTACTTTTGTGCAGGTAAAGAAAAACAACCCCGAGCCGAGCGTGGGCTGGGTCTGTGCCATGTCGATGTACAGTTTCTGAAATTGTTTTACAGAACTTTGATAATAAAACCCTTAAACTCACAGTCGTGTTGCTGGAAACCTCTGCTGGTGTTTGTTTGCACCCGGGAACTTAGGAAACTTCACCTCCTTCCCTCAGAGCCTGCCTTTTTACTCATCCCACCCATTTTTAAGGTGACTTAAGGTAAGGACTTGGTCTCTGCAAAGCCTGGAGGTGAGAGCTGAGGAGGTGCCCTTGCAGCTCCTTAGGGTAACTAACAAATTACTTTAATTTTGGGGAATGAAGGGAATGAGCTTAAGCCTTCTAAGTCTTCTTCAATCTTATAGCAGTAGAGCAGATCTGGGGTGGTGGGGTCCCACCAGTCCCTCCCCATTCCTCAAGGGCTGCCTGTAATTAAATTTAGGTTGTTTTGAGTTGATTTTACTGGGGTGTGTTCTGCTTCACAGAGGGCAAAGAACAGTCTAGAATGAAAATGCAGGATTTTATTTTTAAAAATGACCAGTAAAATGCCCTTGCAGGACGCAGCAGGGTGAGCTCAGCCCCCGGGATCCAACCCCTGCCCAAAGGCATGTCCCCCCTCCCCGCAAATACCCCCTGAACCCGGTGGTGACAGCGGGGCTGAACAGAATCAAAGAGCACGGTTTGGTCTTTATTCTAACAAATGATACAACCAAAAATTCCTATTAGTGAAGGTCAGTTAAAAACATGGACCAGACAAACCAGTAAAATGCAAAAGAAAAACCCCAAAAACAAACCATACAAAAAGCAGGAGACTCCTTAGCACGGATGAACCAACACCCTCCCCCTCCCGGGAGTTACAGATCAAGAACAAATACGTAGAACAACCCCAAAGCAGACAGTGGCTTTGAACATCACCCCGGGCAGGGGGGGGTTTCCAGCACAGACCCCCCCCAGAGGGGGTGTTTGTAACGGGGAATGGTGGGGGGGGTTGTGCAGGGGCCGGGACAGCAGCTCCTGGGGAGGGGGGGAAGGAAACACTTTCCCTTTTTGCCACAACCCAAAGCAGTGGTTTGGAAGACCAGGAAACCCGCTGGGTAAAGGAACAACCCCAGGAATTCTTTTGCAACCATTTCTTATTTGAGTTTACCAAAATTAATGGCTGGGTTTTAATAGTCATTAAAAAAAAAAAAAAAAACCAACCCACAAACAAACACCTTCACGGCCATCGGGGGGAAAAAATAAGTAGTGAGAGTGAAAAGAATTGGTGGCCAAACTCTGAGATGAGGTGGCCTCTCCCGAACGCTGGCAGCGAGGATTTCCCCACCTTGGCCACCACGGGGACAAGAGCAGCTTCAACACATGGGTCTGATCCTTCCCACGGTGTCCTGGGGCCAGGACAGTCCCCACACCCACGAAGGGCCAAGGGTGTCCCCAACATGGTCTCAAGGAGAAGATAAGGAGGGGGGGGGAAACAAAAAATTAAGTTTCTCTAGGTCAATCCTGCTAGAAAACATGAATTTCCAGCAGGGATGTGGGGAGGAGGGGGGGGGGTGAAGGGCTCCCTCTGCGCTGGGAACACTTCTCCCTCCCACGGAGCATCCAGAGCCACAAAAAAACACACTGTGCGTCCCTACAGCACAAAAACCTCGCAAGAAAAACAAGGGCTAGTGAGTAAGACATGAACGTCAGCGTGGAGAGCCACCACTACAGAATGGCACCAGTACAGCCAGGCTGCTGGGACACCCCGAGGGCATCTCGGGTCCCCGGGGTCGGCTCAGCCCAATGCCCCTCCGGCTCCCGAGGATCCATCAGGAACCTGCCCCTTTCCAAACTCGTCCCTGGGAATGTTTTGGGCAGAAAACACATCACCAACAGCCGGAGGGAAAGGACTCGAGGAGCAGCTTCATGGGGCTGTCACAGGAATCTGGGAACAGTCACCGAACAGAAGGGACAAAGTGGTGGGAGCCAGGTCCTCAGGGAGAAGAACAGAAACAGCGGGGTACACTCACCCGAAAAATGCAAAAAGACCACCAAAGTCCCCCAAATCCGTGTCTACCCTTCTCTGCTGACACTCCCAAATGAAAGCAAGCCCTAGTGTACACCAACCCGCTACTAAAAGTTCCTGCAAATCTTCAAAAGTATCAAAGTCAGTGGTTGTGTACTCACGAGGGGTAAAAAACCCCACAAAACCTGCAGCTGGAGCCTGGGGAATCCAGGCAGAAGCTCCAGGACCCTCTGGGGCTGGGTCAGACACCCCCTCCCACAGCAGGAGGCAGGGAGACACAGAACCCCCCCCTTCGCACCCGAGGCTCCACAAAAAGCTCTTATTTTTATTTTTAAAGCCTGGAAAATCCAGTCCATCCCAGTGCTCTACAGCTGGGAGGCCTCCTGCCCCTGTCGGGTCCAAAAAACACAAAGAAATACGAAACGTGTGGTTTTTTCCCTGTAACACTAAGAAATAAGGATTTCTGACACTCCCCTTCCGCAGAAAGGTGGGGGGTTCCCCAGCACCCGGCAGAAGACCTGGTCCCAGGTGGGAAAAACCTAGCTTTGACCCCACCGACACCAAGTGCCAACCTCCAGCACCCCGAGGGTGACTCCATCCTGACACTCAGCCCCCATCGTGGCTGCTCCAGGTGGGTGTCCTTATCCCACCCACGTGAAACGCCTGGGGGAACTCTCATCATCACTTGGGAGACCAAGTTCTATCATTCCCAGGGAACCTTCCACAGCTGCTGGGATACAGTACCTCAAAGTGATCACAGCTCTACGCTTCCCTTTGCTCCATCAACCCCCCACCTACAGTTTTATTTTGGGTTTGATTCCCATTGGATTCAGACGAGAGCCCGCAGCGCCAGCCCCCCTCACCCATCCCACTCCAGCTCCACGGGGAGCCTGAGGAGCATCAACCCCGGCTTTGAGTCCATCGGGACTTTGCTGACCTTCCCATGGTTCCATAGATCCCGTGGTTCCATCCAGCAGTTCCCTCTTCTCCAGAGCGGCCCCTGGGGGGTCACACAGATGATTCCAGAGGTTTCCACAAGAACATCTGCTTCAGCTGGTGTTTCCATGGTCCCTCCGTGTGTCCGTACGGCCACCTCCATCCACCCCCTGCAGGGTCGCTCCGCTTGGCTTCCTTCGCTAAGCGCCGGTGACAATCTTCGTTATAAAGTTTGATACTTAACTCTATTGTAATTTCCAGAAAAGAGAATTTTAACTACAGTGCACAAAGAATATAATTTTGAAAATATTTACATTATTTTTTTTTTTTTTGTACAATTACACCACAGCACTTTAATCTAAATTTCTTAATACAAACAAATAGCACCATTAGCCTTTTGCACAAGTTCTTCCCAACAGACCCAAGAGCTGGATTGCTGTCAGATGAGGGGACCGGGACCACTTGGACCCAGAACAAGCTCGAGAGGGGGGAGCGCTGAAAGCCAGAACGCTACGAGGAAGGAAATTAAATCTGGAAACTCCCTAAGCATCTGCAAATAAAAAAAAAAAAATCTTCCAAGGTGAGCCCTATTCCGTGTGCGCTACAATGGAGCCAACTCCAAGAGAAACCTCCTCATCTGAAGATTTAACACTCGAGCAGCAGGTAACCCCGGGGATGCTCAACCCTCACGGAGCAAGTCTCCCAAAGTGGAGGTGGAAAAAAAAAAAAAAGCAGGGACGAAGCGAGGATTCCCAGCCAGGGAAGCTCCGAGCACGACCAGGGACAGGGCAGGGAAGGGCAGGGCAGAGCCAAGGGGGCTGAGGAAGGGCTGGGGGAGGAAGAGCAGGGTCCGAGACACGGCCAGCACCACCACGGGTGGCTCTCGGGTGCTGGGGGGGTCCCCGACTCCCCGCAGAGCCAGCGCTGCCTCCGAACTCTACTGCGGGAGGAAAACGCAATGATTATTTTTTGTTTAATGGTTACCATTTGGTTCATTCCTCTACAGAAAACGCATTCCTTCTAATATACGTTCGACTAACATTCAAATTACTGAGCTATACAGAATGATACATAGTTTACAATTCAGGAAAACAAAGCTTGAAAGAATATAATATGGTCGTTTTAAGAGCGGCGGGGTGTTTCACCGGGCTAACATCCAGCTAAGACATCTCCACTTTGACGCTAATGGTCCAAGAGTGCTTTTTGTATCACCAAGAAATGTAGAAAAAATTTAAAAACGAATGCTAGTCCTCAGGGCTGTTGAGTGTTGTGGGGTGACCGAGGCGCCAGACCCCCTCGCTCGCAGCACTGGATGTAGAAAAGGGTGAGGGAGACACGGGGAGACTCGCTGGAGACCAGGAACCACATCAGATGCCCGTTTTGGGGACTACAGCAGCCAGTCGACGCCTGTTCCCTTTTTCTTCTGGGTTGTTTAAGTTTATCCCTTTCTCTCTGAGCCACTTTCCCATCTCTGTCCGTGGGCCGTTGGCATCCCCTGGCTTTCGCCGCGGGAAGGCTGGTGCCGGTGCTCACCACGAGGTTCCAGTTGAGTTAGAGATCGGGGAAACGGCTGGGGTCCTCCTTGTAGTCGTCGGGAATAGTGAAGATGGAGTCGTCAAACTCGTCGTAACGGAACTCCTGGAACGTCACAGTGGCTGTGATGGTGGGAAATACAGGAATATCTAGGGAGGAGGCAAAAGGGAACGATGAGGAGCAAAGAAATAGAGGTTTATCAGCAGTTACCAACCACCACCTAAAGGTTTGTAGCTTCAGATTTGCCACAGCCACAGAGGCTTGTTTGGTACCTGCAGGCTGGTGATGCACAGCTCTTAAGGAGGAGGTGGATTAAAGCAAGGGATTTCAGAATTACACTCGGATACCCCCAGTGCAGAAACAATACCCAACTCAATACACCACTCAACATCTGTCAATATTACTAATTATAAAATTCTATGATTAATTCTGCGGGTTTCCTTTCCTGACACAGACACCAAGGTGCTGTGAACACCCAGATTAATCTGTTAAAACAGAGGACGTTGGCCTGGGAGTGACACAAGATCAATGAACCTTGCCCCACGTAGGCTTCAGCTGAGCAAATCCACAGGAAAAAACAAGTCTTTTTAATGTTTGCTTTAAAACATAAGCCTTTTCCATTTTGAACTGAGGATTAACACTTCAGTTACCCCCAATAACCCACCCCCAATAGCTCAGGAGGCAGGACGTGGTCAGTTCAGAATCCCTGAGCTAAAGCAGTTTCCTGGGATGCAAGAAATCCTATAATGCTTAGAATTTTTGGCAGTTTAGGCTGTGATGATCTATACCACGAATAAACTACTTTATACATTTCCATTTGTTAGAAGTGTAGTAGTTTTCTATTTACGCGTAAGTGAAAAATACATCACCAGTAATCCTTGAGGAAAAAGAAATATAAATAAAGCTACAAAATACTTAACGCATGACCAAGATCATCCTTTAATGCAGGGATAATTCTGCATCTCCACATCCCTCAGAGCAAGACACTAGGAAAACGTAAAACACAGAGCTCTCTTCCTGACTGGACTATATTCACCTTTCAGCTCCAGATTTTCCATTAATGTCACTTCCACTAACTTAACTATTTCTCCTGAAATCTAATGCAGCACACTCTTAGGATAGAGAGTTTGTTTCCAAAAACTCAGCACAGGTTTTGATCATTATCACCCCAGTACACACACACATTCTGGAAATACAAAGCCCCGAGAGCTGATCTCACCTAATTTTACAGGAAAGCCTGGTGGAAGCTTCATCTGAACAAATTCTCTAAGTTTGTTAAAGTGCTTGAAGGGTGCAATTACTTCTAAAACATTCAACAATCTGAAAAGGAAAACAGATTTCATTACAAAAGCCTTCTTTCAGGAGCTGTCCCCGTAGAAAAAGGTAAAAATGACCCGAAGAAGATGATAAAAGGAGCTGAAAAATTACATCATGCATTATATACAACATTACAGCTATCTCCTTAGAGCTTCAGCACCAGCATCCTCACACACAGTTCTCAGTGCTCCACATTGTATTGCTACGTGTACAAATAAGTCCAAATAAAGATGGAAATACTGGGTTTTCTCCTCATTTTACACAGGAGATGGAAGCCACACCCTCTGCCCCGTGGGCATAAGGGACCCGACGTGGCCGCTGGGGGTTCAGAGGACGTAACTTTGCGGTAAAACTCGTTACGGGCAAAACGGTTTCAGGATCCTGTGGAATGGGGCCTCGGGAGGAGTTAATGATAAACCCGGTGAAACCTCTGCTCTTATCAGGCAAGATAAGCACCGGGCTCTCCCAGTGACACCAGCACCGAGGGCTCTAAGGCAGGAAGAATTCCACAGTTCATAGCCCCGCTAAAACACCTCCCACGTAGAAATACCGTTCCCGGCCAGGAATTCCCACTTACGATTCAATTCCTAAGGGGAACTCCTGGCTCATGGCTATGGTGGCTTTGAAGGTTTTCTTGCTCTCTTTGCAGACCAGCTCCCGGCCCAGGTGAGGAGCCCTGCGAGGGGCAGCGGATAAAAACAAAGTCAGCTTTTCTCTCACTGAAACCTTGGCTTTTAAAGGAAGGAAGGAAAACTCAGGTTTAAAAACAGCAGTAAAGAAGCCCTACAATAAAGCAAATACTTGAAAAGTGAAAGCTGCGTGAAGTAAAGATGGGCTCAAGAACCATCACTTGGATACGGTGAGTTTTGCTCAACTGGGAGACAAGACAAAAGCAGGGAAACGACTTAAAAATCTTCAAATAATTATATATAAACACAATAGAAAGACATGTGGAGATACTCTGCTGTCACTGGGAGGCAAAACTGGAGAAGGCAGGACAGGACATTCTGCTGCAGGAGAGGGACAGACAGGTAACAAGAGAAGAGACCTTTTCCTCTTGGCTTTCTGCTGGCTAGAAACCTCAGCTTCCCACTGATCTCCCTCCAGTTAATCAGATTGTTAAAGGAGGAGAAATCTTAAACATAAATAAATATTTCTGTCCCAACAGTACCAGCTGTTCAAGCAGAACCTACTTATTCTGCTCCAACGTTCGTTCTGCCTCAAATACATTAAAAAAAATGAATTAATTTTAAAAAACCCAAGCCAGATCCATGTGCTGTTTCAGTAAGCCTGCAATATCACCACATTCCCTGGTAAGGTCTGACTCCAGGCCAGTAGAACACCTTTGGGGAAAGGACTTTTCTCACTGTTATTTACGGGACACACGCAGTACGTTTGTTGCCCCCCCCCCCCCCCCATTCAGCAGCCAGCCAGCTGCAGGCTGGGGAAAAGCACTCAACCACCTGCACCTCCTACAAACGATGCTTTCGTAAATTAATTTAAATTATAGCTGTTTGCTTCCTAGTTATGCACCTGCAGGGAAGTACCTTCCAAGGACCTGTATGTCTTTGGATTCCAGGAGCGTGCGGCTTTGTACGCTGCTACTAGAGTCTCATTAAATCATAACTTTTATTTTCAACATGGTGAATTGGATTATTTACTATCATAAGAGAAATGAATTACAGCAATGAATGTTCTTTGGAAAAAAAAAAAAAAAGAACAAGCTTGGACATGCATATTTTCAAAATGTTTAAATTTAAGCCGTGGGTACAAGTAGGTGCCAGTCCAGTGCTTTTATCACCAGCTGATGCAGTAATACTGGTTACAAACATGGGCACCAGCTTCCCAGCCAGTTCCTGAGGAACATTAAACACCCGAGACATCAAACCCAGTGTCCCTCTGTCCCCAGAAAACTAAACAAAAAGCCCCCACAAACCACAGAACCCCAAAAAAAACCCCAAAACACGACCCCAGACCAATAACCTAAGGTGTCAGCACCGTCAATAAAGCACAGCCACTTACTTTCCATTCTCAGCAGATATGTACTCTTCCCACGTAATGGTGTTGGGCGAGGGCGGAGTGAGCGACTGCCGTCTGACGGGCTGGTCGGAAAAAAACAGGGTTACCTCTCCTTACGTGCCCTCAGAATTTTGCCATTCAAAAGATGCAACTGTATTTCAACGCTACGAAGGACACCAACTATCCAGTTGGGAGCTGGGCACTTCCATCTCTAGGCTCCCTTTAGGGATTTGGCCTTAAACTGTATTTTACATCGAAGTTGGCTGGTTTAATACATGGGTTAATCAGTTAATTCCAGCATCTGAATGATGAGTAACAGAGCACAAGGCAACAGGGAAATAAATTAATGGTTTTTCAAAGGGTGCGCACGTGCTGCCAGCCAATGCCTGGCTCGCGCTGAATAGCTCTTGATTTCATGGGGATAATCACAGGCTTAGTCCATTATAATGAAGCTGAATGAAAACACGATTGAATAAAAATCCAGGAAGGCATTCTTCATACTAAGAGATTTGATTTAAAAGAAGTTAAAGTGATTTGCCACAGCCAAACCCATCATCTTTTACTAAGAGGCAAATTAAAGACTGAAATATCCAATATAATCACAGAAATTCTTCAATGTGAGCACTAATCAGGGTAATTCATTAACATATCATCATGATTATTATGTTTATTGTTGGAAAATTAAGACAGTCAAAACAGAATAAAAACATTATCTACAGATTTTGCTAAATGGCTGGTGTGAGAGATTATTCTCCTACGCAGAAATTCACACGCTGTGAAGAAATACTTAAGTTACCTCAAAATTTTGTTCCATTAAGCTGCCACCTTTACTCAGGCTCTCCATGATAGCTTTATTGCGAAGAATATCCTCCTCACTGAGATGCTCTCTTCGTTTCCTGGACTCTAATACAAGTCCATTCACCAAGTAGAAGTCAGCCAAGAAGTTTCCTACTCTTTCCTGCATGAAAGGAATTGGACATTAATGACTCACGGAAGATAAAAAAAAGACATTTAAATTCTTGTACATCCAAATAATTGTACTCCAGTGCAATAAGATACAGAAAGGACTGAAATGTTATGATTTACACAACTAATCACAAGAGCCCCAGGAGGAGGGGGAAGGGTTTGACCCTGCAAGAGGGGAGATGGAGCTGAGCTGTGGGGAAGAACTTGTTTG
>JAOQGH010000004.1:33274461-33287472 GCA_025769975.1 Gallinago jamesoni
TGGTGAGGGGTCTGGAGCACAAGTCTTGTGAGGAGAGGCTGAGGGAGCTGGGGGTGTTCAGCCTGGAGAAAATGAGGGTGAGGGGAGACCTTCTCATTCTCTCCAACTCCCTGAAAGGAGAGGGTAGCCAGGGGGGGTCGGTCTCTTCTCCCAAGGAACAGGCCATGGGACAAGAGGAAACGGCCTCAAGTTCTGCCAGGGGAGGGTCAGATTGGAGATTAGGAACGATTTTGACACAGAAAGGGTTAGGAAGCCTCGAAACAAACTGCCCAGGGCAGTGGTGGCGTCACCATCCCTGGAGGGGTTTCAAAGCTGGGCAGATGTGCTGCTGAGGGACACGGGTCAGTAGGTGTTTGGGCAGTGCTGGGTTGGTGGTTGGACTCCACGGTCTGAAAGGTCCTTTCCAACCCAGACCATTCTATGGTTCTATGATTCCATGGTATGTGGAGCACTGATAGCAGAGCACACAACTCATGGTCCTGTGCTCCACTTGCAACACACTACATTTTTCACCGAGACCATCAGTAAGAGCATGTGTCACTGCTGTCCCCAACACCTGGTGTGCACACACTGTGCAGATACAGCACCACCACCATCCCAAAGCCACACAGTTCTCAGCCAAGACAGCTCAACCTGCCCTCCCTTCTCTGCCTACGGCTAAAAGGTGACGATAGAATGACGAATAGTCCTTAAAATTAATGAGAGAAGCTAGCATTCCGTGTTTCCACACTTCGGATGAGCTGCCCTCCCTTGAAACGGTTCTTCAGTTTCGGAAAGTTTTACGTCAGTTTTAAGTCAGTTTTATGGAAAGTTTCCTCTCTGCATCGCATTAAAGCCCCCCCGCCCCATCGCAGCCGGAGCTGCAGGAATGTCTCCTCATGAGTAGATGGGCAGGAAGGAGGGACAGAGGCACTTCCCCAATTATTCTCCGGCTGTAGGTGTCACAGGAAACCGCACCAGTCCTTCCAGATGCAACAACCGTGAGTCACTGGCAAGCGCAGAGCTTGGAAAGGAAGAGATACCTCACCAGTGAATATACTATCTTTTGTGGTAAACAAACAAAAGCCCCGAGTGCTTTGCCAGCAAACACAGAGAGGTATTTTTATGGCTGCTTAAATATAGTGCCTAAGACAATAACAAGGCTGTACACTGAGCAGGGAAATCAGCTCCCATTTCCCAGCCAGGTTATGTTTCCAGTTAAACAAACAGGATGGAAATTCACCCCGTGCTTCAGAAAAGCCTGGCTGCAATGCTGTGGTACCCAGGCAAACGGTCTCCAGGCATCACCCAGAAAGACAGAAAAATGACTTTTTGATATCAGTAAGAGGGATTAAGGAGGTAGGAAAGGACCTGGGGCTCTCGGTGGATCAACACCCAACTGACAGCGAAAACATGCACCAAGGAGAAAAGGAGCAGAGGGAAGAAACACCTCTCCTTGCTATGCTATACACGAGGGGAAGCCATCCTGGGAATCTGCCAGCACTAACTGCTTTTTACCCTAGAGCTGAAACATAAAAGAACATTTTAAGAGGGGCTTGGAATAAATACTCACCCGTACCGAATTAAAGTTGGTAAACTCTTTTCTAGCAGTTTTGTTAGAAAGAGCATCTTTGATCAACGTTGTCTGTATTTATTAATGTGGTGTCATGCTACTCCAGCTCTATGGAAAGCATCCCTTCGTGACAGCTAATCACCTTGTAACCAAAACCACACAACCCCTTCTGCACCCAACAGGGCAAAACTTCTCGAGATGAACTAATGACCGTGACAAACTACAGCTTGAAACAGACACTGCAACAAGGCACAAGAGGAGGCACTTACACAGCTGATCACCAGTGCCTAAAAACACACAGTAAGTAATTACAAAACCAAAAACTATCCTACAAAGACAAAATGTCTTGTTTAAGACTGAGAAATTACAGAAAGGTTTCCGCCTCTGTTTCCTTCTGGGGTTCCTCTAGTCTGGGGCCCTTGCTGGAAAAGAGTGGTTCTGATAAAGCACCATTTTTTGCCAGTTGAAAAAACCCTCCTATCTGTGACTTCTAGCAGGCACCTGTAAGAAGTATTTGCCTCACTGCTACCTCAGATTTTCCATATCTTTTTTTTTTTTAATTTAAGAAGTATCAATACTGGCCGACTCCAGCAAGCTCTACCACTTCCTCTTCTGCATAAGCTGCCTCTCTCCCCTCTTCCTTCCAAATTGCTTCGTGCTCCAACTCTCAATTATCTCAGATAGTTTCATAGGTATTACCAAAGTGTCCTAAGACAACTGATTGCATTTCCTGCATTCCCTATGCCAGATCTACCCAGTGATTCAGCCAATAGCACTCCCCTGGAGCTGCACCGGGCACAGGACACACGTGGCTGAATGAGCCCAAATTGTTGGTGCTTCAGGATGAATTTTACTGTGGCAGAGACCAAACAATCATGCTCCAGGTCTCTTCCCAGTCTTGAAACACATCTACTTCCATACCTTCTCTTTGAAGTAGAAAAGAAATTTAAATCCTGTGCCTTGAAATTCTGCAGTATAAGGAAACCCTCGAAAAGGAACGAGAAGAGCCATCATGAGCCAAGAGGCTGCAGAGTCCTGCAGGTGTCCCAGCCCAGACACGGAGGAAACAGCCCAGCAGCCAGGCAGAAACGAGGGAAGGAGTAGGCTAAAAGCAGGTGAGCGGTTACGTTTCCACTCACAGGAGCCGTTTCATTCTAGAGGATGTTCTTCTGATTCACTTTGCTGGGAAAAGCTCAACAGGGGCCATTCAACACCACCAGCGAGGAG
The DNA here is from genome assembly GCA_025769975.1 of Gallinago jamesoni. Lineage (NCBI taxonomy): Eukaryota > Metazoa > Chordata > Aves > Charadriiformes > Scolopacidae > Gallinago > Gallinago jamesoni. The sequence goes on from JAOQGH010000004.1 coordinate 33,277,241, forward strand.
ATCAGCAGCAGAGACACCAATAACCAGGAAAGTGTTGGCAAAGAGGAAGGGCATCATCAAACAGAAATTGATAACCCTTCTGTACCATGAATTAATTAGAATAAATCATGTCCCCTGCCTACATATACTGAGTGTCCCTCTGCTCCAGCTGCTCAGAAGCAGGTGTGACCACTCATGCCTCCACTGCTTCCAGTTCTACCTCAACCTTCTGTGATATTCCAAGTTTCCCGATTCCCTTCTAACTCTGCAAAAAGAGAGGAGCCGGGTTCACCCACTGTTTTTTTTCTAGGCTCAAAGACTCCAACTGCTACAGCTCCCTCCAAACCTGCCCCTTTCACTTCCAGCTCCTTGATTTAAGCCCAAAACAGCTCCCGTTTCTTCTCCAACTCTCCTCTTCTAAACCCGTGTGGTACCTTCTTTCCAGAAAAGCTCAGCTTTGAACCAGCTTCAAACACAACACCACACTCAGCAAAAATGAAAAAAATCTTTTCCTCTCGCCCCTAAGCCTTCAGGATAATTTAAGAGCTCATAAAATTGACAGTTTTACTTACCTTTATGTCCCAACATCACAGCGAGATGCAGAGGAGTGTTTCCTAGAATAAATAATAGAAAGAAAAAGGTATTAGATTCAAGGTAACAGAACCCATAGCGACCCTCCAGGGGTTTGCACATACAACTCAAATGTTACCTGTTAAGAACCTTCAGCTACACGACCTAACGAAGGAACACGCTAACCCACACCACAGCAGTTAGATTTATTTGAACAATTCTAATCCAAACGCTTGCTTAGAAAAATGTATCCGAACCACATTTTTCACGGGCCAAGAAGGCTTGTTTTTCTTTAATGACATTCTGAAACTTAAGAGGTCCAATTGTATCTTCAGAAGGAGATAACATGCACCTCTGTGCTGATCACGGTGTGAGGAGCCTGCTAGTTTACAAAGAGTGACATATCTGGGTTAAAAGCTACTTGAAGACATGATACTGATTAAAATTTTAAGAGCCCATTTTATTAATTTAGTACAAAATCTTTAGTGATACACTATTGGACAGATTGTGAAGCAGCAGTAACTTCACCGCAAAAATGCCTTTTGGTTATTTTAATGCCTTGTTTCTAAAGAAAGCTTCCGAGATTATCAGCAGCCATTACAAACAGGACTCTATTCTCCTGGCTGTGCGTGTGACACATTTTGTACTTCTGTTCTTAAACACGTGCTGGAAGGCACAGAGAGTCATTTTGCTGGATTAACGCTGCTACCAGAATCCTGACACGTTTCATTTCGGTACCTTCACGACGCAAAATTCTTCCATTTAACTCCATTGCTCTGTTTACACGGTTAAACATTTTTTTTAGGGGAGTTAAAAGACAGATTGCTGAAAACAAATTTGTTTTTGCAATTGTAACAAATGGAGCTGATTTTTAGGGTTGTTTCACAGCGTGGTGTCAGCGATGAGCACTCGGTACACGGGAAGGATGCTGTGCTGTACATGGAGGAGATGCAAGGCAGAGCGTGGAGCGGCTGCTGGGCAGTGGGGCTGAAGGAGCCATCCCAGGCTTGGTACAAAGGACTCCTGCGGGTCACCAGCAGCATCCCAGGCAGCTCCAGCCCGTTTCGTTGTGCACTCCCTAACTGTGCTAACATCCCCTGTTCTATTAATAGAGGGCTGTAACATCTGGGAGCCAAACCAGAATTGGGAACGCTGGATGCAGCCACCCTTCGCTAAGCCACTGAAATAACGACGCTGCTGCGGCACAAACTTGAGAAGGAGCCAAAGAGTTTACTCTGAACATTCAAATTATGCAAGCCGGGGGCAAACGTTTTCCTCACCTTATCAAGCACCTCAATATGATATATTTATAAAGAAATAGCTCTAAGCTAAGGTTTCTCTTAAGTTAATAAATGTTAAAATTTACAAACCTCACCCCACTCTTCAAACGGTGACTAAAACAGAGCCAGGCAGTTCCAGCAGCTACAACAGCTTGGTGTAGTGGCAAGGAACGACAAAACTAAAGCTAACATGAGGCCCCTGAGAGCTTTCCTGAGAACTTTGCTGGATTTGATTCAGCTGATAAGCAGAAAGTGCAGTTGTGCGATAGCACCCATCATTTCCCAACTCCTCTGGACAAGGTCCTCAGCAACCTGGTCTCCCTCCAGCGTTCTCTCTGCTCTGAGCAGGGGGTCACCTAGATCACCCTCAGAGAGCTTCTCCAGCAGAGACTTTTGCTTCACTCAATGATCATCTTCACCCCCAAAAGCATGCAGTTCAAAACTGACATTGGAAACCTGGATACAGCAGAGAAGGGGGAGAGGAAGAGGAGCAGGCAGAAAAACTGACTACGATAAAGCACAGAAACTAGTATCTATTGATTCCAGAAGACAGAAGAAATTAAAAGCTAGTTATGAGGAAACTGAAAAGAGGTAACAACATCCTGCTTGATGGTCTTTAGCCAGCCCTGGCAAGGAGTCCTCTAAAACTGGGGAGAAAAAATAATGGGTTAGCTGCCGTACCAGCAGGAGAGGAGCCAAACTAAAGGGTAAGCCAGGAAAGCACCTGTAGGAAAGGGTGGAAGAGGGAAAGAGAAGGCAAACCTACAAAAAAAGGACATTATGAGACTTAGAAAGACCGTAGTTCCTCCCATTCTGGACTACCTGGCCAGTCAGGCCTTTTTCTCCCTGTCCCTGATAAAGTCCTCTCCAGACAACTCTTAACCTCCCCAAAGGAAAATGGTTCCGGGAAGAGCCGAGACACGATGCTTTGGCACATCCACAAATCCCACCTGGAACAGCACTTTGCAACGTTCCATCCCTAATCATCCCTCCTAAGGGCTGATACCTGGGGAGGTCATGATGTTCTTTGGGCCTAACAAAATGGGGTTTATCAGCAGCAAAGTTAACTCTCGCCTTATCAAAATGTGCTGCCTGAGGCTGCGGGTCACAAAATACAGGAATTATGGCGAGGAGTCGCTCAGCTCACAGAATGCCTCCGTGCAATCTTCAAGTTCTTCCCCTCAGCAGGAGAAAGGGAAAAGCTGTTGAAGCAGAAAGAGCCCTGTCTAACCCCAGACTCTGCCCTAAAATACAAATCATGTTCAGTTACTTCACGGCGGCACAAACAGCTGCGGCTCCTCCAGAACGTTTACGATCCAGAGCACACAGAGTAATTCCAGGTAAAAACCTGCCTGATGATAAAATGAGAAAAAAAAAAAAAAAAAAAGGGGGGGGGTGGTGAACTCCATGAACTCCAACACTAATCAATTTTTCCTGCCAGTGCACAACGCAACTGCGCATTTCTGCCCAGAGAGGCGGGAGAGGGCAGCTCCACTCCTTCCAGCTGCACAGATGGTTCTAACAGCTTGAGGTTTCCACCAAACCACAGCACAAACCACACGGGGAAGCGTTAGATTCCACGAGAACAAGGAGCTTTACAGGGGACAGCTGCTGGAGAGAGAGAGAGGAGGGTGCAAACGTACAGCTCTGTCCCCTCACCTATGGAGGAGAGCCGCAATAAAGAGGGCGCTGTGACTAATTAAGTGGCTGACTGTGTAGTTTTGATGACTTCCACGCAATCTAATTGTAACGAGAACGTTGTTTGCTATCAGCATTTCTGCACACTGACCAGAACACCGACGGGCACACATACACTTGAGAGGCTGCAATCCAACTCGTTCCCTTTTGGCAACAGCTCGATTCGCCACACAAACATATCCCACCTTTCCCTTCCACCCAAATTCCACCCAATCCATCAGTATCTAGAGCTTTGGGAAAGAAGCACATACGCTCCCCTCCCCAGCTCACACGGACTCTTCTTCCAAGAAAGGAGTGACAACCTGCACGTGTGTATCCAGGGCACACAAACAAAACCTGTTTGTGCAAAAATGCACGTAAAATCCAGTATTTATCCACAGGCGCGTGTGTGTGCAGCTCTGAACCTTTGGTTAGGCTCCTGGACACCTTCGGGGAAGCTGAGCCTGTTTTCCAAGAGCAATTCAGCAATAAGATTGATTTGTCTACCCTAGAACACAGCACGGTTTTATTCTGAATATAAGTTTAAGCTCTTACATGCATATTATAGTAAAAATAGAAGTAATGTAATGGGTATATGTACGTGCCTCTCCGAAGAAACTCATTGGTTCTGGAATAATGATACTGGCCTTCCGATGGGTAGTGGTTTTGGGGGTTAATTAAGAGCACGAGGCAGCCTGCACTCAACTGACAGCCACAGCCAGCGTTTGTTTTTTCAGAACAGCAAGAGTTTAACGTTCTACAGGACTTGGCTTTTCCACACTGAACCACACACTAAAACTGGGACTGGAATATAAACAGTAACTGTTACTAGAAGTTCCCTCTCCCCCGTCACCTCCTTATCCTGTACTAGGAATCCTCTGGCTTATTTCTGGATACAATTGTAAGCTGAAGTTCTCTCCCCCAAACAACTCACAATTCAAATATGTAAACAAGTGACAGAGGGATTCGGGCAGAAAGAAAACAATAACAAGGAAATACTAGTCAGGCCTTTGGTATGCCAAGACATCCAGGGTTTCGTTGTTGGTTTGTTGTTGGTTTTTGTTGGGGTTTTTTTATGTAATAGCAAGGAACACTTAAAGTAAAAACTTGGGGGATAATGAGACACAAATCCCCCCAAAGTGTTTGTGCTGTGAACAGCATTGAGAAAGCAGAAAGGTGTTAATCTAAAAGTTTTTTATATGTATATATATACACACACATGCATGTATATATATTTATTAATAAGAGGATGGTGTCATTGTTTGTGCTACACAGCGAAGACAATAGCACAGCAAAGAGAGATCAGAAAGTGCCTTAAAAGTAAAGATCTCGAGCGCCTGACGATGAGCTTTTGATGAGGAACTGGAGGAGGTGCAGGGAGAAGCCGGCAGAAGGAATACACCGAGTGAGAAAATTCCTTCCCCAGTCTGTTGCTTTCATTCTACCAGTATTTGCTGCAACCTTTGGAATGAAGATGGCAGGATAAATATATCTGTAGCTATATTTATAACATACTTAGAAAAACGTTACGACAGTTGTAAGGAACACTCCTCCCCATCCCGACTGAGGCAACCCAGCCGTGCATTACTCCGCATGCAGCACTCCGAGCTTCGGAGCACCTCACGTTAGCACGGACATGGCTTGTAATTCCCAATTACATTATTCTCCCCGTTGTACCAATCCCAAAGATTGCTCTGCCTTAGCATTCCTTTTTATTTTACATAACCCAATTAGGTAAGACAAGAGGGAAGATTTATCTCTTAATCAGAAAAAGAAGGTAACTGTACCCTTTAATCACAACCTCCCCAGACACCACACAGGGTAGAACCTGGCATTGCCCAGCAGAAACTTACTGGGAAGGGGGTAGGAAACGCAGAGATGAGAACTAACCACGAAACTTAAGCTGACGTGACAGGCTGGTTCATTTTTTTTTTAAACAGCATAAAACATTCCCCAACTTAAACGTATTATTTTAGAATGTCCTGGGGAGATTTTAACTATTTAATGGTTTACAGAGCAGCAGGAGGCTCACGTTTCTACCTCTGCTACTGCCACCTCTGTGCCCAGGCTTGCAGGGGGCAGGGAACACCATGTTGGCTCTTTCAAACCCCAAAACTACAGCGTTTAGAAAAAGTTCCAGTTTGTGTTTTTTTTTAGCCTGGGGAAAAACCAAAGACAGTTCCACCAAGAGTCAAAGGAATTACTCTTGAGCTTGTCGTCTCCGAAAGCAAACAGGTGACAGTTCAGGCCCTTTAAGACGATATTATTTCTTTTTAAATGAGATAGGTTTGCGGGGCACGAAGCAGCCCCGGGTAAGAGGCAGCTCCCCCAGCACTACCCCCTTCCAAAAGCCGGTACCGTCCTCACTCCCATCACCAGAACCCTAGGGATTTTCCACCCCCTCCCTCCACCCCGCAGAGCCCATCCCGCCCCCGGGACCCCAGCGGCCGCTCCCCAGGCCGGGCCGGGGCGGGCGGGGAGGCCGCGGCCCCTTCCCCACAGCCGCCCCGCCGGGCCTCTCACCGTGGCTGTCCTTCTGGCCGATGCCCTGGGTGCGGATGAGGGCCGAGAGCCGCCGCACGTCCCCCTTGAAGACGCACTCGTGGACGGGGAAGTGCGCCGGGCACTTGTCGGGCTCCGCGGGCGGGCCCGTCCCGCCGCCCGCCGGCCCCCCCTTCAGCGGCAGCCGGTGGTGGTGGTTGCTGAAGATGCGGTGGCCCCCGGCCCGCCCGCCCTTGCCGCTGCTCCCGCGCCCCCCGGTGAAGACGCCTCCGGGCGCGGCGGCCGCCTCCTCCTCGCCGGGCGCCAGCAGGTCCCCGTCCTCCTTGCTGGGCTTGTGGTCCCTGCGCAGCGAGCGCAGCTTCTCTCCGGTCATCTCCAGCGGCGGCCCCGCGGCCGGCGGGGCGCCGCCGGGAAGGCTGGCCGCGGCCGGAGGGTGGAGGCGCTCAGTCCCGTCCCGCCGGCATCCCCCGCCACCAAGGCGCCCGCCTGCGGGACCTTCCCCCCCCACCACCCCCCCGCTCAACGGCCCGGCGCCGCCGCCATCTTGGCCGGCTGCTCCCGCGAGAGGCGCGGCGCCAGGCGAGACTTCCCCGCGCACCGCGAGACTGAGGGGAGGCGGCGGCGGCGGCGGGACCGACCCCCGCGGCTTGAGGCGGGCCCGGCCCGGCACCGCCCCGCACCGTGCCCCGCACCGCCCCTCGCTCCGCCCGGGCCCGCCGGCTCCCTCAGGGCACGCAGCCCGCACCCTGCCGGGGCAGGAGCCCGCGGGCAGCCCCTGGCGGCCGAGGCGGAGGCCGGGGCCGGGGCCGGCGCTGGGCCTTCGGGTGAGGGCTGAGGTGATGGCTTTTGGGCTGCTTTGAGCCACACCGGGTTAATTTCGGTTTCAGTAATTTTACTTTTCAGGCAGGTATCTTCCAATGCCTGGGACAACGACACTTTTTTAGAAGAGTCCAGTGACTCTTCTAAAGTTGAGTTTGTGGCAATATTTCCTTTACAGCCAGCTCTGGGGATGCGGGTTCTAAGGTCTCGGGGAGGGCACGGCTTCTGCTGGGGAATGGGCTGGGGACAGTCCTGGGGTGGTTTATATCAGTATCGGGATCAATACTGGTTCTTTAGGGTTATTAATGTTCATTATCTGGTCTTATTCTATTAAATCTGTTTATATTTCAACCCTTTTTTTTCTTTGCTTTTCCCAGGTCCCCTTCCTGGGTTGGGAGGGATCATCGGGGGAGGGAATAATTCGAACCCTAGCGCCTTTACAGGGATTTATGCACATGCTAATATATCTGCATTTCTAGGGACATGGCTGCTGCTTACACTGGGGCCAGGCAGCTCTTCATTCTCCCCTTGAGGTGACGGCACTGCAGACCTCACCTCCCATCTCCTCTGCCCCGCACTGCTGCTCCAACACAGGCTCTGCCTGCTGGGAAGTGCTACCCAGGCAGATCTCGGCTGGCCAAGGGAGAGAAACGCCATCTCCCGTGCTGCATATCACGAGGGAAGGACCCGGAATCTCGGGCTGTTGCAAAACTCGGCCGTGATGACTCCTATGGATTCCTCTCGGATTCGTTTGTAAAGGTGGATCCCGGAGTGCTGTTGTTTGAGGTCTCGTTACGCAACTGTACAGATGGCGGCGCGTGTCCTGCGTGTTGCTGCGTGCCAGAGGTGTAAACAAACCACAAAACAACGAGATAAATGAGATGAGCCAGTTCCCCTCATTTGCTGAGAGAGCAGAAGCCCTGGGTGACCTCCCGGGTCATGAAAGGTGAAGGCATTTCTTGAGGTGATCTGAACTCAGCGTTCCCGCAGCTCCTCTGGCATCGCTCCTTGCCAGCCACCAAAAAGAAACAGGCTAAAAATGCTGTCCTGAACAAAACGTCGCCCAATCCCTTCGCTGTTCATCCATTTCACTTGTCTGCGTGGCTGTTTCATTCCCCGAGGGAAAGGGAAACAGAAGGAAAAGCCCCAGCGTGGCACCTGGCTGTGAAACACCAACTTGTCTGGAGAATGAGGGGACCTGGCCAAGTCGTCTTCCCGAACAGCAGGCAGAGGGAAGGAGGAGAGACAGCCATCCTGCCCTTATGACAGTCCTTGTAGATGCATTTTTATCTTATAAAGTAACTGTGTGAGGTTCAGCTTTCCAGATTTCCCTGCAGATATTTAGTGCTGGTCCCGCATGGATCTACTCACAACACTGGAAAGAAGCTTTTAAAAAATGATGTGTGAAATTCCAGGTAAACCAGGGGAAACATCCTACAAGTTGTCAGTGGATTAGATCTGCTGTGATAAAAAGAATCACCTTTCTGGGTGACCTCTTTACCCGACCTGCATCGTCTCCTCCCAGAGGAAGAGGCTGAGAAGAATCCTAGGCAGAGGTGGGAACCGGGGAGTACGATTTCAGTGCCCGCTCTCTTCAGAGGAACAGCACAGCTGATGGTGGGAGCTCCACGCTGCACTTTTAATTACTGGAGGAGCGAGAGGCATGAAGTCACCGTTTACCAGCTTATTATGGAGTCCCTTATTCAGCCCCAAAATGTAATGAAGGCATTACTAATGGGAACTGCTCTGTGAACCCCGGCGTCTGTAGTGAATCCCGATCTCCTCCCGTGCTAGGACTGGGCTGCGTCATTACATACACCTGCAAACTCTTGGGGGTGGGGGGGGCTACCATCTAACAACAGAACTTTGTCTTGTTTATATTCTGCATCTTCTTAAATGACTTAAATTGCTCTCCTCCAAGCGTTGGGCAATTTAGATAAAAGCAGGAGGATCAGATACTGTGGCAGCAGGGAAGAGCAGTGTCTGCGGTTACTGGGCTGCCAGGGGATGGAAACTTTGCTTACGGAATTCCTGACGTTGGAAATAAATAATGGAGTGATATCTCACGGGTGTATTCCTCCAGGAAGGATGCTGACTTTTTTTTTTTCTTCTTTTTTTTTTTTTAGTATATAAATGAATAGGTCAAAAAATAAGAGAGGCTAAATTTATCTGAAACTGAAAGGTAGGCAGTAAATTGAAGTGATACACTGTGAGTGTGCATCTGCATTGACTCCAGAGGTAAGGAACAGGGACATTTAAACTCATGGAATATCGAAAGCCCCCGAGTCCGGAGGAACGCTCTCCGCTTGCCTCTCCCCTCTCTCCCACAAGGCACAACAAACAGAAATGAGGTCCCGGAGGAGAGCGAATGGAATTTGCCAGCTCTGGGGAAAATAACTTCGGCTTCTCCCGGGCATCCGGAATGAGTGGCCCGAGAGACGGTAGGGAGCAGTGCGTTTCTCAAAGTGACAAAGAGCAGCTCTGGAAATTAAACTGTACAGGAAAAAGTCAGTAAGAAATCTTATGACATCGTAGCCTCGATGGCTTCCGTTCCAGTGGAAGTATTGATTTTCTTTTCAGCTGGTGCTGTCCCCGAAGCACTCCAGAAATGTTTATATCCCTTTATTAAGAAAACCACAAGGTGTTTCCTCAGGTTTTAGACTTCTCCATGGGATTAGCAGTTGCAGAGCACCTTTTTGTACTCGGAGAAGAGCTCCAGCAGCCTGTTGTGGGGATATTGGGGTGAGGATCCCTGTCTGCCGAGGGAGTGATAGCACTGCAGACCCGTGTGCTTCCTCACAGACAGGCCAGAGACTCTCACGGGCTACTCACAGGTAACCATAACATGATGCTGGAAGGAGAGGAAGAAATTTTGTGTAGAGGAAAAAATTCCATTCCCCCCCCAAAAAATTCCCATTTCCCATAGTCTCAGCTTGACTATCCTGAATTTCATAACACAAATTATTATAAAGTGGACCTTTTTGGTACTGCCTGAGATTCACTTGTGACGGGGTGCCCTGGCCGTGTGGCGGGTTCAGGGCAAAGCTTTGCCCAGGGGGTTTGCGCACACGTTTTCCACAGGCCTTTCCACAGGGAAAGGGATTTGTCACCACAGGGTTAAACTCCTCTCTCCTAAATTTTGGATGCTTCAGTGTGCTGAGGCTGAAAAACAGATGAGAACCATCAGTGTATCCAGTTTTGCTCTGAATTTACCTACAGATGGCACAAAAAGGATTTCAAATGCATAGAATCATCGAATGGTTTGGGTTGGAAGGGACCTTAAAGACCGTCTTGTTCCACTCCCCTCCTCCTATGGCTCCCCTCCTTGATCCAGAGTCCCTCCCCAGCTTTCCTGGAGCCCCCCTTCTTGAGGGACTGGAAGGGGCTGGAAGGTCTCCCCGGAGC
>JAOQGH010000004.1:33289652-33302812 GCA_025769975.1 Gallinago jamesoni
TGGAGCCTTCTCTTCTCCAGGCTGAACCCCCCCAACTCTCTCAGCCCCCCCTCCCAGCAGAGGGGCTCCAGCCCTCCTAGCATCTCCGGGGCCTCCTCTGGCCCTGCTCCACCAGCTCCATGTCCCTCATATGATTTTCTAAATGTTTTGTGAACGTACCATACAAAGTACAGGAAGTGTTTGTGTTGGACTGTGCTGAAGTTTCTGATGCCTACCCTGCATGTACAAGGGAAATAACAGCTCACAAACCAGTATGTGTTCTAGAGCCGGGGTCTGAACATCACGATGTGCTGGTCGGGCAATAGGAATTCGCCTTGTGATCTTTGATTCCACAGGAAATCAGTTACGCAGACTAAAATTGTGAATGCTTGTAAGTAGGTAGCTGTGCTGAAGAAGACCGCAGAAGAAGGAGGCAGGCGCTGCTGTATTCACGTGCTGATGACAGAGTGGCCATGATCTTGCCAGAAGCTCCCTGAGAGCCATCTGCCAGATTCCTGAATACGATGAAGTTGTCATTAAACAGAAATCCTGAAAGTACGCAAATCCCAAGATTCTTAGCCAGGTTCTCTCCGTAACAAGTGCATCCCTGCATGCATGAGTTTTTCTTTTTCTTGTTAAATTTTCTCAGTGTTCACATAAAAGCTGTTGTGCTGAAGTGTGGAACTTGGCTTGACTGCATGCCAGGGAAATGTTTGAGCTTTCAGGAACTTTTAATACATAGAGAGGTTGGCACTGGCCAGTGCCCTGTGTCATCTTCCAAGCAGAGCGTTGTGGAGAAGGGACACATTCTTGCTGATAACATAAGAACAAGTGGACTGTGTCAGACCAAGGTCTTTTCTCCAACAGTGACCTGAGATGGTTTGGGTTGGAAGGGACCTTCCAACCATAAGCTACAAAAAGCCAGAGAGCATGGCTGGCAGTACGATACTGCCCACAGAGACCCTCGTCAGGCTGGGGGTGCCCGGTTGGGTGTTGTGGACACAGCTTGATGTAGCCAGAAAACCAGCCTGCGGCTCTCGGAGGAGGTGGATGTGGAACCTCAGTGCTGAGAGCGAGGACTTTTTTAAGGAATATGGTACAAAACTTTCTCAGTGCTCTCTCAAGTTATATTTCTTTTCTTGCTTTCACGCTAGGGCTACGAATACAGCCGGAGTGGAAACCCTACCCGGAATTGCCTGGAGACAGCTGTGGCAGCACTAGATGGAGCTAAATACTGTAAGCAATTAGTATGTTCCTTAAGCAAGCTGTTATCCTGTGTGTTTGCTGACAGCATCTATGGCAGGAGTAACCTGGGGAGCAAGGACACGGAGTTGTTGGAGTTGTTGGCAGTGGTTGTGTCACAGCTAAGCTTTCACAGCTGCTGTCTGCTGGATCATAGTGTCTAAAGAGTCCAACACTTCTTGTTCTGGAAAGTCCAGCTCAATCACCGGACTTTCTGTAGTGATTTTTCTTCCTCTCGGTGTGTTTGATGCCCAAGTTAAGCTGAATCCGTCCCTGGGCAGCAGCGCTGGGGGCGGTGGGGCAGGAGGTGCTACCACCAGACTGTGTCACCAGCGCTCCCTGCAGAACCAGGCTGCTGCTCTTCCCAAATCCGCCTGCGGGGTGAGATAGTGAGAGTGATGGAACAGGTTCCTTTGGGAAGCAAAGTGAGGAAAGGGCAGGCGGGTTTGACAAGGTTGTATCGCATTAAAATACCATCTATCTGCCGCTTCTCTGTTCTAGGTTTAGCTTATGCTTCTGGCTTAGCTGCTACTTTGAATATTACTCACCTGTTAAAGGCCGGGGATACAATCATCTGCATGGATGATGTCTATGGAGGTATGTAAAGCCCAAGTGTGGTTTTGATCTTCATTGTGCAAATGATTAAGCGCACCTATTTGTGATTTTCATGAACTGCCTGAATTTCCCACGTAGGACCTTGCTTTTCTTTAAAGCCCTTTTCACTTCATGAGGGCACGGAACACTCCTGTCTGATTTCAGCATTAGAAATTCAAACGCTGAAAGATTCTGCAGCATGACACGGAGGTTCATCCACCTCTGCCCAAGTCCTGGAGAAGGTTGATGCCACCCAAAAGCCCATATGAGGGAAGCCTGCCAGGATAAACTGTGACAATTGGTTAATTAATGTCCAGCTCCCGTGTTTCACTGCTCAGCTGAGCTTGTTTCCTTCCATCTGCTTCACGGCCTTACACAAGGGGATCAAATCTGCTTTGTTGTCAAAGGAGGGTTAGAGAGGGCACCAACAGGTAGTGTTTTCCCAAGCAATAGCTGGAGAACCCTTTAGCAAGAGTAATCCCCTTTCCCATCACTAAGAGGAATTACTGTTTGCCAGGCAGTTCCCCGTGCTCGCTCACATCAAATGTAAATACACGCGTTTGCTTTTGATGTCTGGGTTCTGTCATGCCAGAGAGCTCTTCTCCAGAGTACTTCTGGAGCCAGGCTGAGGCAAGACAGCAGGAATCCCTGCTGACAACCTGCTCCTTTCATTCACGGCCCTCCCACCACAGCCCTTGGTAAATCAAAAGTTATTTGGCCCAAGCTTATCATCAGTCCCTCGCTTCAGAAAGGCCCATGGGTTTATTTTTCAAGCCAAACCAGTTCACCTGCTCGTTAAAGCCTCAGCCTGTGGTGGTTTCGGCAGAGATGAAGTTCATTGTTTCTTCCCTGAATTTTCTTTTCATACTTTTTCTGTAAAGAGACTGGCTTCCCTGCAGCTGGCCTCGTTGAGAAGAGTCCACAGCCTGCCGGGCGGTACATCTACAGATCTGGCACTGGCCACCATGGCCAGTATGTGCCCAGCCCCTTTGTTCTTCCCATTGGCATTAGGGACTTAGGGGACAGTAAAAGAGAAGGCGAAGCTCTTGGGTGGTGCTGGAAAGCGTCTCGCCTGGGGCAGGTTTAAGAGATACTGAGCTCTGGGAGGTGTGAGGAGGAGCTGTGGGTGTTTGACACCTCGGAGCTCTTGGTGCAACTCCTCAAAAGGGCTGCTTTCAGTGTGACCTCTCCTTTCCATCTAAGGTTTTTGCTGTGTGCTATTGTTAAAAGTACCTAAGATTTTTCTCTGGTTTCCATCTGTAGAATTGACAGCCTATGTGAAAACTTCCCATACTTGAATAAGCTTCTTAAAGTGCAAGACAGTTTATGGTATACAGCTTATTGTAGAAATAAAAGTGTTTCCTTTAGAAAAACAAAAATCATTCAGATGCAGCATTCAGCGCACAGACGCACACCCTGCCTGTACTGTGACTTTATGGCTAGATGGCATACTGCTGTTCAGCATAAACGAGTAAATGTTGAATAACCTTGGCAAAAAGACCTAACGAATTAATTTTTAATCCAAGCAGCATTGCCACATAGTCAGTATGTTGCACATCTAGTGACCAACTGGTTGCTTCTCATTTCGTCTTTTAATCTTTCCAAGGAAAGGCTTCAAAGACAGAAAGAAAGGAAATAATCACTTTTTTATGCTCCTTGCTACATGTTTATTTCATGGAATAATAAGAAACACAGTAGCTGGAGTCTTCTCCTTAGTTCTTTTCCCAGATTCTCAATTAAACTTATTCAATAGAAAAAATTGTTTGAAAATATGTGATGGTAAAAAGTTATTAAAAAGTAAGGTGGGGGAAAGAGGGTATAAAAACTGGAACCAGTAGCTTGTGCATGGCAAAGGGCTGGAGGAAAAGTTAGAAGCAGCCAAACTGAAAGAGGTCCATTTAATTTTCTGATTAAAAAAAGCCCTAAACTGCTATTAATTGAAAGTACTTCAATCATTCTGATTCCATATTCCCATTATTACTTTTCCATGATGTTTAAAACTACAGTAACATGTATCTTTTTAGAAATAAAAAAATACTGATGTGCCATTTGTGGTCTACAGCATAAAGCTGTGCCCTCCTGGCTCTCCCTGGATGCACACAGTAGCCTGGAGAGCAGGGAAGGAAAGTTAAAGAAATTGTTTCATTTCGTGTCTCTGATTTTTTTGTCTTGTTTGGTTGGCTTTTTGCCTTTTTTTTCTTTTTTTTTTTTTTTTAGGCACAAACAGGTACTTCAGGAAAGTAGCCATGAAAATGGGTTTGAACGTAGTTTTTGTTGACTGCACAAAAATGGAACACCTGGATGCTGCAATTACACCTGAGACCAAGGTAGGGGAGAGGGAAATTGCAGAACTTAATGTGGTTAAATAATTTAGTTCTCGCTGTTGTTGTGCTGGGTGTATGTGTCAGGCAGAGGGGGTGCAGGGGTGGCCTCGGTGGGGACAGGTCAGGGCACAGCTCCGGCACCTCCCCACTGCAGGTCACTGGGTGATGTTTGTGGTATCTCATTGAAAACATTTTCAGAAGGGCAAAAAACACCAGAGAGAGAGAGAACAAGGGAAAAGGTAAGAAACAGCAGAAGGAGGAGAAACAGGAGGAGTTGGAGGTGCTTGGTGGTGCTGGAGCAGATATTCCCCTGCTCTCATGGGAGATAATTCAGCTGGAAAAGACTTACAAACATTTGGGTGTAAAGACCTTCTGGTTGTGCCATCAGGTGGGATGCACTTTGGGTTTCAAAAGCTTCAGTGTTCTTCCTGTGTATCGGTTGTTTTTGTGGAGAATATTACATCTCCCAAGAAACCTTGCCTTTCTTTGGTAGGGACACGTTCTTATTCCTTCTCTGCAAACCTGTGAGTTGGCGTTTCAAAGCCCTTGTGCCTTACAACTCTGGTGGTGATACACGTGTGAAATCACTAAACTGCCTCTTTCTGTTGGTGATTTACTGCAGCTCGTTTGGATCGAGACACCCACCAACCCCACGCTGAAGGTCATTGACATTCAGGCCTGTGCAGATGTGGTCCACAAGCATAAAGATGTTCTTCTCGTGGTGGACAACACTTTTATGTCTGCCTATTTCCAGGTAAGCACTTTGTTCGGTCACAGTTACCCCGTTATTCTGGTGTATTCAAAGGTCCATTTTTAAAATGGCAGCAGCACCAAGGAGCTGTAGCTTTTCTCTTTGTTCTGTGTCTAAATGTGTGCTGTTGCTGTTCACATGAGTAAAGATGGAAAGCAAAGTATTTTATAGCTGGCCATACACCAGTATGATCCCAGCAAGGCCAGTATAGCTCGGCAGTCAAGCAAATGCACTGAATCAGGGCAGTCAGATGAGCTTCTCTGCCATTCAAAAATCGTGTAGTTTCAGTTCTCACTGATGGAAATCTTAACAGGCCTGTTCAAAAGTGTCTCGTTTCCTAACTTTGTCCTTTTTATAACAATTCTTTTGTGTATGCTGTTCATGGTCTGTTCTGAGACGCTTGATATTCTAAAAAAGGTAGTGGAGGAAAAAGTTAAAACAGGCAAACTTTTTAAAATCTTCCTTTGAGACATTTGAGTTACCTTTTCCTTCAGTGAGATGGCTCAGCAGTCTGTAATTTTGATCTCAAACAGCTGGCATAACTTTTCTGCTTTTATAACTAGAATACAGGATTGAAGACAATCAAGTTCTAAAAATGCTTTGGAATAATAAACTTCAAAGTCTTGTTCATCTTAACATGGGCTAGAACTAGTCATGTGGATTTCCCAGGAGTGACCAAGCTAATCCTTTGTATTTAAGGTCAAAAGTAAAACTTTTTTGTGAGTGCAAAAGGCCAGGTGGCTTTGTTTTTGTTAAGGGCACTGAGATGTCCATAATAAATGAAGAGAGTGTTACAGAAGGCGTTAATGCTTAGCTCAAGCAGCACTTGATTTTGTCTCCTTGGTGCCAAAGGCCTGGTAAATCCCCCCCCCCCCCCCCCCCACTTCAGAAAGACGTGTGTGGAAGGAGAGAAGTGAGCATCCAGATATATGAGCTCGTTAATGTACCTTTTATTGGCCTGCTGCTAAGAGAAAGTCAGTTGCAATGATTAATTCCACGTAAGCATAATAGGTGATGTCTCCAAACCCCTCCAGGCGGCTGCTGCTGCTCTGCGCTCAGAAGATCATCATTCCAGAGGGTAGCAATAATGGGATATGAGACACGGTGTTCATGCTGCCCTTCTCCTGGCTGCGTGCTGGGAATGCACCTTCCTTGAATAGATGGCCGTGTTTAATAGGGCAGCAGTGGGCTTTTATTCAAGTCTGCTTGCTTTGTTACCTTTAAACATATTGACACTCTTCAGTCTATAGTAGAATCATAGACTGTCTGGGTTGGAAGGGACCTTTAAGATCATCTAGTCCAACCATCAAGCTAACCCTGATAAAAACCATCCCATGTCCCTCGGTGTTATGCCAACCTGCCTTTTAAATCCCTCCGGGGATGGTGCCTCAACCACCTCCCTGGGCAGCCCATTCCAAGGCTTAATAACCCTTTCAGTGTAAAAATTGTTTCTCAATCCAATCTGAACCCCCCCTGGTGCAACTTGAGGCCGTTTCCTCTTGTCCCATGGTCTGTTCCTTGGGAGAAGAGACTGACCCCCCCTGGCTACCCCCTCCTTTCAGGGAGTTGGAGAGAGCCAGAAGGTCTCCCCTCAGTCTCCTCTTCCCCAGGCTGAACACCCCCAGCTCCCTCAGCCTCTCCTCACAAGACTTGTGCTCCAGACCCCTCACCAGCTCCATTGCCCTTCTCTGGACACACTCCAGCCCCTCAATGGCTTTTTTGTGGTGAGGGGCCCAAAACTGGACACAGCACTTGAGGTGGGGCCTCACTAGTACCCAGTACAGGGGGGCAGTCACCTCCTGGGTCCTGCTCCCCACACTGTTCCTGACCCAGGCCAGGATGCCTTTGGCCTTCTTGGCCACCTGGGCACACTGCTGGCTCCTGTTCAGCCCACAGTCAACCAACACCCCCAGGTCCCTTTCTGCCAGGCAGCTCTCCAGCCACTGGTATGTTTATATTGTGTGCAAAGTCCTTTACATTGTGACTTATTAAAAAACCCAATATTGTCCATTACTGCATGCCCATAAACATCTAAGGTTTGCCTCACCTTAGCAAGGGGTGTGGGAGGAAAGCTGGGGGTTGGGGAACAGAGACCTGGCAAACAAAAACCTCTGTGCTTTCTTCAGTTTTCGTTGTTCTTTCAGTGCTGTATCACCAATACTGATGAAAACAATGCCATTTTTTTTTGCTTTGCAGACTGCGTTGAGGTCTTCATTTTCTAAGGAAATATACTGTAAATACCATTGCTTATCCCTGTCTCAGCTAAGCAATATAACTATTTTTTTCACGAATCTGAAGGGGCTGTGTACTGGAGGTATTCAATCACTCCTCTTCTTGAAGCCAGTGGGAATGAGACCGGTGCTTTTAAATCACATTTTATTGTAGGTTCTTTTTTATTGTGCTTATCTTGAATTGAGAGTGTTTTCCTGTACTATTGTTTTTGTCACACATTCTATTTATCTTCGTTCTTGGGTTTTTGTGTTTAAGGTACTTTGTATTAAGTTTTTGTGGGTTTGTTTTTTTTTTTAGTTTCTCCACCTGCTCTTACTTTCTGTGCTGGATCACAGCCTTTCTGGGAAGCTTCAGATGGACCAGAGCACACACAGTCTTTAACCAGACCTCTTATTTTTATTTTATTTCAGCGTCCGTTGTCTCTGGGGGCTGACATTTGTATGTATTCTGCAACCAAGTACATGAACGGTGAGTACAGGAGTTTGACACAATGCAGGCTGGCTATTTAAAAGCCATTCTGGCTACGGGCACTTCACAAACCCCACTGTGTCTGCCAGTAATTCTGGGATGGACCATTAGAGGAGATGGAGCATTGAAGAGAGCATTAGTCTTCATAGTTCCCAAACTATCCCTGGGAGAGGGATTATTGACCTGACTTCTCGCCACGTTTGCTTTAATTTGGCTACAAAACAAAGCACGTGGCTCCAGGTACCTGCCAGAAATTCTGTTAGGGTTCAATGGAGGTTTCATAGGGCTGTTGGAGCCTGTTCAAAAGCACCTTCACCGTGGTGTTTCCCAAACAGCCCAGATTCAGAGCCAACGTGACTGTAGCTGTGCTGTAGTCACACGTTCCTGGATAGAATTGGAAGTTTTCTGGCTGGTGTAACGCAGGACACATGTGATTCCCATAGGATGTCCCGTGGCCGTGGGCTTGGGACGTGTCTGGGGTCCTGGATGCAGCATACAGCAGAGCACCCTGCTGACCAGAGCTGTAGAAAAAACTGTAATCCTCCTTACAATTCACACACTGCCCAGGAAGGGTGGCTGTAGCCATGAGAAGGAACCCACTGTCTCTCAGAAATGGGACTGTATTGGCACCAAGGCTGAGAAAATGGGGGTTTGTGGAAGAACAAAAGGAACAGATGGAGGGGCTGATTCTGTTTTTGTCTTCTCCTTGAATTTTTAGGGCATAGTGATGTTGTAATGGGACTTGTTTCAGTGAACTCTGATGACCTCTACGAAAGGCTCAAGTTCTTACAGAACTGTAAGTAGTCAACGTAGGAAATACCTTAAAATGAATCATATTCCCATCATGAGCTGGCTTATTTGAAGCAAGTTGCACGCACACAAGTATGAAATCCATCTAAAGATGCTGCTCAGGCCCTTAAATGCGCAGAAGAGGAAATGACAGGAGAGAAAGCAGTAACACAGGTGTAAGAAACCTGAATTCTCCTCCCTGCCTTTCACCCCTACATAGGGTGAAAGCAAATGTGACAGCTTTCAGCATCCCTCTGGGGCTTCTCTTTCAAGTAACATTAATGACACTGGTCTCCTAACTCCTAGAAGACTGCTGAGAGCAATGTTCAGCATTGGTTCTCCAGGGGCTGGGGACTGGGGCAGTGGTCCAGTGGTGGGTCTCTGAAGGCAGGACACCACGGGGCTGCCCTTCTCCTCTGTCCCTGCTGTCTCCCCCCAGCCCCATGTCCCCGATGTGGCACATCCAGAACGCGTGGGAGGCAGAGCATAGATTTCTGTACAGTGTTCTGTCTGCCTCCTGCCTACAACAGGAGGAGGAAAGGCATTAGCTGATAAATTTAATTATCTAAGAAATTTAATCCTTGACGGTCCTCAGCTTGTTATTTCAGCTTATTAATTGGTATCCTGTGTGTGTGAGATGAGGAAGACAAATCATACTGGATGTCTTTCTACTTGTCTTGTTCTAACTTTAGAAAATTTGGAAATTAGGACTGTGTTTACTTTTACTAAAAAAAAAATAAAAATAAAAATCCCTTTGTTTTAAGTGGAATTTTGTTTTGATTTCTGCAGCTCTTGGAGCTGTCCCGTCTCCCTTTGACTGTTACCTGTGCAATCGTGGTTTGAAGACCCTCCAAATCCGGATGAAACAACATTTCCACAACGCCTTGGTTGTTGCTCAGTTTCTGGAGTCAGATCCCCGGGTGGAGAAGGTCATTTTCCCAGGTAGGCTGGCCAGGCCAGGCCCCAGCTGGGCCACGGGCTGTCTCTGCAGCTGAGGGTGAGCCCCTTCCCCCTTTGGAGGGATGGTGATTAACTCCCAGCAATTTCTCTGAATTCCAGGCTTGCCCTCCCACCCTCAGCACGAGCTGATGAAGCGGCAGTGCACGGGCTGTCCAGGCATGATAAGCTTCTACATCAAAGGAAATCTCAAACACGCCACTACCTTTCTCAAGAATCTAAAGGTAAATGATGGTAAATATGGTAAATGATGGTAAGGGACCTGAGCCTTCTCGGGGTGATAATGGAAGGAAGTGTTTTTCCTTGGGGCGGGGAGAGTCTTTCTCTGTGCTTGCAAATGCAAGCTCCTGAAGTCTGTGGGTGTAACCACCTCTAAATAACAGATTATTTGTAGACGGGAGGCTAATGAGAGGGAAGAAGAGGATGCCTCAGCTCGTTTGAAGTATTTGTTTACACAGCAGGGTGTAGTAGCAGGGTTAGCCCAGGCATTGCTTCCCCTACAGGGCCTTTTGCAAAAATACCTGCAGAGTTGGAGAGCAGAGAAGCTGTGGCTGGTGTAACGCTGGTGTAATATTTCCAAATACCCATCAGGAGCAAAACCCAGTGAGAAACAGCATGAATCATGAAGCAAGGAGGGAGTCCCTCATTTTGGAGGGTAGTTGTTTGTTTATTTTACCTAAACCATAGGCTTTAGCTTTTGCAATGTATTAATTCTGCCTCTGCTTTTTAATGAGTATGCTCATCTTGATCTCTGCTTAGTTTGCCCTTGTGTTTTTGCTGTTTTCTTCTTGGAAAAACAAATCAGTAATAATATACAAGGGTAAATTAGAACTTCCTTCTCCTCCCTATTTTACTTGCCAGCTAATGTCATCAACTGAAAAAGAACTTACTAAAAATATGATTTTCCCACAAAATATCCTTTTACATGAGAGAGAGCATTTAATCCTGGTACAGGAGGTCTCCAGCTCTGACAAAAAGCATCAGAGAGTACGTTCCAGAAGTAGGCCCTTGCGAGTGTATTCCCTTCAGCCTTTTGACCTGGACAGCCATCAATTTGTCACTAGATTGGTACAAAAATAAAGCCATTTTAAACCAGGCTGAGAAGAGGATTCTTTGGTTGATAGGCTTAGTTGTTTTGATTTTTTTTTTTTTTAAAGGAAAAAAAAAAGTCCATATGAGCAGGCAGGGCTGGAGAGAAATGGTGAGGGCAGTAAGGGAGATGGTGAATCCGTGTGTGGCTGCCTCTCTAGAGAGCCTTTTTGGCATCCAGGAATATGTGTCTGTAACTCAAGGAGCAGAGCTAAAATCCCCCTGAGTCAGCATTTCCCAAACCCCGGTCCTGTTAGGCACTGAGAAATCCAGGCTGGTTGTCAAAATCCTGAGCTGAGACGAGAAACAAAATCTGTTGAGCCTTATGGGAAGAATCTTAAATGTTTGGGTTTTTCTCCAACGAGCTTTGCCATTTGCCAGCCTGAAAACTGTGGGCAGTGAGGAGCGATGCTGAAAGCAGAGTAGGTAAGGAAAGGATATCATCACTTAAACCTTCACTGAAACATTTGGGCTCCGGGTCTCGCTTTGTTCGGGCAGCCCGCTCTACTGTTTATAGAAAAACACAGAACAAAAAAAAAAAGCTAAACATTGCTTTTTCCTTAACTCTTTAATCATTCATAACCTTCCACTTCTTATGTTAACTTCTGTTCAATTTGTCCCATAGGTTTTCGCACTGGCTGAGAGCCTGGGAGGGTATGAAAGCCTGGCAGAGCATCCGTAAGTCATTCTTCATCTTAAAAGTCTAAAAAAGCTGCAGAGCTACAAAATCCTTTGCTCTCTTTTGTTGGGAGCTCTAAAACTTTCTAGTACACAAAGCTAAGATACTCACATGTCACTGAGACCCAAGGATGGTATGTTTGTGCAGCACAAACACCCACTGGCTGCTCCAGAAACGAGTGGGACTTTTGGGAATAGAAGAATTTTCAGGCTTCCTGGTTTTGACGAGGAGACTGAGCTGCAGTTTGTTGCTGTGATCACAAATGCAAGAAATGAGTGGATTTGGGTAAATAGTGTTGAGAGGATTTGGTGGCAGTGTTGAGGAGAGCTCTGCTGTTCTGCTGGCTCACACAAGAGGGCACGGTCGCTGCGCTACACCAAAGGCAGCTCTCTCCATCCCACGGAAATTTTGTGGGCATTTTAGAAATACTTAGTTACCCCGGTCAAGGTTAAAAGGCTAAACCTAGGATTTTTATGGAATGAGGTTATTTTTCTTAAATCCAATTTACTTTTCAAAAGGATAATGGAAAGTTAAGACTAAACTTATAAACTAAATCAATTCTGTTGCTCAGTTTAGAATCACAGCAAATGTTAAAACACTCAAGCAGGTGGAAAGCAATTGCTAACTGGTGGAAGTCTGTGGCTGAGCATACAGGGGAAACAGCTTCCTACCTGTATCCTCCATACCTGGAGGGAATAAACCCTGCAACGCAAGATACACATTTTGATAAGTGATCTGAGGAGAGAGAGGCTTCAAAGAAACTCCAGAGATTTCATACTGGACATTGTATCCCGTGGCTATTTCTCCACATGCTTAAAGTAAAACTTTTAGAAATACTTTTTTTTTTCAGAAAAGAAGCTAAAAAATATCTGGAAGGAAGAGGAATAGGACTTTTTTTTCCCTTCCTTTTTCATTTCCAGATTGTTAAGTATCTACTTCTTACTCATCATTTGTTGCTCAGAAAAGCTGTATTGCGAGGCTGGGAGACAGCAGTCACTGAGTTCTCGGCAGGTTGCAGAATTTCTGGAAACTGATAACGTGGTCTCTTTCCATCTGTGGGTTAACCAGCAGGTGGTAACAAAAGGTGTAAAAGCCTTGGTGGAACTTCAAGGGGTGCTGGCAGGAAACCAATTTGTTCGCTCTTTACTGATAAAAGTAAACACTTCTTAGAAAAAATACTATTTTTTAACTCCAGGGCCATCATGACTCACGCCTCGGTGCCTAAAGAAGATAGAAAAGCTCTTGGAATCAGTGATACATTAATTCGCCTGTCCATTGGTTTGGAAGATAAAGAAGATTTACTGGAAGACATCGACCAAGCTCTGAAAGCTGCGGTATGTAGGCTGGAACCTCAGCGCCCTCACTCTGAAATAATTCCCCCTGCAGCCCTCTGCCTTTCTTACTGAACTCTCTGCTGGTAATTTTTAAACGACTTAATTTTTAATTTTTAAACTACTCGTTAGCTGATCTTACAGTGACCTGAGCCTTGCAGGCTTTTATAGCTTGCGTTGTTGAGTTTCTCTGGGCAGGGAGGTTTACAGGCCTTCTCAGGCACGAGTTGAATTGACACAGGTCCAGACACAGCAGCTGGGATGTCCCTGCTGTTTGAGCACGGGGAGAAACCCCAAATTCAGGCTGTGGGGAGACTCACACCGGCGTCCCAGTGCTTCCTGTGCGCTTTGGACCTTTCATGTCCTAGTTTCAGAGAGGGTTGAAGTATATTGAGCTTCAAGAAAATAGCTTCTACCGGGCAGTAAGTCTAGTAAGTAATGCTATTTAATTTATAAGTACTGCTTCTACTCCTCTATCCAAAGTTCTGTAGTTCAGCAGGAGCCAGCAAATACACTGGCAGCCCAGAGACACCCCCCAAAGGCTGCATCCCCAGCCCCACGGCCAGCAGGGCTGGGGGGGGATTCTGCCCTGCTCTGCTCTGGGGAGAACAACCCCCCCAGTGCTGCCTCCAGCTCTGGGGCCACCCCCATCAGAAGGACATGGAGCTGTTGGAGCGGGGCCAGAGGAGGCCCCGGAGATGCTGGGAGGGCTGGAGCCCCTCTGC
>JAOQGH010000004.1:33367426-33383397 GCA_025769975.1 Gallinago jamesoni
GGATGGGGCAGCCACAGCTTCTCTGGGCAACCTGGGCCAGGCTCTCACCACCCTCACACCAAACAAGTTCTTCCTAATAATAGAATCACAGAATGGTTTGGGTTGGAAGGGACCTTAAAGATCATCTAGTTTCAACCCCCCGGCTCTCCCATTTTCTCTCCTACCAGCCTTCCATCCCTGACATCCTCCAGGCTCCATCCCTGCCCCCGCTGTTTTTCCTCAGCAGCCATTCGTGGCCATACCATCCATGAGGAATCAGAACCACCAAGTGCCTCCCACCCAGCCCTGGCCAATGGCTCTGGCGGTCAGCCTGCCCCCAGGGAGGGAGGGAGGGAGGAGGCCGGGGCCGACCCATGGTGGGTGACAAGGTGACCTACCAGCAGCGGTGACCAGCAGGCCGAGAGGACACACATGATCCCCAAGAGCTGGATCAGTGTCTCCAAGGCAATCCGCCCCCACTGCTTGCTGGAGCGCGTCGCAGTGGCTTTGGTCCGACAACGAGACACCAGGGCCTCGATGGTGGCCAGGTTGCAGGCCAGCGTCACCACCAGGGAGAGGAGCCCCAGGACGGTGAAGGTGGAGGCGAAGAAGAGGCTGCCGGTGAGATGGCTGTCGCCGGTGCTGATGAAGCACCAGGTACCGGGCCACTGCAGCGTGTACTGGCCCAGGCCGGCGACGGGCAGCAGGGCGAAGGCGACCACAGCCAGCCAGATGCCCAGCAGCACCGTCTTGGTCACCCGCGTCTTCATGTGGCTGGCGTACCAGTGGGGCGCGCGGATGGCCAGCGTCCTCTCCACGGCCATGGCGCTGGCGATGAAGAGCGGGCAGAGCCCGAAGACGGTCATGCTGAAGCCGAAGAAGGCGCAGAGGTGGCCCGAGGGGTCGACGGCCTCCCAGGTGCGGTCAGACAGGTAGACGGAGATGACGATGGGGCTGGTCAGCAGCTGCCCCAGCAGGTCGGTGATGGCCAGGGAGCCGATGCACAGCAGGAAGGACCGCTTCCTCCGGCTCCCCTTAGCCCGGTAGCTGCGGGAGACCAGCAGTATGGCCAGGGCATTGCCCACGACGCCCGTGATCATCATGGTCAGCGGGAACGCCACCGAGACGGAGCTGCAGCCCTCCGCCGCCCTCCCCGTCCCGTTGCCCCGCTGCCGCATGGCGCCGGGCTCCGTGCCGTTGGGGCCGCCCTGGCACTGCCAGCTCATCCCGGCGGGCTACCGCGGCGGCGGCGGTGGCGGACGCGGAGGGGCGGCGACGAGCCCGCCCATGGCGGCCAGCGGCGCTGAGACGAACCGCGGCCGGGCGGGAGCCCTTATAAGGCGGGGGGCGGGCGGAGGAGGCCGGCCCGGCCCGCCCTGAGGGGAGGGGAGAGGGCGGTGCGGCACCGCCTCGGCCCCGCCGCCCCGCGGGGCTCCGGCCCTGTCCCGCCGCGGAAACGGCTCCCTCAGGCGGTGCGGCGGGGAGCCATGGCGGGCACGGCTACCCCCAGGCTGCCCGACGGGCTCCATAGCGGGCACGGCTTCCCTCAAGTGGGCTGACGAGCACTATGGCAGCAATGGCTCCCCTCAGATGGCTCACAGGGAGCCATGGCGGGCACGGCTACCCTCAGGCTGCCCGACGGGCTCCATAGCGAGCACGGCTTCCCTCAGGGCGCCATGGCGGGCACAGCTCCCCTCAAGTGGGCCGACGAACGCTATGGCAGGCATGCCACTATGGCAGGCATGCCA
This sequence comes from Gallinago jamesoni, assembly GCA_025769975.1. Classification (NCBI taxonomy): domain Eukaryota; kingdom Metazoa; phylum Chordata; class Aves; order Charadriiformes; family Scolopacidae; genus Gallinago; species Gallinago jamesoni. Next base: position 33,369,154 of record JAOQGH010000004.1, read on the forward strand.
CTATGGCGGGCACGGCTCCCCTCAGGCTGCCCAAGGGGTGCCACTGTGGGCACGGCTAGCCTCAGATGGGCTGATGGGCGCCATGGCAGGCATGGCACCCCTCAGGCTGCCAGAGGGGCACCACAGTGGGCACAGCTTCCCTCATGCAGCCCATGGGGTTCCATGGTGGACACAGCTCCCCTCAGGTGGGATGATGGGTGCCATGGTGGGCATGGCTCCTCTCAGGCTGACCACAGGGAGCCATGGCGGGCACGGTTCCTGTCAGGCTGCACACAGGGAGCCATGGCGGATACAGCTCCCCTCAGGCTGCCCAATGGATGCCGTGGTGAGCATGGCTAACCTGAGCTGGGCTGACAGACGCTATGGCAGGCACGGCTCCCCTCAGGTGGCCCAAGGGGTGCCATGGTGGGCATGGCTCCCCTCAGGCTGCCCAAGGAGCATCATAGCAGACACGGCTCCCCTCAGGGTACCATGGTGGGCATGGCACCCTCCAGGGTTCCATGGTGGGTGGACACAGCTCACCTCAGGTGGGATGACTGGCACCATGGCAGGCACAGTTCCCCTCAGGCAGCCCGCAGGGAGCCATGGCGGGGGAACCACTGGCTGCTGCCCCTGGGTGGCATGGGGTCAGGCCTCGCTGCCAGGCTGGAAGCCAGTAAATTCCTAGGAGCAGGGATTCCTAATGTGGCACTATATACACTCATCCTTCACGTGAGAGCAGAGTTAACAGTTCTAAGAAGTTTCACAGGTTACAAGCACTATTAGCAACGCACAGGTTGAAATACTGCCCGACCCAGCTTTTACTCTATGACTAAGTGCACACAAGCTGAATCATGAAAGGGGAAGAGCCTCATTTCTCATAAATAAGAACCATACGAGAAGCGATGGCTGGCTTTATAAATTAATGAGCCATGGCTTATTAATTCTCTACTTTCTGGACTGTAAACAGCAACTTGTCCTTGAAGGACTCCAGCCTTCACCCATGCAGATACACAGCAGGATGGCATTTGCAACCCGAGTCCAGTGTTGGAAACGATATCCACATTAAACTGGGATGTACAAAGCCTCAAGAGAAAGCCTGGAAAAAGGTGAGAGAAAAATATCCTTTTTCCCCTTTTGAATCCTGACATTGATGCACTGGTTTGGAGCTGTCAGTTCAGCACAGCTCTGCTCTGCCCTCCTCAGCGTCTGGAAAGCTTTTGTTGCTTTTGTTGTCCACAACCACCCTAGGAGAAATCAACATTAGTTTCATTTTCCAAAATATGAAGCATTCCACAAACTTTGTTTTTTAAAATGCATGTGTAAACCACTTCTTCTTCCGAAGTGGCTTTCTTTTTTCATTTCCATAATGGGAAGACACATAGTTCATAAATTGTGCAGGACTTTGCTTACAGCCGTTGTCGTAACTGCACTGTTACAGGAGCATTACTCCCTCCTGGGGCTCCTGTGTCCAAATTTTGGAAAAGTTTGCCCAAATATCTATACCTTCATACTTAAAAAAACCCCATAAGCTCCAAACCCCACACTATTAGCCATTATTTCTGATTAAAGAACAAAAAAAAAATCCTTTATGTTAAAAGATTTCCAGACAGAAAAATTTATTACTAGTGAAATGTTTTGATTAATGTTCCAATAGCTCTGGAATTGATTACAATAGTTACCTGCAGAGCTTCTTGCCCAGCAGCAGGAGGATCCTGGGCAGAGGGACTTCCCAGGAGGGGGTGCAGATTTCTAGGTAAAACAACCAACTTTCAGTTCATTATAACTGCGTTTAAGCTCAGGGGGTTACTGAGAAGCAAGACCTAACACAGCAACTATTTAATCTCGGGTGCTTCGTCACAGCGAGCACACAGGAATTCGTTATCTGGTGTGGAAATGATGCAATCTTGTGTCAAGATGGGCCAGCACAGGCATTTTAATGCTTTTTATTATTACTTATCTGAATAAAATAAGAAACATTTTTCAGCAATGTTGACCCTGTTGCCAAATTTATATAAAATCAAAGCATAGTCTGCTTTTGTTTAGTCACTGTCTGGTTTTCAAGCACAAGAATGCTTTGCAAAACCAGCGTTACTAGTCCTGAACCTGTTCAGTTTCTCAGAAAAGAATATTAGCCCTAAACTTAACCACACTTCCTCCTCAGCCATGATAAATTTCACTGATCTTTGATAAAGCTGCAGAGAAATGTGTTTCTTTCTGTAGGCAGCAATTTATCTGACCCCAGAAGTGAAACTGAGGGTGGGGGAAGCATTTTCTAGTCAAACAGGGAAACATAGTGGGAGGTTACTGGAGATAATCCCCCCCAAACGCCCTCCCACACTAAACCCACACCTTTTTGCTGCCTGAGCTTAATCTACCTTTGGGTCTGTTCGAACACAGACTGGGTTTGGTTCTAATAGTTTAGTTCTACTTTATTTGCTGATCCATTAATGAAAAAAAAAAAAAAGAGATAATTTGTGCCCTGCTAGGTGTACAAGGACTGCCAGTCACTGTGCCTTTGCATTTTAAAAATGTAGGAATCAAAATAATTTAAACATCCTGCTTCTTGTAAAAACTTTCTGAAAAGATATGGAACCCACACAGAAGAAAACCTCTCCAAGTTTTGTAAAAGCTCCTTTTTAACCCACTGCTGTTTAAATAAATTTTTTTTCAGTACTTTGAGAAGTGAAACAAGGGGAAACTTGAGGACAGGTAAAGGCAGGTAATTGGAGATACTGCCCTTCTCCCGCCGCGGTGACACAGAACATCACAATCTGTTAGTACAGGCTGAAGAGAGAGATTTGCTGGGGTTTCCAAGAGAAAGCACTCACTGCACAGTTGACTCACAGGTTTTATTTACACTTGTCTACAGAATCATTTTGCCGTACATTTTATCTAAGCCAAATGAAATCATCATTTTCGTCTGTCGCCTATCGTTTGCTAAATTTAAAAACTTTTATCTGTTAAGTACAGCAACAATTTTAATACAAAGCACAAGGAAAAAACCCCAAAGGCTAACAACATAGCATCTATTAGATCGGATTTTTACAATTTAGTAGTTGGACTTTGACGTCGTCAGAGGCACAGTTACAAGACTAACCTGCTCTTGTGCAACCTACACACATTTAGCATTGAAATTAGCTATAAAAGAAAGCATTAAAGAAGAAACTGCAGAGCGGGTTGGTTTTGGTTTTTTTTTTTTCTGCAAAAAGATTATCAAAATATTTCTACACCAAAAACCATTTTGCTTATATTCCATATACCAGTCCAAAAGAAGTGTCTTAAAAAAAAAAAAAAAAAGGAAAGCAGAATGTAGTTTTAAAATTTTGCTCCGTTTGTTTTTGTGCAGTTCATTTAAAAAAGCAGCGGTCAAATATGGAAGTTTTACTGCTGAAATCAATAGAGATCTATTGCTGTTTGCTTGCTTAAAAAGAAGAATTTTCCTTACCATACTTACCTTGCGATGGCACTGAAGAGACTTAACCCTTTCTTAACCAAACGGAGCTCAAGAGAGACCAAGTTTTAATGCAATATTGCTAGTAAATCACATTCAATACAGCATTTTAAGCCATAAATTATGTTTATGGGAAAAAAAGAATGACTGGTGAAGAACACATTTCAGCTGTCAGAACTTTCTACACAGTTTATTAATTTTCATTTTCAAATATAAATAAAATTCAGATACCTGGAAAATTTTAGTCAGCCCCAAAATGAACTCTACAGGTGGCCTGCAGAAGCATCACTTGATTCCAAGAAGCTACTTCCATATTCCTCCAGCTCAAGGGCGGTTCCTATGGGATGCTCTGCCCAGAAAGGACGGCAGAGCTCGGGGTCACTGCGTGTGACAGTCCCCACTCTGCTGAGGGCAGCAAATCGTTCCTACAGTGATGGGCACCGGAGCAGAGAGTGCCCAATGTCTCAAATATCCCCGCTTGGAAGGAATGGAGTCTAATTCACACTCTACAGAACCCTACCAGGGACTGGGGACCTAATAGCTCTTCTACACCGAGCATGGCTAGAAAGAGAGGGATCCAGCTACACTTTCAAATAAAAAAAAAATAATCATTGGACCTAAGCACTCACTACTGTCATCTGAGGGGTAGCACCAGCCCTACAGCTACCCCCATCTGTTGTGGTCCCACGGGAGCTGCAGCAAGAAGCGCAGGAGTTGGGTGCGGGTTCTGCATTGCCCAGATACTCCTCTGAACCCCTCACGGGAAGAGCAGAGTTGCATCAGACCAGATCCAACCTGTGCCCGCTCACAGGTGTAAGAGAGTCAGGAATCGAGTAACTGAGTCTTTCAAAATAATAAAAAACCCCCTTACTCAAATAAGAAAACTTCACAACCTCCTCTGGGGGGGGTTTATGGCTTAAAATGCTACCTCACTTTTTGTTTGATGAATGAACAAAGCTGCAGTTTTCCAGAAAGCAAGGACAGACATGCACCTCTACTAGCAGATTCAGCACTTCTGACCAAGTAAGACACCAACTTCTTAAAAATGTCTCATGCACTGACTGGATTTTTTTTTGTTTTGTTGTTTTGTTTTTGTTTTTTTTTAAATGTGAGCTTTAATACATTATTTCTTTTTAGAACTTGTACGGGAACCAGAATGGGAAGATCCAGATGATGATCTGCGGCGTCTGCAAGATATAAACGGAGAAAGCATGCAAAGAAATAAGTTGCAATTAATTTTAGCATCCACTTTGAGCAGTCTGTATCATACAATAGCTGGAAGCCAAGTATATCTGATAGGGGCCTTATAAGAATATAGAAATAACTTTAAACCACTTTAAGCTTAGAAATGTAAATTTAATACTAAAAACTTAAGTTTAATACTGAAAGTAGGGTAGAATTTCTAAACGCAATCTTTACTTATGCAAATAAATCACTAATGTACATGCTAACGCTTTCAGACGCTGAAAGACCTAGGTCTTTCTACAGAACATACTTCTAGCAGGAGGAAAATTCACGGCAGGGGCTGGGGGGAACAACTACAGAGGTTTAAATAGGGATTAAGAGTAGGGGAAGTGAGCAAACTACTTTTAATGTGAGAGTAACTGATCAGATTCAATTCTTTCCCAGTGAATCTCAGTCCTTCAGGAAAACAAAAATAAAAAAAAAAAATCACACATTTAAATACACCCATTCTTATTCTACATAAACCCAAACCTTTCGGGTGACCGTGATCTCGATCGTCTTTTTTTGCGATCACCAGATGAAGAAGATCTAGAACGACTTCGCTTCTTGCTTCTCTCGGGGGAAGATGACGAACGAGAGCTTGAGTAAGATCTTTTTCTTGGGGTGGAAGACCCCCTGTAGGACCTGGAGCTGGATCTTTATTGATTAAGAAATAAATCAGATTTAATTCTGGTACAACAAGGCACAAACAAAGAAAGAACAAAGAGAGACAGTTTTCCTGAATGCTCACTACTATATTTCCACAGTGTTTTATCTGTCTGATAAATGTGTGGGTGCTTTAATACTTACTCCTTAGTTATCTGCCAATAAAGACTTCTACTGCCAAGATAATTCTCTTAATAAATTTTGCTAGAATAGGGTTCCTTGCTATCCACCAGTGGCTTAGAAAACTCTTTCCAGCATTTACCAGAATTAAGGTTTTTGGCAAGAGAGTGATGGGAGACAGGGATGGGAAGTAGCCTGTGTAAGGACCTTCCTCACACAGCACAATGCCTTGAAACCACACATTAATGGCTATTTCACATTGGAAAGTTGTAAAAGTAGCATCTGTCTTGCTAGAATAGTAAAAACCCTCAGAACGTGTATTTACAAATCTCATAAATTTGGGTAGAGTGTAAGACCTTCCACAAGCAAAATATTTTAAAAAAGCCTCTTAGAATACAACCACTTTGGTGTTTAAAAAAATAATTAACCAGCTTCACTTACAAGCACTCAAAAATACCTTGGGTTATCTAAAACAACCAAGGAAAAAACACTTGTGGAAAAAGTAATAGAGCTAAGAAGTCCTAAACTGCAATTCCAAAATGCTGTAAAAACACCTAACAGGACATTTTTCAGTAGGATAGATATTTAAAATGAAACACCCAATAACAAAGCATATGTTGGTGGTAGAATATTTTCAGGGTTCTCATCATAAATAACAAAATGCTCTTATTTCATACCAGCAGCACCAGCAAATAACCCAGCTCAACTGACGAGTCCTTCCAGCATCTACTGGGGGCACAAGCCCCTTCTTCCTCAAAAATCCCAGATTCCATCCGGCACTGCCCCTCGCGCGGTAACCCACAGCACGTTTCTGCCACCAACTGGTCTTCCCAGCTCAAACTCCCTTACTTACAGTTTTAAGCCTCTCTATTCTTCCTTCCATGCCAAAGGAAAGTCCTGCCACCAGGGTGCCTGTGCCAGGGCACCCCAAGGAATGATTTTCTTACTCTTCCCCACACAGCTCAATAACCACTCTCAAAAACCACCAGCCACCTCAAACTCCTGGCAGCTTCTCACCCAGTTTGCTATCAACATGTTCACACATTCTCCCCACGTTGATAAAAGTAACAGCAGCTCTATCTGCTGCAAGCTAGACACATTAAATAGGTTATCACTAATGCCAAACCAGAAGACAGGGTATTTTCTAACGTTCTCATCGAGTAGCCCAAGTGGAAACGGTCAAACCAGCGAACACGAGTGAAGCAAGCAAACATGCATTCAAATCCTTCTTCCTTCCCAGCGAGGATGTGGCGTCCGCTCATCTGTCTAGCTTAGGTCAGACTCAAACTCTTCAACCAAAACCTCGCATTCTCAAGAAACACAGCTGTGGTGGCAACAACCTCGCGCAGAGCCCCCGGGAATTCTGACTTCCAAGATAAAAACGAGTTAGTGGTTTTTGACCGGCACAATTTTACGATGAAATCAAGAAGCGCTTGGTTCTTCTGCCCTTGTTTGTTCCTCTCTGCAAGGAGAGAGCGCTACCTCATTCACCTTGATTTCGACCCACGAGATCTAGAGTGCTCTCTGGAACTGGAGTGAGATCCTGATCTGGAACTGGAAGAACTTCTCGAATGGGACCTGAAACGACACGGAAGAGAATTTTTTTTCCAGCATCTGACCTGTGTTTAGCAGAAAAACTGCTGCTGTTGGCAGCAGAGACAACGACGCACAACATCACCTGGCCCAGAGTCACTAGAGAAGTGACCATTTCCTCCTACCCCCCCAGCATCACTATAGCACAATTTAAACCAGAAACATTAACATAGTAAGACGCTGCATTTAAAAAAAAAAAAACATTATAAAGCCAGCTTTTTATTATGTTTCCTATAACAAAACACAAAAATCAAGCAGGACTGCAGTTACTTGGCAAACTGCAACAACTGCCTATCTGTGACCTACTTCATGAAACCAATGCCTTCACTTTTCATTTGTGCCTTAACTTAAAACCCATCCATTTCTTTGCAGAGCAGAGCAGGGAAGAGGCTCAGACCCAGCCAGCTCAAATCGTCCCCAAGTCAGCTCATGCAAGCATTTTGTAAGCACTTTCAAGTCTTTGTAAAGATTTCCCCCTCCATTAAAAGTTAAGTACTAGTTAATTCTCGGCTAAAACACAGACATCTCTAACACTACTTGTAACTAGTCAAAATTACTTTCAAATTTTTCACGTTGATGGATTTTCTTTAAAGCACGAACCACAAGAGATATGTAAAAATGATAGTGGACTTGCAGTAACCATCATAAAAAGAAGGTATTGTAATCAAACTCTGATAATCTTTTCAGGAAAAAAATGGATTATTATTATTCATGCCGTCAATCTCCCAGTTTATATTGTTACCACATCTTTTTCACCTTACTGTGTGAAACAAATTGCTGCTGGCTGCTCAGCTCAGTCCCTGGGATTCCCTTAGTGCTCCTCCCTGGGACCCCGCAGGAAACGCAGGGCTCAGGCGAAGGCAGGGGGAAACTGACAATAGGGGTTGTGAAAAACAGGATTTTTCATAGAAAAGGCAGCATAAAAAAAAAAGCAGGAGACTGATGGGTAGATGGAGAGAGCAGAGGGGGTGTCTGACACCCGGTTAGTAGGAGGGTCTGAGGAACTTGGGTGGAGAGAGCAGAGAGGGGCAGTCACACAGTCAGGAAGATGAGAAAAAAACTTGAACTTTACATATATGAACTTTATGTAGAAGACAGTACTGGCCTGAGGCCTTAAACCTGTCGGTACCACCCCCCTGTTAGTTGTAAGACAGCTAAAAAGCTGCAACATCGTTTACATCATATAATTACAAAACATTAGTTGTTCAGATATTACTGAACTTAAATAATAATGTGAGATCTTAAATCTACCCACTAGACCTTTTTTGCAGTCTCATATAAAATCATATAAATCATTTATATAAATCGCTTATCAATAAAGCATATTGAATAAAGCATTATTCTGACACATTGCCACTGAAAGCTTTGCTGCCCACCAAATGGAGTTCAAGTTTCTTGCCGTTATTTCCAGGGTATTTGTCATTCCATCCTTCCACTGCATCCGCCTAGGCTGTGTCACGTCCACCTCTTCTCCTGCTCTAACCGTGCTACCCTTCTGCCTCTCTGCTCAACAAGCGACTCAACGTGGCTAAAAAAAGTTCACCCGCTGCACTACACACGGGCCACCAAGCCCCAACATCAAACTCAAGGCTTCACTTTAAATATCAGCTTAAATTTCCTAAACCAAGCCACAAACCACACGAAGCACCCCCGCTGAGCAGCCACAGGTCAGAGCAGCGAATTATCCCCCTATGTCAACTCTGTGCATTGAATTATCAACATTATGAAACTAGAACTGTACAGAAATCAAGAAAATAAAGTAAATAAAGAAGTTAGATACTGACATTTTGCCTGGCGTTACCCTTGACCTGTACCCGTTTACCTGGACCTAGACCTTGAGCTCGAATGAGAGGATGAGCGCGATGAAGATCGGGAGTGGGAAGATCGAGACTTAGAGCGACTGCGCCTATTGGATTTCTTTTTCTTATTAGTGTCCTCTTCCTCACTGGCATCCAGATTGTATTTGGAGAGGTCAGCGTCATCTTCATCCTCATCCTGACAAAATACAGGCATACCAAAAATCCTTAAGAAATACTTTGACTGTTTTCTTCAGGTTTTTTTACTTATTCTACAGTTTTTGTGCTTTTTTTTTTTTCAACCTCTGAAAATATTCATTAGTGCATTTAATGAGATGCAAAAATGTTAAAGACTAAAGAGTGACTGAAAATTTATTTTAAAGCAAAGTATTAAAAAGCCCACAAAACCCCCATCCAAAGTCCCATTTTCTGTTATATAATGAAAACAATGAAAATACAAACATTCATTTTGATCAGTTGCTTTAAGTGAGTGCCTGGAATTGTTTTGAGACTCAAAATCTATAACCTCAGCATAATCCTGCATGGATGGGTTTCACGTGCAAAACCTGGTGACTGCTGGGTTAAAAATAAGAATATAGGCATGGCCCTGCAGGACCGGTGTCCAAAGATGAGGACAATCCAATATATGATGGTCCCATATTTCAGGAAAATTGAAAAAAAATACATCTCTGAATATTTTATTTCATTGTATAAAAAATAAGTCTGATGTAGTTTTAAAAGGCAAAAAATAAAATTCAAGAACGTTCCCTTTATATGGTAACCATACATAAGGATTCCAAGGAAAGATCTCCAAATTTTGGATTCTGATCTCAGATAAGCTCCCAATTTTTTGTGGTTTAAAAAAATTATACATCTTTGAATGCAGGTATTTGGAACAAAAAAGCTTGTTCACATGCTCCACAGAGGCTGCAGGCACCATTATTCTGACAGCTACCCCTCTACACTGCTCCAAAGGCAGCTGGGAGCACACACCAAACTTCACCTATTAAACAGCACTGCAGAAATAATTAAAAAATAATCGCTGGGAAAAAAACCCCAAACACACTACCTCATCCAATTTATATTTGGAGAGATCTTCATCCTCATCTTCCTCATCTTCCCCTTCGGATTCCTTGTCTTCTACCTCCTTCAGGATAGAGGCAGGACCCACTGGCTTCCCTCTGTACTTCTTCTTTTTGCGTCCAAACTGAGAAATTTCATTCCATTAGAATAGGATTTCATCAAAATCCATTACCAACTGTGGGGTTTTTTTGAGAAAACTTTGACGAGAAAATAAATACGTAGCCATTTCAAATAAGTTATTGCTCAAAGGGAAGGGGAAGTATCAATTGGCAACAAGAAACTTTCTAAAGACATGCTTGTATTTGTACAATTAGTGCCCGCGGACGAGATGAATGGAAATGTGAATTTGTTGGAGCTGCACCCGATGCGTCCCTGAGAAGTGCTTTTCCCTGTAAGGACACTAAATGTGCCTCTCCCAAAATCCACGTGTCCCTGCTCTTACCTCATCGTACTCCCCGTCCGACTCCTCGCGTTCTATGTACTCGACGTTCTCTCGTTCGTTAAATCCTCCTCCGTAGCCTTGAAAGAGAGGCAAAACAAGACAATCTCTTGAGCAGCACCCAACTTGGCCACGTCAAGCGCAGAGATGAGAACGAGCCCTCACAGAGGTTCTGGAAGCCTTTGGTGTACACACACCTCAGGGAGCAACAGGAATAAAACCATGGAATTGTGCAACTGTTGGGATTTGCCATGAGAATCTTTCTATTCCTTTTTATCCTGTGAGGGGCAAACTCTAATGGCTCGTTTTAACTCCGGCTGACTTTGTAATTTACTGCAAGTGGGTGCAACGTGGCTGCCAATCTACTCTGAAGGACACCAGAACTTGAAAAATTAATCAGTCAAGATACGTAAATATATCAAATATAATTAAATATTACTCTCTAATATTCTTACACTATTAAATAAGAATATTAAAAGTACTGGTTTTCCTTTTGAATGATAAGCTCCGTGCTCTTCCCCCTGCCCCGGTGTTAAATGAGGTATTAGATTCTGATCCCTGACAATACCAATAGTCAGGTGGGCGCTGTAAGGAAATCCTCTGTTCTAGTTACCGCCAGGCTCATTCCTAATGCAGCAGCAACTTGAAATGCATCACAGTGTGGCCAAACCTCAGACCTCATTAAGAGATAACGCTCTAATTTATACAGCCCTCAAACCCCGCTCTTGTGACGGCCGGGTGCTCTCCAGACGGGCTCTATTTATACACCAGACCTTCTGGAGTTAATAAAAATCTTGTGTTTCTCCTTCCAAACGCCTGAGTATCAAAATCAACAGTTAAAGCTGAATATTCCTTAATTTTCCAAGTGAAATCATCACACACTTTACACACTACTAAAGGGAATCGAGTCTAAGAACCTAGAGATATATATGGAAGACCATTCAACTTCACTAGTTCTGCTGTGAAAACAGTCCCTTTAATCAAATTGCATTGGCATTTATAAAAAGAAGTTTTCTTACAGGAGTATTTCAAAACCATGTGCATCTTACCTGTCCTCTCCTCCAATTTTGCGTACTTGGGAGTGTTACACATGTTGCACTCTGATCTCCTGGCCCAGTTCACGTTACCACACCTTCATGGGTGAAAAGAACACAGCAGGAAAAAAAAAAAAAAAAAAAGAAACATCTTATTTCAGATCAAAAATCTTAAGTGTTGAGAAAACTCTTAAAAATAATCATAAAAGTGTATCTGGCAAGCTTTGGCAGTGAGCTGCAGAGAGGAGTGCAACGCAATTAACCCCAAGGCCAACGAACAGCAAGAGGGTCTGTGGGTGTTCCACCAGCTCGGGGTGACGGAAGATACCCACGCTGGAGAAATCCAAGGGGGAGAAGTGAAATCACCAGGCAGGGAGGCAGAGGAGTGAAGTAAAATGACACAGGAAGCCTTAAAACTCCTCACGTCTCTCCACCCGTGGCGTTCACAGCTGAGAGGAGTTCAGGAAGATGTGCCCACGGGAACAAGGCTGGTGAGGCACCATCCTCACCCACCACCACATGGCTACAGAGTCACCCGCCCCTCATGGCATCTCCACCTCACCATCTGAAGAGGCTGGAACCCTTAAAAGTGCTCCACAAAACCTGAAAGCACCTTCCCAAAATCCAAGCATTTCATTAGAGCACTCCTTTTCTAATTTAGGTCTCAACGCTCTCCATCCACGGCTTGGAGAAACATCTCGGAATATAACTTTGTGCCAAACATTACTCATTAAATATTTAGCAAAGATTAACACTAAGACATCACACTGCAACGACGGTGTCACTTCCATCTACACGCTTCCTCCCAGCTTGAGAAGCGTCTCAGGTTAACAGGAAAAGAACCATCAACTTTTACCTTTCCACTCTTAACTTTTAAATGTTTTTTTTGTTTTTTTTTTTTTTTCAGTGACGTTAATTGACTGCTGTCCTGCAAACAAAACAGAAGGCTCTCCTCCCAGCAAACCCCCCGATTGCCTCTCCCCTCAGCAGGGGTGAGGTTACAGCGACACAACACCGTGCCGTGCCGCAGACGGGCTGCCTGGCTCTAAGGGAAGATCGCTGTATTTTTAAGAAGGGCGTACGTTTTGCACTGCCAGTCGTTGGCACTGAAGAGGCCACGACTCTTCTCGGCGAGGGTCTTCCCTATTTCAGTCCCTCCAGCCTTCATCATTTTGGCTTCTGTGGTTTTTTCTGGAAAAGAAAAGAAAACAAACGTTTCTCAAACACCTTGCTTTATTCATTAAGAAGCTTTAATGTGCTTTTAAAAAGGCAGAAACAGACGAGGAGAAAAAGACGCATCACCACAGACACTCACCTCTCCCACATCTGTTGCAGCTGGTTCTTCTAGCAAAGTTAACATTCCCACATCTGAAAATAGAAAGAGAAGGCAGACGCTTGTTAGCGGGACGGCGGGGAAACCCGAGATCTGAAGAAAACCGCCTTTCATTTCAAACGGAATTCGTTCCGAATTACAACACGAAGTTTCTGGGGCCGTGCCCGGCCCCGGGGCGAGCTGGTGCCGGGCCGGCAGCACGACGGGGACCGGGAGCGGCGAGACCCTCCAGAGAAGCCCGGCCCGGCCCGGCCCGGCGACCTCCCGGGACCCTGCGGCGGCGGCTCCCCGGGGCCGCCCGTCCCTGGCGCTGCCCCGCGGGACCGTCCCGCCCGGAGCCGCAGCCCGGGTCCCGCGGCGGCCGGGCCCACGCTCACTTCTTGTCGGGGCAGATCCAGTCCCCGTCGCTCACGCGGAAATTCTTGGTCGACATCTTGGGCCCCGCCGAGCCGAGCGCCGCCGCCGCTGCGGGAGAGGACCGGGGCCCTGCGCCGGGAGGGCTGCCCGCCGCGCCTGCGCCCCGCTGCCTGAGCCAGCGCCGCCGCCGCCGGGCGGCATTTCTGATCAGGCAGTGGCTCGGACGCCTCAGCCCGGCCGCGGGGAGAGGGCGCCGAGGAAGCGCGCCCCCTAGCGGGCCGGAGGGCGGGGGGGGGCAGCGGCGCATGCGCAGTGCGCGCCGGCGGCGGGCGCCATGGGCGGGCTGGGCCTGAGGAGAAAGGGCAGGTGTGGGGATGGCGGCAGCCTTGGAAGGGTGGCAGCCGCTCGTACAGGAGCCCGTTTATTCACGGCAGCTTATTTTCCTCCAACTGTCGCTGTGGGTCTGTCACCCCAGCGCTCTAGCTCTGTCACCCCAACGTTGCAGGTACAGAACTGCCTGGGCTCCTCATGAGGAAACGGCCAATTCCTGCGTGTATACCTTCAGTCAAACAGAGAAACCGTGATGCATAATGAAAAAGAAATGAAATAGAAATGAAATGAAATAAGGCCTCATTTTCACAGACCAGACAGCATGCACGGTTCAGACTGCTTTGTCAGTGTGAGGGCCCTAAGGAAATCCCTCTCTGAACGCAGAGAGGGTTTTAAATGGGAACAAGGCAAGGCATCGCTATAAATACTAATGCTAGAGTGTTCAAGTAAATCCATTATTTTAAAAAAATACTATTTAGGTTATGTCTAAACCCCGCTTTGGTGGTTTGCTGGGGCCCGCTCTGGCCGCAGGCCGTTGGCCACCATTTCCCGCCTGTGGCCAGTGCCCAGGGCCAGTGGTTCCTCTTCAGCCCCCCTTGACCTCTTTCCCTTGGGGCTGGTAACGATCTGGCAAGATCTGCTGCAGTGGAGTTCACCCGTGTTCCCTAACGAAGTGCATGCAACCTGCTTATTGCTAGCAAATGTTACTTTCCTGCCAGTTTTTGTTCCCTTACCCTCCCACACCCTGTGGAAAAATCGCCTGGGATCTGGTGAGGGGACTGGTTTTTATCCCCTCCGCTCTCCAGTCCATGAGGGAAGGTGACAGTGTTATTGCT
>JAOQGH010000004.1:33405660-33423638 GCA_025769975.1 Gallinago jamesoni
GAGTCCCCATCCCTGGAGGGGTTTCAAAGCCGGGCAGACGTGGTGCTGAGGGACATGGGTCAGGGGGGGTTTGGGCACTGCTGGGCTGATGGTTGGACTCCATGGTCTGAAAGGTCCCTTCCAACCCAGACAGTCCTATGACTCTTCCATTCTGTGGTGCTCCTCACCAACAGCAGTGAATTCAACCACACCCCCTGCTTTTTTTCCTCACTAGCGTGAGGCAGAGCTGGGTATTGTGAAGGAGAGGGATGCGGCTCCTCCAAACTCCAAACAGAAATATAACCCGATGCGACGATTTACAGCAGAGAAAAATGGAAAACACGTTTACAGTGTTTCCCCTCCCCACCCAGACTTTTCTGAACATCATTCCGCCGCGTTCTGCGTGTGCGTGACCCCGGAGGCTGGTCCCGGGGCCGGGAGAGTGAGAAGATGCCGGACGGAGGGTTCAAAGCCCGGAGGGGCAGGCGGAACGCGGGGGAAGGTGCAGCAACCGGCTGGACTGTCCTGCTCTCACGGCTCCCGCGGGAAGCGTGATGCTCCGCAGGACCCCCGGCAGCGGGACCGTCGCACAACCACTGGGGTCACTGCAGGCAGCGAGCTGGCGACTTGCAATTAGTTTATGTTTTAATCCAGGAAACGTATTTTTGACTCGGCAAGACCTATGGAAAAGGCTTTGAATAAATGCAGTGTGTGTGTGTGTGTGTTGCCAAGGCTTCACATCTGAGCAGGGAGTAGGAGAAAGCCCAGTTCTGGCTCGGCAACGCCACAAACACAGCGAAGCGGCAAGGCGTGCGTTTCCCATCTCTGCTTTGGCCGGCCAAGGGCAAATATCTCACCTTAATACGCCTTCCTGCCAGTTCTCAGGGGGGGGCAGAACGGCCTCTCCCCTTGGGGGGACAGTCCTCACCCTGGCAAGTGACATGCAGTGCCTGGCCAGCCCCTCCATCTCCATCTCCATCTCCATCTCCACCTCCATCTCCGCCTCCATCTCCATCTCATCTCCATCTCCATCTCCATCTCCATCTCATCTCCATCTCATCTCCATCTCCATCTCCATCTCCATCTCATCTCCATCTCATCTCCATCTCCATCTCCATCTCATCTCCATCTCATCTCCATCTCCATCTCCATCTCCATCTCCATCTCCATCTCATCTCCATCTCCATCTCCATCTCCGTCTCCGTCTCCGCTTCTTGCCACACTGCCAGAGTGCTGGGTTCACACACCTTTGAGGACAAGGTTTGGCATTTAAAATAAAAAACCACCATTCTCCCTCTATTTTTTTTTTCAGGAAAACCTCCACTCCTTCAGAGTAGCAACAGTCAATCTAATCATGGCCAGGATTTAATTTATCCCAGTTAAACCACATTATGACTTCCTCAGTTGGCAAGCGGAAGGACGTAACAAATATACCCAGAAATTCCCAACAGAGAGAGGAGCCAGCAAAAGGCATTTCATGGGTCTGTCCCTCGTTACAGAGCTGGTGGCTGCTCCCACTGTCTCCTCCCTCCTTTGCACCCTGACAGAAGGAGACCTCAGGCTGAGGAGGAGACCTCAGGCTGAGGGTGTTGGTGGAGCTCAGGCTACCTCTGGCTTTGGGGTCAGAAGTGCTGGTCCTGCAGGAAGGCCCTAAACTGGAGCAGCAAAAGCTGGAACGAAGGTAGTTAGACAAATTGTTTAAGGGGAACACTCAGGTTTACATTTCAGATGAGAGCTCAGAGCCCAGCTCTGTCCTTCAGCAGATGGGACACACCAGTCCCAACTCCACCGCTGCCTGGTCTTGCCCACATGGGTAACGCTGACTGGGGGAAGTATCTGTCCACAAAATTGATTCTTTATATGGAAATATCGCCTCACAAGCACCTTTCCAGTGCCAGCTCCAAAGCTGGTGTTTATTTATTCATTTTTCATTTTTAAAAAGATGCTCAATGCTCCGTGGCTGGTACCTGATGCCACACGCTCCCGGCACCATCCCTTGCTGACTTTCTGCATTAAAGGGATGTACTCGGGGACAACCTGAGTACCAAAGGTGCTGGATAAATCCAAATTCTATTAGACACTTCGCGCAGTACATGTTCATCGGAGGGTACTTCACCAGGGCTTTATCTCCAACAAGAGAATGGAACACAAGGGGGGAGAAAAATGGTTTGCTTACAATCAGCAAAGAATTATTATTCCGGCACCGCGCTCATCCATTGTCATCCCAACGCCGAGGCAGCCTGATAAGGGTTCTGCTGGTTCAGCTGGAGGCTCCTCTTCTGTCTTCAGATATTGGGGCTACGTTGTTATTCTTAAATCACTGCTATTCATAATTTGGAGAGTGGGTCTAAATTGAAGACAATCTTATGCTATTGTTTTGGGTTTTTTTTTTTCTTCTGCTCAGCTCTGACGACTCAAGGCCCTGCCCAAATATTTAATTAATAAATTTAGCCTGAATACTTGGGGTTTTTTTCAGTATCCAAATCTGATCTTTTAGTGGATTTCAGTAAATCATCCCTGAAACCTTGGTTTTGTTGTGTTTTTTTTTTACTTAGATACAGTTTTTGCACAGCATCAATCATTCTACTCTTTGACAGGAAAAAATGTTTTCTAAATCTGGCTTGCTTTATTGTCCTCCATTACACAAATAAAATGATTTATGGAGTAAGAAAAAGGAAAGAAAGAAGAAGGAAGCATTTCTTGATCTTTTGAGAATTATTTTTTTCTTTATCCTAAGATTTATGCGGTTTTTTCCTTTCTCCTGCCCTTGTGTTTGCCCTGAAGAAGAAGCTCTACTTTCTGCTGACCTCTGCTCCGTGTCTTTTGCACCATGGCCGGAAGATTAGTAAAATGTCAGAATTCTCCCCAGTTTTGGGCGAGACAAGGCCAGGGACCTGAAGGGCTCTGGTGAGCCTGAGGGCACCGTGTATCTCAGGAACCCTGGGGGGAGCGGGATGGGAGCGGGAGGCGGGAGCCTCGCCATGGAAACGGGGGCCCAAACACACACAGGAATCAAAATTCTGGGTTGCTATGGCGATGGAAGACAAATGATGCTTTTTTTTGCAGATTCATCGATGGCGCCGTGTGGGATAATCGGGTGCCGCGGGAGTTCTTCAGCAGGGTCTGCCTCCAGCTCTCTGTGGTTACAGCCGAGCTGGAGAGACCCAGAGGAAATAAAAACGTCCCCCCCTGTAGCTGGTGCTCGTGCGGAGAGTGAGAGTGGGCAGCAGCTTTGTGGCTGACCCGGTGGACCTCCATGTGGTTGACGGTCCACTACCAGATTTAATGGGTGGCAGAAGACTCCTGAGCTGCTTGGTCTGGACACCTACGACTGTCACCCTCTCCTGAGACACCTCTTCTGTTGTGTTTAGGTGCCCAGGGCCAACGTGGGGTTTGAGGCCAGCAGAGAGGCTGAAGAGCAGCGTCCTGGCAGTTCCTTACCCCACATAAGTGTAGCACCAACAGCAATCCACACTTCCATGATGCTTTTTTTAATGAAGAAAGTTATTTTTGAAGAATCTTAACCAACAGGCACCCCCAAAGTACCCATCCCTTGCAGTGTAAGCAGGACACAGAGGGACACAACTGGAGGTACCTTCACAGAGCCCTGGTTTACAGAAAAGGCCCGGATGATAAAAATCTTAGCTTAACTTTGCTGCCTTCGGTACCATTTTTCTGGGGCAGACAATGCTGGGGAAGGATCATTTCTCATAAGTACATTCTTGTAATATTCAGAGAAACAATTTTTCAGCTCTGCGTTATCAATTGCTGCTGCTTTTATGTTCTTATTGCTTACTGAGTTTCTGTTGGAGAGGAAAAAAGTAAGGATATTTCAGAGCGATTGGAGTCCTTCACCCAGTTTTTGCGTGATACGTTCAATATTTTATAATTCCTTTCGTCTTAAGTATGTCTAAATAGCAGTACCTTTCGGGCTGACTAAGAGAAATCAGATTTGCTTTTATTGAACACGAGCGTGTGCACGTTAGAAGAGGAGGTGGAATCCTATAGGCGTGGGGAAAGCTTACGGGTTGAACTATTACATCTCTAAGGGAAAACACAGGTCTGCTGGAAACAAGAGCCGCGTCTCCTGACCTTTATGTCATCGCGATTCTGAAACACAACCCAGGATGAGAATCCAGAGATAAATTTTTGCTCCAAGCCTGTCATTTCTCCCGACGTGCTCTGCCCTTTTGCTGGCAGCAGGAGGTTAAATGTTTTCCCCCCCCCAGGCAAAGCCAGGGTGGCTCTGAGCTGGACCCGCGGCCGGGGTCTGGGTGTGGAGGGGAGGGAGGGTGCTCCCCAAGCCCCCTGATCCCACAGCATCTGGGAGGGATCTTCCTCTGCCCATCTCCCACCAGCCTTTCCTTGGGTTTGTCCGTGCATCCTGCAGGGCAGCCGCGTCTGTCTGTCGCTGCGTGTCCCAACGCCCCAGCAAAGGATGTTCCTCGGTTGGGACGCTGACAGATGCTCTGGGATTTACAGGGATTTTGAGGCACGTCCCCAGCACCTACTCTGCTCTGCTTGGAAGGGAAAGAAGACTAAAGAATCCTCTGCCTTTACACAGATGGTTATAGCCGGCTTCGTCTCCCAACAAGTGGAAAAGGTGCAGAAGTTGTTAAGGTAAATGAGAAACTCAGTGACAATAAAGCTTTGCAATCAGAGATGGAAATTACCGAGGTTCCCTCTGGAGCATAGAGCTGACCATCAAAACCTCCAACTTTAGAATATCAAGAAATAAAGATTTTTGGCTCTCTCTATATATTTCTACATACACTAGGATAGTGATGTTTATAAGAATTTTCGGGCTGCTTGTGTCAGGTTGTGTTTCACTGTACACAGGGAGGCAGTGCAGAGGTGCCTGAGCTCCAGGTGCCTGGCTGCCAGGACGCCAGGAAATCAGCAGGGAAACGTAGGAATTAGCAGGAACGTCTAACAGGATTTCTTAGTTACATTAGTGGGAATAAAATACTGGCAATCACTCTTGCAGACCATCATAATCAGCGATGGAGGCACTAAGCCCGTTCACTCAAATACAAATTCTGGAGTTTATTCAGTCACGAGTATCTATTGATTTCTGGATTTAAGCCCCCGGGTCCGGCAGGCTGTGCCGAGCTTGGCTTGGGGAGGTCGGGGGGAAGGGGAGGCTGAAAACTGCTCAGGGGGATGCAGAGCAGCAAGAGCTCTGGGCCCCGACCACCGTCTCTGAGCTCTCCTGCCTCCGGAGACTGGGAGCCTAAAGCCTGACCCGATGTATGGCAGGAGGGAGCAGAAAACCCTCGCAGCCCCCTCAGCCTGCGACCTCAAGCTTGACGGGCCTTCTAGAGGCAGCCAGTGTTCAGGGCAAGCCTGAGGAGCAAAGCTGTCATAGCTGCTGTCCGAAGGGGACGCTGCGGTGTTAAGAACCATTTTTGGCTGATGGTTGGACTCAATGATCTTAAAGGTCCTTCCCAACCCAGACGATTCTATGATTTTAGGCTCCTGGCAGGTGGAACACCGGGGCAGTGGCAGCCCATGCTACTAGAAACAGGCTCTTTCCAGCTCTCAGCAGCCTTACCTCTCCTGACGCCGCTGGGCAGACGTGGGGCCAGTCTCAGGGCTGAGCATGGGACTCTCCAAGTCTGTCTTCTTGCTGCGCTTGAGAAAAAGAATGCAAAATACAAAGGAAAGTCAGTCAAGGAAAAGGGAACAACTTATGCTCTTTGTGGCTTTTTACACCAACCCTGTTTAACACAAAATCGTGCTCAAGGACCAGTCCCTCTAAACCAAAAAGTGAATGTTGGGTAGCAGTATGAGGAGGAGGAGGAGGAGGAGGAGGAGGAGGAGAACATGCTCTGCTGGACAGCCCAGTGCTGCTCGCTCATAGCGTTTCGATCAGAAATGTACTGTGCTCATGGTATGAGTTTGAAAAAAATAATTCCATTTCTAGTCATTGTCAAGATAGGGGAGAGAGAGAGGAAAAAATCCTTTTCTGGAACAAATGAACAAAAGAAAACAAAACCCAAGGTCACAGCTAAATATAACACATGAAAAAAGGAAGCAGGGCCAATAGGCATCAAGTAGCTGTTCAGGCACAGCAATCCAATGAAACCAATTGTCCCTGACCTCTTCTATTAACATTCTGAAATTGCAAACACACACTCACAGCCTGTGGATTTGCCAAAACACCACCCCGGCGAGAGGGCCCTTGGGGCAATGCAGCCACCCGAGAGTAAAGGGGACAAAAGCAAGGCTCGTGTCCCCTGTCGGGATTATTGACCCCATGCCCCGTATCGCAGCGATACCTGCACCAAAGGCTCCCTCTGTGTGTCACCCCTAACATCCAGGCTCTTCACAGCCCGTGACACCGTGGTGGTTCCACCCCAGCAGGCAGCCAGGACCTTGCAGCCACTCACACAGTTCTCTCCTTTCCCCCCTAGAAGGGCAAGGAGAAAAGGGAGAAAAGGAAGGGAAAGGAGAAAAAAACCCCAACGTTCTGGGTTGAGATAAAGACGGCTTAATAGAACGGTAAGAGAAAAAGAAAATAACAATAAATAACAACAGAATTGGCACCGTCCCAAGCAGTGATCGTGGATGCCCCCTCCCCCTCCAGCCCCCATTTCTATACTGAGCATGACATCTCTGGTATGGAATATTCCATTGGCCATTCCCTTGTCCTGTCTGTGCTCCCTCTCAGCTTCTACGAGAAGCTGGAAGAGTCCCTGGAAAGCATAAACATCGCCTAGCAACAACTGAAACAATATGCGTTACTCACAGTCCTTTCACAGCAACCCCTGGACAGAAAAGTCACTCCTTCCCAGCTGAAAGCAGGACAGATGTATAATACAACTGCTCTCAGAGGCACCGAGCTGCCCAGCCTTGGAAATGCAAACACAGGAGGTGTCTCCACTCCCAGTCCCTGCAATCCCCGCTCCTGAGTGCTGGCACGCGGCCGGGAAAAGACCTGGGCTACCCTCTCCGGGTCACCACCGGTTTTCTGGCCAACAAGCAGCTATCTGCAAACTTCAGGGGATGAGAGGGAGGGCAGAGCAGGCAGCAGCAGGGACTTGCATTGTAGAGAAAAAGCTTCACCTCTGCTTGGGGCTCTGACAGAGCCCGTGGTGTCTGAGCAGAGAGAGGATGGGCAGAGCCCTGCAAACCCTCAGCGTGTTTCCCTGGCGACAGCAGCCCCTCTGTGATGGAGGGATCTTCAGAGCAGGCGTGGGGAGGCCAGGACCCCCCCGTGATCCTTGGCCACGCTCAAGATCAGCACAGTCTTAGGAGAGAGGAGGAACAAGATGACCTGCACTTCGCAGCCCCGACTCTGCGAGGTGAGACCTACCTGTGGCAGCAGTTTCCTCAACATCCCCCTCTCCCTTACACAGAATTCAGCAACAGAGAAAAAAAGCCTGAATTCCTCCCCTGAAGAAAAGTCCTCCAGGGTTTGGAATGAGGAAAAAAAAACTTCATCCCTTCCCAACAGTCTGCTGAAGGAGGCAGACCCAGGCAACTCCTCTTGCCTCTCGGGAAACCCGTGGTTTGAAACGCAAAGTGATGGCTTTCATTTCACCTTTAACCCTTTGGCATATGGAATCTTGGGGGAAAAAACACATAAAATCACTAATGGGAATTCCTAGAACTGGTGGCTGAAGGAAAATGAGATGCACACTATCAAATGCATGAGGAACTTTGTTAATGCCAAATATAGAAATTGAACAAGGGGCAGAAAGTGGCAGTTGGTGACCGGGCGCTGTAGATAAATGTCACCCAGGCGGTAGGTGCGTTCATTTGTTGTGCAGAGATTGTTCTGCCCTGTCCCGTTCCGGACAACGGGATGTAGGAGCCGTCCCTTCCGTGGCATTTTGGAGCCCAAGGCACAGGGACTGAGCCCGGAGTCCTTGTAGACTTAGGAGATTTTTGACTCGAAACCGCATTTGTTTATCTTGAAGCGCTGCACTGTGCGGGTCCCCATCATTTGCATTTCAAACTTGGCAGAGGGAGAAGAATAAAAATACATAAGGCAAATTTTACCATTATCTCTGAATTTCTGTGGTTTTATCAGTTTCCCTCAGAATCCTCTGTAAGGCTGTTTTTAAAAGATAAAAATAAGAATTTCAGACGGCTAAAGCAAAACATATTGATAAAAAAAAAAAAAAAGGAAGAAAAAAAATAATTGGAGGAAAGAAAAGCATATACCTATGCATTAAAACAATCCTCTAAAATTATAAGCCAGGCATAAAGCATGCATTCTTATCCCAGTGAGAGTCAGTCATGGTCTTTATCAGCCTGAGCCGGCTTCTTGCCGCTCTCATCTTGGGTTGCGGGCAAACGCCGCGCTGATCACATTAATCTTTACGATTCCAAGAAACAGCTTTGAGAAGGTTTTTAATCAATGGCAGCGGGGTTACAAATGTGTGCATGAATCCAGCTTTTGTCTCCTTCTAAAATCCTTCCTGCTGATAGCAAACTTTCTTTTTGACTCCACTGCCAACCTTTAACCACGTAAATGTGCATTTAATTTGACTTAATATAAAGCAAATTTGACTCTGCATTTTCAGAGGTATTCTAGGGTTTGTAGGTTCTTTAATGATGGCAGCCCCACCTGAAACCCTCTGATGAAGCCTGAGAATCAGATATGAAGTCAAACATCCGTCATATTCTTCCTCCTTTGGAATTTCACTCCCTGAAAAGTATCTCATGATAGGTATTACTAATTAATTACTGAAGCATTTCCATTACTTTAGCTTGCCAAAGGCAAATTCTAATCATGCAAATAGAGACCAGTATTTTGGCAGCACTAACCCACATGGTATACAAGCCTCTCTGTGCTCCACACCTCCCCCTTATCTTCAGTTCCATACAAACAGAAATAGCTGCATTTCTGTTTTGGCTGATTCCTAGACAATTCATAAAGTGTAAAACTAAATCCACAGCGGGAAAGAGAAGGAACAAAATTTCAGTTATTTTTCTCCCCGAAGCTCTCAAAGCTTTTTCTAAACAATGCGCTTTTATGTGGATAATAGAACTTCAACCTTTTGAGATCAAACATGCTCTCTTCACATTTCTACTCTGGCAGAATGGCTGTGTTCCACAGGGGAAGGTAGCTGGGAAACTCAGGGAATGCACCGACCACAGGAAGCACAACATGGGACACCAAAGGGCAGGAAATACGGTGAAAGCAGGAGGATCTGATCAAAGTGAGGTCTTCTCAACAGGGCAAATCCTCTGCTTCATCCCAGGCTTGCAACGGGGAGCCTTTTCACTTACCTGTTCTAGCTTCTCAAAAGAGAAAAATCAAATTAATATGCTCTCATAGGTGCCCATTTGTCTCACCACGGCCCCAAGCACTCCTCTCCAAACGCTCCTTAAATAGAATACAATTATTTTAGAAGATACCTCAAAGCCTCTGAGAGATGATCAGGCAGGCTGATATCAAAAGAGGGTTGTAAGGGGGTTGTAGGAGGGTTTTGTTTGTTTTTTTTTTTTTTCTCCCAGCTGAGGACAATTAGACCAATTAGAAGGTCCAGGCAGGTGTAATGATTCAGGTAAACAGAAAAATGCTGATAAGAGGGATGACTGGGTTTGGCATTGGGAGTCAAAAGGAGGAGAGCTTGGGACAGCAAGAGGCAGTTTTCTGAACCTGCTGGTAAGTGTCTGATTATTCTACTACTGAATGCTGGTGAATATTTTGGGTTGTATGCTTCCAGTTTATGAAAAATTTTGCTTTCCCACGGGTTGGCTCTTTGCAAAAAATGCATTTAATGCTCTGTGGAGCTTTATCAGGATGGCTAAAGCAAATCCTCTTCATGGAGCACCTAATGGCGGTGGTCCTCAGAGTGAAACCAAAAGGTATATGGTTTACTAAGAAAAGCTGTCATTAGAAAAGCCCTTCTGTAGCCTTTCTGTTTAAAGAGGAAATATAAGTCATCATCAAATGCAAACAGAGCTCTTTGTTTTCTAGTACTATAAATGTTAACTGCTCTAGTGAGAGTGCCAAAGCTGTGCACATCTGTGTAATATGGGAGGCATTGTTTATACATCTGCTTAATATCACCACCAAATTTGTGCTCAGACATTTATAAAGAAATAAGTGCACGAGGCCACCCTGAAAACATCATTCTCCTTGGTGTTTTGGCCCCACGAGGGAATATAAGTGAGAGATGGTCACTGAAATGGGAGAGGAACAGAAAGTTAGTAGAGTATCAGAAGGGCAGTAAAAGTAGGAAGAGATAAGGATGGTCTACTTTTATTTCATCATTGCCCTTCCTCATAAAAGCTTAGACACACTCAGTTGCCTGGCCGGGGAGTTCCTGGGATGCCTGCTGATGTGCTGTAGCACAATTGCACCTGGAGAGAAAACCTCATTCTCACACCTGTAGCTCGCTTGTAGCTTAACTCCCAGAGCTCTTGCCACAATCACGCACTTCACCGTGGATATATGGAGTATTTTGAAGTAATGTAGTACTAGAAACAGTTGTTCTATTATTCTGAGCTTGACAATTGGGGAAATTTCCCAAATTCAGATGCTGCACGTTAGAGCTTCTGAACTGATTTGAGTTTGAGGCAGATACTGCAGAACCTGAAAAGAACAGCTGCAGCCGCATCTTTTCATGCTGCTAAGCTCACCTCTCAGTATGAGCACAAAAGCTGCCTCTAGAAATTCTAAATTTAGTGTTCAGATTCCTAAAACATCGGAGGATATTTTTAAACGTGATGGTTTCCTGGCAAGACTAGCTGAATGCTGGCATACCATGTATTATCTTCTGCATGATGCTCAGTCTTAGCCTTGCAATGCAGGACTGAAGGGAAACTATCCCCTTGACTGTCTAAATGTCACTAGGTACAGCTGCATCTTCAGAGTAAACTGCCATAATTTAACCCAAAGACATTCCCAGACCAGTACTTCCACTGGATGGCCTGTGAAATTGGGGAAGTGTGTGGTTCGAGGAGAGGGAAGCATCGCTCGGTGCAGCAGGGGGAACTGTTCACCTGCATTACGGATCCTGGGAAAGTAATTAGCACACAGAACAGTGTGTTTTGCAGCTTTTTTTTCCCAGGATACTGATAATCCAAAACCCACCCGCACACCGGTGCCATGATCCAGCCCTAAATGAGAGGAGAACGGCCTGGACCCTATACAAATGGCAAGAGGTGGAGGACCAGGTCCAGTTATGCCTGGGGCCAGAAATTCTATGAATGTGTATTTTGAGACCTTTTCCTCTCCCATATAGGAAAATGTCTGTAGCTGCAGTGGAGATAAATCAGCTGGCCAGTGAGCACTTGGAGAGGTTTATTTTTTAATTTTTATTTCTTCATAAGTAATAGCAGTTTTGACCCTCCTGGTTTATGCCTGTGTTATGTAAAACAGCCACATAAGGGAGAGCGGTGGGTTTTGCTGTGAAAGTGGAGTAACTGGGTTCAGGCAGCGAGGATGCGGTGCTTTGCCCTTGTTAAACCTAAAAAAACCACATCAGGGATTGGAGCAGCTGGTACCGGCTGAACCGTGGCCCTGGATTCAGCAGAAATCTCGCTGGTGCCATGGTGGGACTAGTGAAGGGTTATAATCCCGTTGGGGTGAACCAGCAAGGGGCAGCTTCACTGGCACGCTGAACAGCAGAAGGGAATCTTCCCCAAATTATTGTCAAATGAGTAGAGACTTAATGCTTGGAAAAGTGAAACTGTGAAGGCCGCTGTTAGGAAATTACTGCATTAGAGTAATAGCAGAATTGTTCCAGTTCTCTTCATTGCTCCTGCTGATTAACTCATTTTATATTATTTCCCAGCGATACATACTGTATTATTTATTGCTGTAATCAGTAAGATCCCAGTGCCATAAATAAGTTTGCTTGCGCAACTTTGTTTTATGGGTCCCCATTAATGTATTAAATTAGATTTCGCTGGAGATAGCTTTTGCTACAGTGCATCCAGAGAGCATACGTACGAAGAGACAGCTGCTTGGATGACCTTGTGTTTGAACTGTGGGGTTTTTGAAGGGGGAAAAAAAAAAAGATTTTTCTAAAAAGCAAGAAAGCCCATAAAGTAGGTTCGTGGAGGATAGCAGGCGATCGAAGCCATCTCTTTCTTCCAAATGTTATTTCCTTTAAGACACACATGGTGAACACCTACGGCTTTTGCAGTCCTACCGACTTCAGCTGAGCAGTTGTTACGAATAATTAGTAACGTGGCAGAGCTAAGTGATTAAAAACTGCTTTTGTGGAGGAGCAGTGCAGGCGAGCAGGAGGCAGAGACCTGCCTCTCGGAGTCAGGCAGGGGCTCGGAGGGTGCTGGAGCCAGAGTGACCCTCATTTCTCCCAAAGGCGCCGGGTGGCGGCCATTTCCCTCCGCTCACCAAGGCGGAAACGCCATTTGTTCGTCCTCAATCTAGCAAGGCAAAAAGACTTCTCAAAGACTGTCAACAGTGAGTAACAGTCAGATTACTCAGTAGTAGCCCTGTTTTAATTTTAAAAAGAATGCTAATGACTTCGAAATTGTTATAAAACTACCCTGCTGTGTGAGTCAGGGCAGCGTGACTCACTGTTTGTCTCCGCCACGTTGGCTCTGCCGCCCTCTGCGGTTCGCCGTAGGCTGGGAAGCAATGATGGAATGGAATGGAAGGCAGTGGTCAGAGCAGACACCAAAAAAATTCAGGAGACTCAAATGGTGCAAAATCCCAACCTACAAACCCAGCGAGGGCTGAGGAGATGGGGGTTCCCTCCCGCCATGGCCTGTTGTCCCCTGCATTGGGTGGTGTTGCCTTCTCTGATTGGGTGGCCATAGCACCCTGCTCACCTTCGGATTGGGTGCCCTTGGTGTCTGTTTGGATTGGGTGGCTGTGATTGGTCAAGGGTGACTGCTCGTGGGGCAGGGCGGGACGGTGCAGTGGCTGGCTGAGGGGAGTGGGGCTGCCATGTTGTGGTGGGAGGCTCCATCCTCCGTGGTAGCTCACTGAAGGCAGTCAGAGTATTGACTCATTGCATGAAGGCAGCCACGCGCCCCACCTCTGATGACATAAACCACCCTTCATTAGGAAATAAAGTGGCAAAAAGTGCATAACCAGTTATAATTCAATGCTGAGGGACTGGTTCCCAGTGAAGCTCAATGGCGACCCGTTCCTGCTGGCCCTTCAAAACTAGACAATTCTGTGATTCTGTAAACCCCAGGAGCAAAAGGAGCCCTGGAGAAGATCAGGGCCATGTCTCCATACCCTCACGTGGGGCCTCTGGGCCTCTTTACCCACTTAGTGGGACACGGGGCCGTGCGTCATTGCCTGACACCTCACTTTGCCAAAATACCCGCTGGCAGCTGGTGGTGCCGGCACAACACACAAAATGGCGGTACTTGAGGTAGGAGAGCTAATCCATTTCTAAAGTTACAGTCCTTAGGTATTCCCAGGTAGTTGGATCCTTTGCTTTTCTGTGTGGTCAGTGCTGACCCGTGAGCTGAAGCAGTCACCACAGCCTCCCCTCGCCTCCAGTGCCAGGCCCTGATCATTTAAATGGTGGCAAGGGCTGCCCTGCTGTTGTCTAATTTCACAGATGCTTCATTTTAGTGCCATGAGCAAGTGACGTTCAGGAGTCCTGCTCGCCTGCTTTTTTTCTCCCAGCCAAGGAAGAGCTGAGCCTGTGAGCCTTGTGTGGCCACCGAGGATCACGGGGTGCCCCTGGAAAGCCCAAGTGGACGGGCCACTGAAAGGTGAGGAGTGTGGCCAATTTAGTGTCTCACTAATGCTGCCTGCAGAGATGGAACTCACTGCTTTCCTCCAAAGTTTCATTTCTGTCTTGTGCTCTGAGGGGTGACGTAAATGTACAAAAAAAAAAAAAACAACCCCCAAAAACGTTATTTGCAAAGCAGACCCAGAAGACTATTTGCAGTAAATAAGAACTTTCATCCTTCTCGTCTTTGTCCTATAAATGTACTCTGGAGAGCTCACGTTTTTAAAAGACAGTTCTCTAACACTTCCGTAGCAGGGAGTGGTGGGGGGGGGGGGAAAAAAGGCACATTTTTTGTTCAGTTGTGAAGTGGTACAATATTGCAGATTTGCCCTCTGGAACCTTCCCAGTGTGTGTGAGTCTATAAAACTCTAGAGCGCTAGAGAGAGAAATATGCTTTCAAGAGGTGATCTCTGACGTTAGGTGGTAGACAGGAGTCATCAGTAACTTCCACCCTGCAGCATGTAAGAAGGGATAATGATCCGCAGACACCGCAAAGCAACATTTTATGCCTATTGTGTTGATAGCGGGGTTTCTGGGCTACACCAGTATTACAAACAGTTACTGTCATTACGGTGTCTTAAGAAACGAGTCAGCTAATAAAGACAAAGTTTGTTTTGTGTTGTTTGGGTTTCTTTTTTTAAAGCATAGAAAATAATATCCGTTCAGCTCAGGTACCTTAGAAAAACGAGACTTTCTACCAACAAAGGAAAGATCGGGGGAAGCATGAGACATCAGCAGATATTTCTTTTTTGGAAGAAAGAACAAGAAAACAGTGCAGCAGCAAGATTTGTGCTTATTAAAAGATAGCGCCGGGGCTCTAGGCAACATTTATCAGACAGTCACAAAAGTCTAGTGTGGGATTTACTACTGCCTATCATTGGGGAAAAAATAACAACTAATGAAGCCTGTGTTTGTTCAAGCAAGTCAAATATCCCATTAAAAATCCTAGCTGGCATTTTCAGGTAGGAAAAGCAAGAAAATATGTTTTCCAGGGCGGTTGTTTGTTAGAAACGAATCTAATGGATGCTTTGCCCTGGTGGCTTTTCCCTGGTCAGCTGGCTCCCCACACTGTCTGCGTCTTGTGTGGTGGGCATAGGATGGTGTAGGTCATTGCACCGCTTCCATCCAGATGGTAATATTTTTCTTACCTCTAATAGGAAAAGAAAACCCAAATGCTTTACTACCCAAAACCTCAGCTCCTTGGAGATGCTCTGGGCAGGCCTGCTGGTGGGAAACTGTCCTGGCTGTCAGCAGGTGGCCAGGACAGGAACTGGCAGCAGGGGAGGGGTGGGTTTGTTTTTCTGGGGGGGGCGTGGGGGTGGGAATTGTATTTTAGCCCAAATCTGATGCGAGTCGTGTTTGGGGAGAGTGTCCTGCTCCATGTCTGGTCTGTGTTTCCTTTCCCCTGGGCTGTGTGACACGTGGCTGCAGCTGTGGCCAGGGAATGGTGTGTAGCTAGTGGCTCCTGGTGGCATATTATCAACGTTTGACTCACCATAGAGCAAGGTATTCAAACTACTATATTTTAGTTATCGCCACTAAAATTCTCAGAACATCAAACCCATTCTGCCTCTTTTTCTTTCTTTTTTTTTTCTTTTGCAAATATCTTTGACGAGAGAAATTGAACAACAAATTTTACTTTTGGTAAAGATAATAGAGAGGATCTTCTAGTAGAAGATGCTGGTTAAAGTGTTCTTGTGCGTTTTTTCACTCCTACAGAATTTAACATACAAGTTGTCTTTCTCTCACCATACGCAAGCTCAGAGGTAAAGAATCTTTAAGGGACAGGAATAACTAAATGTGCGTGGGATACAAAAAACCCCAAATGATTGCAAGCTAGTCTTTAATCTGATGCTAATCTCCATTTTTAAGGCAGCATTCTTTGCTTTCCGTGTATTAATTAAAGCATAAACTGGCTGCTAAGCTTATCTTTACAAAGTAGAAACTATTAATATTCTTCTTTTTTGTGCTTCTTTTTATTGGCTTTTGAGCTAAGGCACAGAAGCGCCAGCTGAACCAATTAGCTGTCTAAAGTTTAAGGCTTATTACCCCTGCTAAGAAATGAAATTCTTGCACGTACAGTAATGAGGTACCTTAAAATGCAAGAGAGTGGGCAGATGCAATCAATCAAAATAAATCCATCAGTGATACTCTCTTTAACATTTTATTGGTAACTATAAAGTGGAAGTAGACAAGCAGTGATCAGAATAGAAACCCTCTGATTAAAATTCAATTTGTTTTCCCTTTCCACAGTTGAGAAGGCTCCGTTCAGCAGGTAAGGGTGAATGCGCTCAGGGAAAAACAAACTGAATTAAATGAAGACATCATCTGATTCAGATCCGGAAAAATAAACCTTGTGCTTCTTCCTAAATAAGCAGCCTGACATTACACATTGGCATTGTAAAGAGAGTAAAATAAATCCGACAATTGGAAAGATTGTGTGTTTTAGATAGATATTTTTGTTGTTGCCCGAGACCATATATTTTTCTTTTCAACTCATTAACCTGAAGACAGAAAGAAATTAATTCTGGGGAGTGCTGTAATGCCATTAGTTGTGGTATTTTAAGGTTCAGTTCTTAATGCAGTTCCTTTCCCTCACACTGAGCAATGCTGCTCAGCTAAATTCTGTAGTGCGTGAGTCTGAGCTGGTGCTGCGGTGGCCAGGGTGGGTTTGTCCCATGGTGGGGACCAGGATGGGACCCCTGGGTTCCACAGGGGACCAGGGGGGCTTTGGGAATAGGCATATTCCAAGTCCAAGAGAGACTTTCCAAGCCATGTACTCTGTGGTGCCATTAGCAGCTCTGCACTAAGGGGCTATGGCTGCTGCTTTGAAAGTGTATCCCCGGCCTTATTTATTTTTCACGGATTTGACAGATTGGGAAGGGACCTCTAGAGATCTAGTCCACCTCCCCTGCCAAAGCAGGGTTGCCCAGAGCACATCACTCAGGGCTGCATCCAGGTGGGGCTTGAAAGTCTCCAGGGAAGGAGACTCCATGACCTCCCTGGGCAGCCTGTGCCAGGGCTTTAAGTCCTTTTCTAGAGCTCAGCTCTCCTTTTGGTAGTGACCACCCTCAGCAGGGACTGAATCAACTCCTGCTGTCTTCAGCAGGAATTGAGGACAAGGCAGAGTCCAGCAGGAACCCTCATTGTCTGCTGATTCTGACCCCTGGCTGTCACACACAACCAAAGCTTGTTCATACCCCTCTAACTTGGTGACTTTGTCCAGGCACAAACTATGCAGTTCGATACGGGAAGGATTCTTTTCAGCAGATCAAGAAAATTTCAAGGAAATGCCCCCTGGCATCACCATGATTAGTGTCTTGCTCAGCTTCTGGCACATCTCCTTAGGGCAGCGGGAGGCTTGATGCCGGAGCCCCACGGCGTGCGATGGGGAGACAAAAGATGCTGCAGCAAGCGATGCTCACACTTTGTGTAGCCTTTTCTGGACATAATTAATGCTGTGATCTATTGCGCAGCCTATCAAAGGTACAACTGCTTGGGGAAGTGTAACATCGGGATCTTCAGATCCTGTGCTAATTCCCAGGAGATTTTTATATTCAGTCTGCCTCAATTCCCTCTGAACTAGCAATTTATCAAGCCAGACTCGTTTGGGATGCAGCTGCTCTGCATCTCCCGGGGTCTTACAGATCTCAGCGTGCAACCTCATTCCCGCATCAGCTCCCTCTGAAGCAGCGTGCAGTTATTGTGGTGGTGTTCTTCTCATCTTCTGAACCACCACCATCTGCTCGGGGCTCTTCCCTGGTCACCGTACTTTGCCCTTTGGGCACCTGAAGTTCTGCGTCAGCTGAAACAATTCTTAGGTGTGCAAATGTTTCTAGAGTGTTTTTTAGACCCTTTGGAAATCAAAGTGGCTTTGTAAGACCTATTATTATATATTATTGTGCATCCAAAGAAACATTTAAAGCACAAGCATTGACTCGGAAGGGCTGGCTCAGAAACACAGTTGATGTAGTTGGTGCTTTAAAAAAGTATCTCTGTGTTAGGTGGTTGCAGGTGGCTGCACGGTGGGTTACTGGAGGAGGCACTTCACCGGATCTGTTCCATGTGGAAAGCAGCAGCTTTCTCACAGGTGTCCTGTCTTCCTTGTCTTTCTGCCTCTCTTGCCTCCATCTCCCCAATGCCCCCCAGAAATGACTTATGAGTTACCCTGAGGTTGCCTGATTTTCTTCTGAACTTGTAGGAAGTGATGTTTTCTCGCTGACCTCGCCACCAGTGCTGGCTGGCTCAGGAGCAGCAGTTCTTTGTACTCTTTTTCAGGGAATGTGGCAATAGGATGAGGGGGGAAGGGTT
>JAOQGH010000004.1:33423738-33446563 GCA_025769975.1 Gallinago jamesoni
TTGGAGCAACCTGGGCTGGTGGGAGGTGTCCCTGCCCAGGGCAGGGGGTGGCACTGGGGGGGCTTTAAGGTCCCTTCCCACCCACCACTCTGTGATTCTATGATTTATAATTGCCTGCTCTGTCTTGACTGTGCTTGTATGTACTACTGTGCGCTGTTGAACAGTTCCCTGTGCTGGTGTACCCTCACCCTTATCAGCAACCAGTTCACAGAGTGTTTTTTCAAGGTTGCTGAAAAATTTAGAACAATTTTATTGCTGCGCATCCTGACATGGAACAGGAGTGTTTAGTTGATATTCTTTCCCCTCGCCCTGCTCAAGTTTGCAAGGAGATGGGCGGATAGAAACCTCAGCGTCAAACTCCTACACAAGCAGACATGCTAGACAGGCAATGCAGCAGGGTTTTGGGTATATTTTTGAGATTAGCTTAGTTTTTATACGTGCTAATAAGATAATGGTACCATGGAACCTCCTTTCTCTTTTTTTTTTTTTTTTTTTTTCCTCCTGTTATCAATATTTTCACAGTTTGGATACAGCTGACTGGTGCTGTCCAGGCTTCTAGTTGAATCTTTTTAATTTATATCTTCCCTTAAAGAAAAAAAAAAAAAGAGATAAGAGAAAAGGCCATGATGGCTTAAATGCCACCATCACCATATATATTGCATCTCATCTCAAGTTCTGCCTGTGCAGGGGTCCCTTCACGGAGTCTTCTGAGGACTCTTGGCCTTAATTCTACCAATTCTACAAATCTACCCTGTTGAAAGCCTGCGCTGAAGAATTATGCCTTTCTAACCATGGAATAACAATGTGTGGAAAAATACATCTTGAAATTAATTTTGCACGTTACATTGCAAGGGGGACTTTCACTGAAGGCAACTGGCTAATTCGCTATGGGCACCATCCAGAAAACTTGGTAATTCATTTTCTTTTTTGGATTAAATCATACTCTTACGAAATAAATACACTTTTCCCCTTAAAATAAATTAAAAAAAAAAAAAGTAACAATTAGGAACAATACAGCCAAAATGTTTTATTTGGGCAATACAAATACAATCAAATCAAAAATATCACAGATTTTCATACATTAGTAAGAAGTTACTGTACACTTGAACAGTTGCCATTTTTACAGCTAACAAAGCTTTACCTTTTATTAAAATGTATTTTCCTCTCACATAAAATATACACTTTTCACTGACGTATTTTACATCGTACACCTCTCTGGGATAAGAAACATTTCACAAACAATGCACAACAGAGGCCATCTTCTCTAAACCCATACAAAATAGTACATAGAAGCGAGAAACACTGGTATATCCTACTAGGCTGCAGCCCTCAAGTGTCATAGTCGGTCGCTACTGGAAGTGCTCCGTGCATCGCAAAATGCTCTACAGGGTTGGAAGTTGGGACCTGTCCCACCGCATCCTCCTTCCGCGCGGTGTTTTGCCATGAGCGTGAAGTTAAGTTTGTGTTCATGGCACGCTGGCTCTGCCTTTGTGCTCGCCTCTGCAATTAAAACCCCCCCTCTGATGATGCTCCTGATGCTGGAGCGAATGGTGGGGTGATGCCCCCCCCCCCGCGCCCCCCGCTTCCCACGGCACAGGGAGGACCCGGAATGAAACCCTCCGTCCCCTGAAGCAAAGGGAAGTCTTGCCATTGACTGCAGCGGAACCAGGTTTTAACCCCGCAGCGGTGTTATATTTCCCTTACAATTAGTACAATATAAGAGGGAAGGGGTGGGCGAAATTCGGTGGAGAAAGTCCCCGGCCCCGCTGCGCTACAGAGCTCGCCGGCAGCGAGCGTCACCGTAATGCGAGGTCTCCGTGAGAGCTTCCCCGGGGACTACCACGAACTGCTCTTTCATAACCATTTCTTGGTTTAATTTGGAGAACAGATGCAGGAAATAAGTATGTTCATCCCTACAGGCTGTTGCTGAGATTTGGAAAGAATTAGGGGCTCTGTTAACTTCAGGTTAAACTAATTAAAAAAGCATAGGAAAAGAAAATGTCGCTATGTTTTAATCCTGGGAGAAGTTCTGTTCTTAACCCGACGCAGGAGTTCCGGGAAAGCACTTTTCTCCCTCCCCATTGTACCCAGTAAGGTTATGGGGAAGTTACTGAGTGCCTTTGGAAGAAAAAAAAAATATAAAAAATTTCCAAATATTTTTAAGAGGCTTTTTCTTTAATTGCAAAGGGGAAGATCTGCCCGGCTGCTGAGACAGATACTCTACGTACTGTAGTATCACTCTCCTCATGTTCTCTCTTGGCTTCAGTCCCTCCTGCCAGGCACTGGTGGGACGTGGAGGTGCCTGAGATTTCGGAGAAGCCAGACCAGGCACAGTCAACCCAAGGCGGGTATCTCAAGGTGCCTTTCAGACATCAGCTTCTCTTTTTTTTTTTTTTTTTTTTTTTTGGCACAGATTGGTCCTGTCCCGCTGCTGAGACGGCTTTACACAGAAACACCCTTCCTACCATGGCTCCTCGTTTGGGAGAGCGTCCCTTGCCAGGCTTTTGTCAGGTGCTTTTGGATAAGGGACTGTTTCTCTTCCAAAAAAAAAAAAAAAAAAATCCTTCAATCCTCAGAAATAAGGCATCCATTTAATTTAGTCACTGTAAACCACTTTTTCAAAACTAAAATCCTCACCGTATCCTGTCATCTTGAGATGATTTATTTAGAAATGAATAAAAAAAGAGTAATATATATATATAATATATAAGTATCCTTTTCTAATGGTAACACAATGTACAATCTGCAACCTGATTCTGGAATAAAATACAATCCTCAACAGAAGCAATACGTGAACGTAGGGAAAAGTAATTCAACCGTCTCCCATTATTCGTGCACTTGGAGCGTTAAGATGGCTTTGTCCTCCCTGGGGCCAGTGGTCACTCAGAGAGAGGAATTGGCAGCCTTTTGGCAGTGCTGGGAGGGTGGAATCCTCCCTGGGAGCGGTGCCCGTCGGGATAAGGGATGGAGGGATGGATGGAGGGATGGATGGATGGAGCAGGAACACGGGGTCAGTGGCTGGGAATGGCTCCGAGCTGGGAGCTGCTGGAGCCGGGGGGGACAGACTGGTCCCACTCAATCAGCCTGGAAGGAGCTCGGGGAGAGGGCTCTCTGCGCCGCTGATTGATGGAGTTTAAGCAGGATTTGATGCAGTTGGGTTCACACTAGTCCTGGGAATGTGGTTTTTGCAGCAGTGCGAGGGTGAGCAGAGTACTGTGATGAATTATTGTTCCTTGGCTTCGCTTGGCTTGTGCTGTTATCAGCTATAAGGTAGCCAGAAAACAAACAAATACGATAGCTGATCTTTTGACACAGATACTGTACGTTGGGCTC
Source organism: Gallinago jamesoni (assembly GCA_025769975.1). Taxonomy (NCBI): domain Eukaryota; kingdom Metazoa; phylum Chordata; class Aves; order Charadriiformes; family Scolopacidae; genus Gallinago; species Gallinago jamesoni. The sequence goes on from JAOQGH010000004.1 coordinate 33,427,072, forward strand.
AAAGCAGGGATTTCGTCAGCAGAAGACAGATAAAGGGGGGATGGTTATCATCCCTAATGCGAGATCTGGCGCTGAAATTATGTGAATGGCACATTATACAGAAGCACTTCTAAGCTGTGCTCGGCATATATTCTTAGCTTTACTATGTAATTTAAGCAACAGTTTATTTGTGAGAAAGCTGCCCGTGCACAAATAAGGGCAGGAGTTGGCTTTTCTTTCATCTATATGCTACTTTATTTCTCCTGAAATACAATGCAGCATTATTTGCTGGCATTTGCCGGTACCTCAGCGAAGTGCTTACAGTTCTGAAATTCATTAAAAGTAGGTTGCCGTGGCTGATTTATGTTCAGTCTGATCATTAGTAAAATCAGAAAACGAATCGCTTATTCTAGATTAAACTGAGGTTTGGGGCACTCTGTAAAAATGAGGATTTCTCTTACAGTTAAGGTATGCGTATGGGATACATACATATAAACCTATGTATAAACCATATAAACCTATTTATAAACATATAAAAAGCAGGTTTTTACAGGAATGTCTCGTGTCTGAGTCTATGAACGTGCAGTGCCTGCGTGCTGGGTGGGATTACTAGTGTCTCTTTCACTCAGTAAGGTCAAATGTTGGAAACATTTTATAATTGCTTGGTATTAACTTCCCTGTTTCCCTGTGCCCCTGAATGAGAGGCAAGCGCCTCCCTTTGTAGGTCGATTTTTGTTCCTTTACAGATTTTAATGTAATGGTTCTACCTCACTTTCTGCAGAGTGGAAATGAGGAGGGAAGTCTAATATTTACCCTGAATGCGTTTTGGAGATTGATAAGTAAATGCAGTGGACAAACCTTCCCTTTCCATTGCTCTAATCCCAGCCTGGCTGACTTCCTTCAGGCCACTGCGGTGACTTGGGGACGTTACATTACGGACATTGGTACAGGTCTGGGGAGGATGAGCTGTACTCAGAAAATAGCATGATGATGCTTTCTAGACCCCCTCTGCCATGTGGATCATGATTTCACATGTCAGCTCCACAAGGTTGCATCTCCCTTCCTTTTGGTCTTAGGATAAAGGGGTTTGTACTGTCAGCAAAGCTTTTTGATTTCGCATTTATTTTAATAAGAGCATCTTGTTATTGGGGTCATTACTTGTTCCGCTGTACGTGCCAAATCTGGAAAGTTCCCTTTCGTATATATTTTTTTGAAAGAATAATTTTATACATTCACACTGAGGATTCTCCTCAGTAATTTATTCTGCAACAAAAAGAATACCCATCTTTTGCAAAAAGTTTTTTTTTTTCACATTTAAAATACTGAAATGAATGGAAGAACATTTGTTGTCATTCATCAGCCTGATGTAAACTGGACCCCCCCCCCTTTCAGATTTTCAAAGGCAGCATGAAGTAGAGTCATAGAATGTTTTGGGGTTGGAAGGGACCTCAAAGATAATGGAGTTCCAACCCCCTGCCCTGGGCAGGGACACCTCCCGCCAGCCCAGGCTGCTCAAAGCAAAGTAATGGGGTCCCATGAAGAAACAAAGGGGTCAGACTCCAATTATCCCCACTCTGAATTCTTTCTGCGTGTTTTTTTTCAAGGCTCATTTTAATAATCACTACTTTAATTCGCGCTTACTCCGAGCCTTTCACCAGGGCAGCTCGGGGGCTGCGCTGCGTTCCTGGGAGAGGTGCAGACTCTGGGGACTGTCCCTGTGCTCCACCAAAGGGCAGCACCAGAACACTCCTGCCTTGGCCTGTAGGGGAGTAGATGGTAAGAAAAGGAATCTCACCAGCCTTGGTGAGCTCCACAGGCATGCATCCCAGGGAAATAGCGATGCCACCCAGGGACTGTGTCCCCCCGGGCAGGTCCTGCATCCCACCCGACCTTTCCTCTGTCCGCGGAGGAGCCATCGCATCGTGAGCCAGCACTAATTCCCTAGCGGTGGGTAGATTTACAGAGGTGAGGGATCAGACAAATGTTAGCTTTAACCTCCAGCGGTTGGCACGGAAGCTTTACGTTCGGAACCGGTGAATAAGGCTAGGGCTTTCCCTTCGTGCTCCTTAATGCTTTTTTGACCTTGTTTTGCCTGGAAGTAGCTTTGCCGTGGAAAGCTGTGATTCTGCTGAGTGATTTCCCCGAGAGCCAGAGGAGCCCTGCTGCAGCACCATGCGCGGGGTTTGCTCCCGAGCCGTCCCCTTCCCAGCCCAGCTGAAGCACCAGCTAATCATTAAATCACAAACCCATGTCTTTATAAAGGTCAGAGGTATCAAACCTGCCAAAACAAAGGCCGTGTGCGTGCAGGACTCGGGAGGCTGGAGGCCAAAGCCACTGTATCTAAGGTGTCCATTCATTAGCTTAGAAATTAGGACTTGTCGTGCTGAGCAAATTATTCCCTCGCGGTGTTCTGCGTGAGAATGTGCTGCAGCGACAGAGCTCCTGCTTAAAATGGGCTTCAGTCTCATAAACCAGCTCGGTTCTCCAGTGGCTGGGTGAATCTTCTGCAAGAGGGGCATTAAGAACACGGTAACTTTGCTTATACTGTGCCTTGATCTTGTTTTGTGAGCTGTGTAATCAGGAGCTGGCACTTGATGGCTGAGATTGGGGCTTTATCCGTCAAGCTTTTCTAAGCTTTTAGAAGCTAACGGAGAGATTAGGTTTGGGATGTGGGCTTCATCTCCTAACCCCTTATGCAAATATGTTTAACAGATATGACACCACTCAGCTCCCTGGGTATAATACAAAATGTACCATATTATTATATATTAGACCTGCTCGGTGAGAAAAAAAAGACTAAGTGGGTTATAGTAGTTTTACCAAGTCCACAAGTGTTCATAATTCATTCCTCTTCTCCTAGAAATGAGCTCTGCTCTGTCTCTTATGGAACTCATCCTATCTGCCGTTCCGAGCCTTTCAGACCTAATTCAGACCCTCGTTAATAATTTGCTACTCCAGTTTTAATTGGAAACGTCTGGGCTGGTTCTCTCTCCCTTCCCTTCAGATACAGTCCGCCCCTGGCTCTCAGGGGTCACGTCAGCCTGCGGTGGCATGGTTGGCTTGGCATCGTATTTAAATCTGGTGTTCCCCTCCAATTGATTCTGCACTGCACACAGGGGGTAAATTAATTACCTGACACTCCTGTTATCACAGCTTTGGTCTTTCGGCTCCGTCCGTACAGAATGAAGCCCTGTTGTTCCCGGGGAGGGGCTGCCCTGTGCAGACACGGCGGGGGAGCCCCATCCACACAAAGTCCTCAAAATACCCAGTTTTGTCGCTGAAGGAAAAACTGAGCAGCAACTATTTTGTAAAAACCCCGTTTGATGGTGCTTAAACGTAGTTTTTGTCGAATGTGGTGCAGGATTGAATTAGCTAAATTCCCCTACTTGGGCACTCCTGCGCTGTCATTGGGAGCAGGGGCTGCTTCGGAGCTTTATCATTCCCCATATTTATCAAAGATGGCAGAGTCAAGCAACAACATTATTTGAACCGCTATGGTTATGAAGAAATATAAAAATGATAACTGCTGAGTAAATGTTAATAGGCACCGTTGTCTGCTGGGGATGGTGAAAGATCAGTACCCATTAAGAAGAGAAAAGGGAAATAAAATCCCTAGGAAAGCTGTTTTCCCTCTTGTTATAATGACCAATGCTGTTAACAGGATTTCTAATGGATGTTTTATACTCTTCCCTAAAAGTACGTTACTAATAAAAGACTTACTTTGTCATGTTTTATGTATTTATTTTCAGCATATAAAAATGTAGCCGGCATCCTGTCTGCTCGAATGCGCTTGTAACTGAGCGTTAAAAGCTCGGGGAAGCAGGTTCCCAAAGACACTGATGGTAATTGGCAGAGCTGCCCCTCGGAGCTCAGCCGTGAGGGGCTGACGTGGGGCTGGAAGGGGAGCTGATGCTGGGACCAGGGAGGACATTCCGGGCCGTCCCCGCTTCCCGTTACTCCCTGGGGCTCAGCTCCTCAGCCGAGGGGTAGAGCTCCGCTGGAGCTGCTCTCTCGTTCTAAAGTCCACCGGTGAAACATCAAGTTTTGGGTCTAGCAGAGTAGCCTTTGGTTTGTTTTTCTGACCAAGAGGGGTTAGAAAGACGTGCCATGAAGCCTGGTGTACTTTGCAGGTAAAGCAAAAGCTTCTAATTAAGGGTAAGCACCTTTGAAATACTACAAAGTGTCATTATTTGGGCTTTAGCCCCGTGAGCTATGGAAATCCACCAGCATGTTGAAACTGATCTTGGGCACAGAGGGGTTTTTGTTTATTTTATTTTATTTCATTTTATTTTATTTTATTTTATTTTATTTTATTTTATTTTATTTTATTTTATTTTATTTTATTTTATTTTATTTTATTTATTTTCTCTGCTGAGCTGTTGAGGTGAGCGACCGCGGGTACGCAGTTTGGCTCTCTGTGGCGTTACAGGGAGGGATTGACTTGGAAGGAGAAGGGTGGGAGCGGAGCTGCATTCCCTCTCTTGTGCAGATATCCCATTTCAGGAGGTAGAAAGTTCTGCTTTATCATTTTCCCCTGCAAAACTGCCATCGTACCCCCAGCGATCCCGTGGTTCCCCCCTCAGGACCGGCTCCTGCCCTGCAGCGGGGTCTGGATCCTGGCTTGTGGCTTTTTCTAGATAGATGAAGATTTAAAAAAAAGCAATAATCTCTCCTTTAAGTCACGGTCGGTCCTCACTTGGCAACCGGTGCGTATATTATACATACGTGTGGTTTTAGAGCAAGTTATTAATGCAGCAAGATTATTTTATTTATTCCAATTTCACTGTTCACAGCCCAGCACAGAGCCAGGGCTGCTTCACAGTTCCTAACAAATCACCTCAAAAACACGCCTTCATTACTTGCCTGGAGGTATTTTTGTTTTTCTAAACTATTTTTAGCTCTAATACATATAGCATCTCTCAGGTATTATTGTCATGTTGGCTTTTTAATACTGAGCTTTGTGTTGCAAGACTTATTTATTCTTTTGAATTGTCTTGCCGTATGATAATGTACGGAGCCTTTTGCTCCGGATCACCGAGGAAAATATTATTTGTGGAATGAAGAACAGATGGTGCCAAACCAAGGCGTTATTCAGGGTTCTGCTGCTTTAAAATCCCCCCCCGGATTAGCAGAGTAATTAAAGTGAGCTGGATGCACTAGTACCTGGGGCGTTTTTCACGGGGCTCGGCGGGATATTGTATCTCTAGGCTGCCCGATTACCGCAGTGTAAAACAGGAGAGGAAAATCAAAAGTCTATCAGGAAGGAGGAATAATCAATAGTTACAAGCGGGAAGGCAGGAATTATCGAAAGCGAGGGGCAGGAGCAGGCTCAGCCCTGGTCTGGTTCCCCATTCCGTGCCTTCCACATTTTAATTGAAAAGCCTGAATCTGTAATAAGGAGCAATCCATCTCCCAACCCCTGACCTGAAAGGACTGGATAAATAACCACACTGACCAGTCTGTGGTGTGGCTCCTATGGCTGCCCACTCTGCACCCAGTGTTCTTCTGGCCAGAGAGAAAAGGATGATGCTGGAAGAACTTCCATGGGCTCTGCTAAAGGTTGCTCCCAACCCTAGCTAAGATGCCAATGGCTAAAGCCAGCGCAGCCCGGGTATGGCTGGGATGGTTGGCATCCTTCTGAAGCAGTGGTGGCCAGGGGACTGGTGACAAATGACAGGCAAATGTCACTTCTGTAGCCAGAAAAAGGTGTGAAGCATCTCTGGTGGGGTCTTCACCAGAGCTGTTTCATGGCAATCTCACATCCCCCTTGCTTCAGAGGATACTCTGGCAGCTCTACCCATACATCCTTTGTTGGGACCAGACAGCCCCACGAATGAAGACAGAGAGGTCCCTTTGCCTTTGGGCAGCATTGTGGGGTTGGTTTGCACACTGCTTTCATGTTTTCTTTCCTGTTTGCTTCTCAAATGTTGGCCTATGTCTCAGGAAGATGGGAAACACCTCCCAGAGGGACCAGGGCAGCCCAGTCCCCGGAGGGAGGCATGACCTGCTCCACCGCCCTGTCCTCCAGGTCCTGCCATAAGGCTTGTCCTTCATGGTGGTAAGAGCCATCAGAGCCATTGGCCACCACATATAAATTGTGGAGATGACTAGGTCTCTGCTGCCAGGTTTGGGCAAGGAGAAGCACAGTTCCAGGCTGTGACCAAGAGGCACTGGATGCTCCAGGTCAGCCTTTCCCCGGCAGGAGCCCCTAAAGCCAGGAAAAGGTTCAAACCCAAAGTCTTTATGGCTGATAGGAACCCTGTTATTGTAGTCACAGGTTTTTGGTGCCCAGCTCCAACGCTGCACACCAGCACAGCCCCAGCCACACGGAATGGAGATACCCCTGGAGCCTGCTGGTGATTTTAAGGCCATTTTTGAGCTGGCTGAACCCTAAGCTGCTTTAACTGCTGAGGATCTGTTCAAATCCTACCCTCTTTGTACTTCACCTAATTTTTCATCAGCAGAAGGCCAAGCGTGGTGTGTTTCATGAGCCTGGCTCTGCCAGGGCAACCAGCTGTGGCAGAGTCCATTTAGAAGGGAACACATCGTCTAGAAATGAGGTTTGAGGCCGCTTTGGGTCCGACAGTCGCACCACGTTTAGCACAGCAGGGATACTCTCCCAAATGTGACTTTTGTGCAGATCGTTTCAGTGCCAAGATCAAGTGAGATGCTCCAGAAAACCACCAGTTCCTAAACTCACACCTATCGGATTATTTCAACCTATTATTCATATCACCTTTTTATTCTCCTGCACTTTAAAAATCTGTTTATGGAAAAGTGCTCATAGAATGTATTAGCATTTGACCAGAATAGGGTGTTTAATTCAGCATGCAAGCATTGACAATGAAGCATATATTATGCCTCCTACACAGCATTTACTGTCATTATAGTCGCCTACATATATTAAGTTATTTTGTTGATGATTATGGATGACTATTAGCGAAAGAACTTTCTGCAAAATAAAACCGTAGTTGCCCACCATCTGAGAATGAAGGAGAAAAGGGCATAAACAAAGGACGGGGCTTGCAAATGATAAACTCATTGTTTTTGAAGGAAAATAAAGGATTATATTCAGTCAGCTGTTACTCGTTGCAGCGTCGCATAAACCCGGTGCCTTCAAGGTTTCCCTCTGCTGTGATTTCTGCCCCGGGGAAATCGGTGGAGCCCAGGGAGATGGAGAACGAGATGCCCTCCCCAGCACGGGTCCTCCTCTGGACTGAGCCAGCAGGGCAAAAGAACAGGTCATTTTTTAGCGCCGCTGCCTTTTTCAGACAACTGATTTATTGGTGTCGTGGCACAGAGCTGCCTGAAGGATGAATTAGCTCCCCGCAGTATGTAAACACCATGTGTGCGTTGTCACAGTGCTACAGGGACTGCTTCGTTAGCGCTCACAGACTTTGTGTCATGATACTAGAGCCAGGGCTCGGTGGTGGTGGGATTGGTGGCAAACGGGGAATGGTTTGGGACATTCACCACCAGCCTGCTGGGTCCCTGGTTTACCATCTTCTGTGGTGTTCTGCATCAATTACTCTTTAAATTAGCGACGGGGTGATGGTGTCTGAAGGTTATGCAGACCTACATGGATGGCACAAGCTGGCCCATGGCTTCTGCCCTTGTGCATGCCTTAGGTTGGAGTTGGATGTTGCCAGGGGGGTCTCGTGTCTGAATGTGCAACTCCCCTACGGGTCTGCTCTGGAAACCTGCCTCTGAGAGCCTGTAAGAGATGTTGGGGAGAAAAAGGCTCCTGCATCGTGTTTTCTCCTGGCTGAGTCTGAGCTGGTCGTTGCAGATCCCACTGCTAATTCCCATCTTGTTGGGTTTGCCCCAAACCCTGAGCTGGCTGTGAGTTTCTCCTAGGTGGCAACAACAACAAAGAAAAGCCATAAAGAATAGTGTAGTATGGTGGGAAAAGGTGGTCTTGGGGCCATAATGCCAACGTTTTCTATGGGACTGAGGAGACTGTGGAGCCCGGGGAACGTAGAGTCCCACAGTGGCCATGACCTGGCAGCTTGAGGGAGGATGCAAAGTGACTACTGGTTCATGGGGGCTCTGCTCCACTCTGGAAAACTCCCAGCTCGAGCTGACTCATGTTATCTCCTGTCATCTACTCCTGCTGACCCTGATTTAAGGGTTAGGAGCGAGGGGGAGGTGTGCGAGATGGATTTGATTAGTAGGTGTAGGAGGCACTGTGGTAGGAGCTGAGGAAATGTGAAGACTGAGCAGACGAGAGGCGGAGGAGGAGGAGGAGTCTCCCTTCACTCTGCTCTGCTTTTGTCTGGATGTTGGTCAGCAGCACCCAGGCTGCCTGTTCAAGGTTACAGGTGGAGAAAGGAGCTGTGAGCGACAGCACACGGGATGCTACAGCCAGGAAGGAGTCCCCATCTCAGAGAGATGCTACTCTGATGGAGCAGAGCTTTCCTGGCCCTGCTCCACCAAGATGCTCGGCCTTGAGAGTGCTCAGGTCCCTAAGTAGTGAGGGTGATAGGTTCCTCGGGGAGATCCAGCTTACATCCTGAAAGGGTCTCTTCAGAAATTGTTCTGAGGAGATGGCTGAAGTAATTGCTCCTTTTAATCAACATTTGTCGCGTCGTTAGAAAAACAGCTCTGCCCAGTCTGCTGTACCTGCCCAAAGTGAAGGCAGCAGGAGATGCCCTTCTGCCAAAGCTAAATAGAAGACGTAAAAAAAACCCCAAACCCTAAGCAATGTCCTGGGGAAAGATCTGATGGTTTCCTACAATAGCTTGTCCCGCCCAGCAATAGATCTTGTGAACTCGTGCTGTCTGAGCCCAGGCTCTTGAGGGGCTACAGCCCCTCTCCATGGGTTGGGACAGGCAGAGACGATTAGATTTACCCCTTGTAAATGATCAGCATTGACTTTTTGGGGAAGGAATGGATAGCCATTGCAGGACAGAAGGGACTTGCAAAACAAAACAAAACAAAAGACTTTGTTTTTCCACTGGAGTAAATGGATGATTAAATCACTTGAGGGTCTTGCTCTCTGATTCTTGCTTTTCTGATAAAAAAAATGCCAAGTGATCTAAGCTGGTTCAGGTTGAAGCACGTACTGAGCTTTACACCAATTCACCCATCAGTATTTCTTTAAGCTCTAGCTGGCCAGTCGCTTTGACCGTATATAAAGGCCATTACAGAAAATGGAACAGAAATTAATACAGTCCCTTGATAGCCAGAAGCTCGTTTTGAGATTGTTACTCTAATTGTGGCTCCGACTGCCTGAGCGGGGACTGCCTCTTCTCCAGGGCTGCCTCTTACGGCCGGCAGTTTTCGGAGTGCGTGTTCTGTGCCGGCTGATGGTGTCCAACCCCCCCAGGATGGGGAAATTTGGGAGGGGGGTGAGGGCAGAGGCGCAGCCATCCAGATGGAGCACTGGGATCTGCACCTTTTCCCTCTCCACTTCCAGGAAAGTGGCTGGGAGACTTGCTCAGAAACCAGCAAACAGATCCCTCAACCATGATTGTGTTTCCCTCTCTAGAGTAACGCTGCCTGGATACCCTTCCCGGCCAACCATGCACCTCTTTGTGCTTTTCTGATTACACCCTAAATCCCCCTCGCCCATCTGTCATACAGATTGATTTGGCTCTTCTTGTTTTGTCAGGGTATGGTTTTATCTTCTCGGCCCCCTTCTCTTCCCCTCCATCCTCCATCGCTGGAGAGGATGTCGCAACGTCTATTGTAGGGCCCCCAGCGAGGCTCTAGAAATGAACCCTGCAAATTAGCAGATATCGTAAAAAAATAGCATCTTGCCCTGCCCATAGGAGCCCCCTCCCTTTTCCCTGGGGCTGGCACCCCTCACCCTGCTTTTGGCTCGGCTCACCCTGTTCTGTGGGAGCCACCAGAGACTTTGGGAGACCCCACGTGTCGGAGAAGGTCAGGGAGCAGGGACTGGAACTGCAGCCGTGACCAAAGGTGGGCAGAGATGCTGGCCCGTCCCCGGGGTCTCGGGGTGCTCCCAGGTGCCCCCTCAGCCGCAGCACCATCGTTGGAGCCGTGGGGGTTTGCAGCATCGTCCTTGTTAACTTCTGAGGGCTGGGGATTACTTTGTGTCACCCTTCACAGAGCCAGCGACTTTCTCTCCCTTTGCCATATTAATTCAGCAACTATTGTAGGCGCGTATGAAAAGGTGTGTTTGCTTTGGTGAGACAAATTGTGAGTGGTAAATTGCAGCCTGTACCACTGCATCTGCTATTTTTCTTCTGCCCGCTGTTGTAGACCAATACCCTGCTTCGGGAAGGCATTTAAAGCTCTTCACAGTGATTGAAAGCAACAATCAACTTCTTTATATTCTATTTACACCGATCTCTATTTGATTTCCAGAGATATAAGAGGCTTCAATTGTAGGATCACCCTTATCTGTAGATGTAGGCTGAGCACAGGCAGCACATGGTGTTCATAAGCCAAGGAGCCGGCTCCTCCAAGAGCGTTGCTAATTATGTACCATTAGTTAGGCAGTTTTAATCAGTATCTCAGGCTCAGTCCACAGCCTTAACACACCCGGACTCTCAGCAGCTCCTTGTGAGAGCACCCAGGCTGTGTAGGAGCTGTGCAGTACATCGCTGCCCTTATTTGATGCGCTCAGATTCTCCGGGAGAGCTACAAATTTGGTGATTTAAAGCAACTTTCCATTTATAAAAAAGCACGTGGGATGGAGTCATTAGAATAATAAATTTCAATGCTTATATAACGCTTATAATCTCTGCGAAACCCTGAGACTTGAGCAAAGGAGGAAAAAACTGCCCCAATGCCTTGCCCCTGGGCCAACAAGCCCTCGCAGGTCCCTCCTGACTCTGCTTAATTAATGAGCTGTTCCGAAATCCACCTGTGAGGAACAGCCAGCTGCCCCATCAAGGAGGTGCCCTTGGTCAGCAGAGCAGACTGAGACCTTTCCCATCTCCCTGGCTCTGGTTGTGTCCCTACAATCACCATCATCACCAGCATCGGCATCACTACCACCATAGCCACCACCTTTGCCATCACCACTACCATCACCACCACCATTGCCACCACCACAACTGCCATCACCGTCACAACCAACATCCCCATCACCAGTCCATTTTGTGCACCTAGGGTTCTAGAAGCCCTTCACCCCACCTGGCTGGGGTGAGAACCATGAAATGGTGGTCCCTGCTGCTCAGGGGAGTGGAACCTGCTCTTCCCACCGGTGGGAGGACACTAAGGGACAGTGTGGTGAAAGGCTGCTGTGTGGGCACCATCCCTGCTGACTCAGGGCACTTCTTGCCACCGAGCCCAAGGATGGGGCTTTTCTCCTCCGCTGGGCAGCCCTCTGGAAGGTCACTGTGATGGTCACGTTTTTTTTTTTTTAGGCAGCTCCTCATTTTCTTAATGTGAGATATTTCTAAAGTTAATTATGAAATCTTTAGCGTTAAATATTCAGGGGCACTTATTTTTGAATACCTCAGGTTTAATTTAGGTTCTTTGAAATTTTAATATCTCGCCTTTAATATTTAATGCTGCCCCAACATGGGGATAGAAATTTAAAGTCTATTCTTTGAATGAAATGAGTCCTGGATTTCTTTATGGAAAAGGCTGAGCTGGAGAGGAAAGGGTCTGTCTTAAAAGGATGCAGCTCCCCTTTTTTTTTTATGATGTGTGGGCCGTTGTGATATTCCCAAATCAAGGTGTTCCTTTTGCACTGCTCTGCCTAAAGTTACACAGACTCAGGTGTGCAAAATAGGCGGGTTTTTTTCCCTTTCCTTTCTGCTAATTATGGGAGACCCCAGTCTCGCCAAAGCAGCAGACTGGTGTGGGTCTCCTGCATTCCATCCATCCATCCATCCATCCATCCATCCATCCATTCATCCATCCATCCATCCAGCAGCACCAGGAGGCTCGGAGCCATTTTTCAGTGGGATGTGATGCTGAGGAAGCCCTTGCCGTGTTATTTGGGGGGCAGAAGAGATCTGGGTGGTAAATTGGGCAGAAATCGGTGTTATTGGGCTGCTTTGTGGGGGAAGAATGGACACGTTACTGGTTTGTTCACTGACCCAGTGCCAACAGGTCACTGGTGTGTGACACCAGCGAGGGGTGGTGGGTCCCGGGGAGCTGCCCCTGTCATTTGGTGTCATTTGTCCCTGCCCACGGGGCTAATTGTTGTATGAATTCCAGCTAATTGTGATAACAACCCTCCGGTCACCGATGTTTTACGTGTGTGGGAACGTACACCGGGCATCGTCGGGCTCTGCTAATACAGCAGCTCTAATTAAAGCCTCTTACTTATTAAAATACCTTTACCATGTTTTACAGCACAGTACCTTCAAACAAGAAGCATTGCAATTTTTTTTTAGGTTCGTATTTTTTTTTTGGGGGGGGGGAATGGGGGGCTAAGCTGCCTAATTAACAGACACTATTGATTTGTGAGCTGCACTGAAAGCACATGATTAACCTGTGCTTTGTGAAATTGCCTCAGAATCTGCATCAGGGTCGAGCTGCATAACTGCACTTGGGGGAAAAAAAATCCCCAGCTGATGGGGTTTAGTGTTTAAAAGGTACCGGGGAGCCTGTAGCTGGGTGAAATCCGAATTTGTCCTGGGGGAGGAAGAAGAGGGTTCTTTTTGAGGAGAGGGAGGGTTTTGCTGCTGCCTCTCTCAGAAGGCGCGGGAAAAATATCAGCTGAGGGGGATGGAGCCGAGGTGCTGCGTGTCAGGGAGCAAGGAAATATGTGTGAACACGTAAAACAGCAGCATGCAAAGTTGTTACCACAAAGGCTCTCTGGGAAGGGGATGGGGATATAATGGGGCCCATTTTGAAAAGCAGTTTTGTCCAGTTCTGTGCCTGCAATTTTACAGCAACTTACAATGCCCGAGCAGCTTTCTGGCCACGTTTTGTGTGCTTAGATGATGGCTTGCCCAGCTTTTACTGCCAATCAGCTGGATTTCCAGGGCTCTGATACCGTGTGCCATTATTCCCGAAGGATAATTGCCTGCACAAGCTGTCTCTCCACATGAACTGGCCTCTGCGGGCAAGTGTGACCTGGCACGGAGGAGGAGGAGGGTGTCACCAGTGACCTCCCAGCCTCCGTCCGGGCTGTCTAATTATTGCTGACGAGATGTTATTTTTTCAGATGCGAGGACACAAAATCGCTAAAGCCATTTTAAATCCCCAGTAAATGTCTAGCAATAGGTTTTAAGTCTTCTTTATGGCCCGTACTGGTGAAGCCTGGAGGAGTGTTTGGTGTGTCGTTGGGGACCCCGTTTCAGCCCCAGCCGTGCCACACCATAGACATTGTCACCCCAGGTCTGGCTCTTGCTGGGGAGGGCGGGAGGGCTCACAGGGGGGCTCCAGCCTGGTCATTTTAATGGGAAAAGAGGCCAGATAGGGTCTTAAAGGGCAGTGTTTGCTTTTTAACACCTTCTTGCGGTTGGACTAGATGATTGCTGTAGGTCCCTTCCAACTGGAGTTATTCTATTCTATTCTATTCTATTCTATTCTATTCTATTCTATTCTATTCTATTCTATTCTATTTCTGTTTCTGTTTCTATTTCTATTTCTATTTCTATTTCTATTTCTATTTCTATTTCTATTTCTATGCTATTCCTGGGTTTTTTTAGGGGGTGTACACCTGTAGAACTAATCCAGCATTTTCCAGGGGCTATGGTGGGTGGGGAAAGGGGGTTCCTAAAGACCAAACCACATGCTCTTGGTGTGTGCAGCAGGATGTTCCCGCACGGCCAGGCTGGGGGTGGAAAAAGTCATGGAAAGTCAGGGAAAAAAGGAACCGTGGTGATGAAACTCAAGGCAAACTCTGTTCTTGCTCCCATGGCAGCTTTGCTGGAACAATCTCGGGTCGGGATTTGTCCCCGTGAGAAGACACGGCTCACGGAGAGCGAGGGCAGATGAGTAAGGAACAGTTCAAGCCTTGAAGAAGTTAAAAAAGTGAAAACTGCCGAGGTCTGATGATGGAAATTCATTAGCTCCCGGCTGAATAAGTAACGATGATTCTCTTTTCATCTAAGAGCCCTGCCAGCTTGCAAAGGAGCAGATGTGCACACAAGATGGATAGTTTCAAATAGTCAAAATACTGTTTTTTGGGTTGTGGGTTTTTTTTTTTACTTTAGTGATTATCTTTTTTCATCTAAAGTAAATCCAGATTGTGCATAGTCTGGAAAACAAAACAACAATATTTGGAGAGAGGGAGTGTTTATTTAACAGGTGGCTTATTTAGCAAAATGGTTCGCTCTTATAAAATAATATTCCTGTCGTATTCTGCAGCGATGATTCAGAACAGATGAGAGCGGGGAGGCAGTTTTTTGGGGGAGGGGGGGTTATTACTTTATGAGGGCCTGGGTTAGGTTGGTTTAATTAAGAACATCTGCGGGAGAGCTTTGCTGAGTGCATCTGCATGCGTTGGGGGGGGGGGGAGAGCTGGGTGCTGCGCTGCGCAGAGCATCCCCCCCTGAGCCCCCCCTCCCCGGGGAGGCAGGTGATGGGCCAGGAGGAGGAGGAGGTTGTGTTGAGGGACACACAACTTCACCAGGTCTCTCTCCAGCCTCCCGCGGGAGGGGGTACCCGTCCCCAAACAGGGATGGGACACTCGGATGTTCTTCTCTATTCAGGGTGTTCTTCCTGCGCGGGATGTTCCCCACAGATCCCGTTATTCCCAGGATCTTATCCCGGAGGGGGCAAAAAAGGGGAGGAAGCCCCAATGACAGAGATGGAGGAGCATCAGCTGGTGCCAGAGGAGCTGTTGTTATCACACAGAGGGTGCAAACACGCTCTGCTCAGGACCAGATATATATTCTTTAGAAACCTGCTGCGCGGGGTGCGAGGGCTGCGCTGGAATTTGAGCGGAGGGTTATTTTAATCGCAATATTTGGAGTAGTGGAAGGATAATTGCACACCGATTTGGCTCGCTGCCCCCCTGAGGCTTGGCTTTTGTTGTCAGATGGAGTCTCTCTATGTTTAACAAATACAGATGCCGCTGCGGGGTTTTTTTATTTTTCCCTGTACTTGTTTTATTCTTATTAACCCTTCCAAAGGTGCTGGCACCCTAAGAAGTAGCTGGGCTGGTACTGAATAGTACCGGCACCAAGTGGAGTATCTTTGGGTTTTGACTTTCCTGCCTGAACCTGTGGAAGGTGGGAAGGGAATTCTTTCCAAGATACTTTTGATTTATTGGTGTATTAAAGCACTTTTCCCAACTCCCGGGTTTTGCTAGTAGCGTGAGCTTTAAATATTTAAATATAGGTAGAATTCCTTTAAATGACAAAAGTCAGGAACACAATAATTTTAAAAGTGATTATTAAATTATAATAGCCCTGATTCTTGCAGTTCATTTTAACCTCCATCCAAGTATTTGCCGTTATTATTCACCATTTGCAGCAACGGTGTCAGGATCTTTGGGTGGGAGAGGAATTAGAAATTGGGAAGGTGCTGGGGGGCAGGGGAGGCTGGTTTGGTTTTTGCCTGAATTGGTGAAATCCCTGTTTGTGAGTGCTCGTGACGGGGACCCCTGGGGGCTCAGGGGGCTGTTCTTTGGTGGAGACCCCCCACAGTGACCACTGCAATGAGCGACCGCTGTTATTTTGCACCACGGGGCACAATAATCACTTTGCACAAGCAGCAACTTGATGAGGAAGCCAATTAAAAAAAAAAACCACGACACTGTATTTTCAAGATCACAGTTTGTCTGAAAGATGGACGCCCCAAAGGGCACTCCTGAGCTCTCCTCAGGGGTCTCAGCCCCCCCAAAAGGGGACCTGGAACACGCCTGGCCCCGGGGGAAGCGGCTGCCCGCTTTCCGCACGCGTCCCGACCCATTTCAGAAGTATTTCGGTCAAAAACTCTCTACTCCCTTCTTCTCTTCATTAACCTTTCCCGGAGTGCTAATTCTGCATTCAAATATAAGGTCAAAGCCCCCAGCTGAGTTTTTTTTTTTCCAGAGCAACTAAGTGCCTTATCTGCAATCTTCTGGGGAGCCGGGGGCTCCTCTGGTGGGGAGCAGCCAAGCTTCCCAGGGTGATTAACTCGGGGAGATTAATTTCTGAAATGCACTCTCTCACGTCGTGGCCTTTTGTGAAAAGGTGCTTAAGGCACCGAAACACTTAGCGAAGCTCCCCTGCCAAAAAATGAAGATCCTGGGAAGACTCAGGTGTCTTTTCCGCCCCGAGTCCCGTCAGCCGGGGAAGGAAACCAAAGTTTGGCCCTTTCTGCTCTGCCACGTCTGTACAAAGCCATGAAAGACCCCGTCACCACCCGAGGACTTGGGGGAGGAGAAGTTCTCCTGGGTTGGAAAAACACTGGTGGAGCTTTCAGGTTTGTTTCAGTCGAGAGGGGAGCCCTGTTGGAGAAGAAGCCGGGGGCTGGGACCGCGGGGGCACACAGGGTCGCACCCCCCTTTCTCTGTCTGGGCTGAGCACTGGTCTGATGCCTTTCTCTGAGGTCCATCTCATGGGCTGGGAGCTCAGGGAGCTCTCCTGCTGCCCTGCCTTCCCCTGACCCAATGATGCCCCAGCCCCAGGAGAGGACAGTGGGTCCTGGGGCGGGGGGGACGACAGTGTCCTCCCAACAGCGGAGCCCAAAACCCGGTGCCCAGCATCTCCTTGGCAGCCTTGCAATTAAATTAACATGAGAAGAACAACCCCAGCAGACCTAGGGAACGTACAAGTAGCATAGCAGAACGTGGCCGTTCGCTCCTCCGGGGATTCCTAGTGGAGGGTGGGTGGAATTCCCACACCCCCACTGGGAATTGCTGCTCCCCCATGGCCAAAAACCTCCAGAGGTGTCTCCAGGCTGAGCTCTGGGAGCCCCAGGGCACCCCACACCTGGCCCTGGAGAAGCAGCTGGACCCCAGGGCTCCGTGATCCTCTCCTGGGGAGGTGTCCCCCCCGTCCCTCCCTTGGCCTTTCTGCTGCTGATGCACGCACGGGCAGGACGGACACGTGCCCCGAGCTTGCTGAAGGGGCTTCAGAAATCATATTGTGGGGACTCACAATCCTTAAGTTTTAGCTAACAAGAATTAAATCCTCTCCAGACTGGAAACAGCAGCAAAGGGTGACCCCTTCCTCCCCCTGGGCCAAACTCCCAGGTGCCCTAATTGCAAACACGTGGGTGGGAGTGAGAATGCAGTAGCTCACCCCAAAGTTAACTTCATTTTTTTTTTTTTTTTAAATTTTTCCCACCCCGTTATGGTACTAAATGTAAAAAGGCCAAGGTTTAATGAAGAAACCAGTGAATCCGAAGTGCCGTGGAAGAGCAACCCGGCGCTTTTTAGCAATTGGCTTAAAGGAGAGGAAAAGCAGGGGGGGGTCGTGTGTGGGGGCTCACAGGGACGCTGCCCCGGCGGGGGTGAAGGGGGGCTGGGGGCTGTGACGGTGGGACCTGGAAAAGCTGGTGGTTTTCCCCTTAAATCCTGCGAATTGTGTTTGGGTTGTGGCCTGAAAAGTAATAAAGAGGAGCACGGGTGGGCACTAGGAGAGAACAGATTTCACCCTCTGGGTGTCAAGTATAATATATATCATTATTACAGGCTTTTTTTTTTTTTTTTTATCTGGCAGCCTAAAAAAAAAAGGGGGGGGGAGATGGATAGTGGAAGAATAATGAGTACTTTCATATTTGGCAGATAAGGGGAAATTCCTGTGGCTGCGGTGGCCGGAGCAGCACTGCACCCTCTCCTCCTCCCCCGGCTCTTAATTCTGGCTCACTGCACAGGTGTGATTAATTGATCCTGCTAATGAGGGTGAAGGTTTACCTGCTGCCCCACTGCCCCAGGGGCTGAGGCAGCGAGAGGGGCTGCAGGTCACAGGACTTTCAGGTATTTTTTCATGGCTTTTTGGGGCTGGGATGGAGGTTCAGCGTGTGGGAGAACCAGGTAAAGGTCCCTGCCTCGTTTCTCTGCTGATTGGGGTTGCTGGTGGCATAATTACAGCAGCATAATTATCCCTCTCAGGGGATAATTCTGGCCTCCAGGAGGGGGGGATGCAGGATGGGATGCAGGAGGGGATCCAGGATCCCGGGGATGCAGGGTGGGAATTGCCCCGTGATACAGATTTACACCCTCCCAAGTGATGGGAAAGCTTAATGTGCCCTAAAAGATGAATGACTGAAAACTGAGTTTGGGGGAGGTGGCAAATACTCTGTGATCTCTACATTTTTTAACAAACATGGGAATTTTCTCATCCAGAAGAACCTTTGAGCTCTTCATGAGTTAGGCATAGAGCAGGCAGACAGCCATGGGAATGGATAGGTGTGTGCTCAGTACGGAAGGTGTTTGGTAAAAATCTCCTCGCCCCCGCTAAAATGAAATTTTTTAGAGCAGGATGTGTAGAGAATCCCTTCCACGTTGCCCTGAGAACCTTGTGTCGTTGCCTTTGCCTGCCTGGTTTTGGTTACGGTATGGAATTTTTTTGATAAAGCAGGATAAATTCCCTCCCTTGCCCATCAGAGAAACAAACCGGGACTGAAAAGTGGAGCCGACCCCATCTCCGTCAAATTCAAAGAAAATCCCTTCCCTCGATGTCAATACTGATTTATCTACTCTCAATATTAAGGCTGAAAGGAGAATTTTTAATTCCTGACTTTTAAAGAAATTGTTGTTTTCCCCCACCGTTTTCTAGCTGTAAAGAATTCGGTGATGCAAGCTGTGGGGTGGGCAGCGGGGTGGGCTGTGGGGCCCCTCTTCCCGCAGCCCCACGGGATGGGGGGCACCCAGGCGCCTGCCTCTGCCCTGGCCCGGGGTCCCCGGGGACTTTGGAAGGGGACATGGAAGGGGGTCCAGCCCCCCCGCAACCCCTATGAGCCACCACCGGGGCTAAAATGTCAGGCTGAAATTTATCCTTTTCCTAAACTTCCTCACATATGTCAGTTTATGGAAGAAGTTTAAAATTATTTAAGATATTTTTTTTTTTAAAAGAAAATGAATGTTTTTCCTTGCTTTTTTAATTTTTTTTTTTGCCCTTTTTTTTTTTTTTCTCTCCAAAGAAACAAAACCTTCCATGGCGGGCTGTGAAATATGGATTATTTACCTCCAGACTGGGCACAAGTCTGATCCAATCTTGGAAGTAAATGCATATTTAGTCTTTAAGGCAATTTGTTTATCCGTGTAAGTACATATTTTGGTTTACACATTCTTTATAACAAGGTTACGTGGACGAGGGGGAGGGTTTGGTAGGCATCACATTTACCATTGTTGGGCTAGAAATGTGCAAAAAAGCAGCTTTCACTGGTGATGGTTTTTAACACTCTCCCGTAGCTTAAAACCAGCATCGTTTCTAAAAAAAAAACGCACATACATCAAAAAGTTTAAAAAAAGCTGTCTAGCTATGAAGGATGCGTTTCCTGCCAAATTAGAAACCCTGGAGAAACCGCATTTGTTCGCAAAGTTGTGAGACATCCTTTAATTGGGTATTAGGGTGATCAGGATGGGCAACTGTATAATTAGAGCATCATGGTTCTGCGGCCCTCAGCGGTAATTGCAGACCCGAGTTATTGCACAAGGAGGACCTTACGGTGTCACAGGCTTTGGGGGGGGGGGGGGGGGGGG
>JAOQGH010000004.1:33461115-33473246 GCA_025769975.1 Gallinago jamesoni
TTCATTCCTTTGCCTTTGCAGTCATTTTCCCAAACAGTGCTTTATTGCGCTGATTTAGGAGTAGAAAGAGCCCGTGCACCATTGTGCAATTGTTTTTTCAAGGGCAATTTCCTTCCACCTTGTCGTCATCCTGTGCAGCCCCGCAGCCAGGCACCGGCCCCAAAACCCTGGGCAAACTGCACAAAAATTCAGAGTCATTAGCAGTTCCATAATGAGCTCTGAGCATCGCCCCCTTCCTGCTCTGGCTGGTGTCGGACCAAGGACACGAGGTCGGACACTCCATGTTCCTCCTCACTCCCCTCCATCCACAACAAGTGTTGAGAAAGTATTTCTATGTCCAAAAAAAGTCACATGCAAAAAAAAAAAATTCATACAAATTGTGGAGCTATGGCTTCAGTTACTGGCCTGGGAATTTTATTTAAAATAATGCAAGTTTTCAAGGTATTTTTGATCACAGCTATTGCCAAAGACCTCGCTCGCGTTGACACTTGTGTGTCCTGGACAGGATGATCTGCTCAGGTGGCACACCAAGTGTTGGAACAGTATTTACAGAGCCCGGGAGCGGATTAAGTGGCTGCTGGTTGGGAGTAAATGCTGAAAGGTCAAGAATAAGCCTTTCATTTGCAAACAAAAACCAGACAGCAGGATTTCTTCAGTAGGAGAAACCATGTGTCAGACGGGTGACGTGCTGGAATTCAGACGGGACGACGACAAGCCTCGCAGGGAAACCTTAATCCTTTTTTTCACATTGCATCCTAACTCAGAAATCTGCATTCAGGGAAAGCATTTTGCTATTTTGAAAAAAGTGCTTTTTTTTTTTTTCTGCTTCAAAATGTCAACCACTTAGTCATTAATTAAAAGTACTATTTTAAATCGGACGAACCTTATAGAATTGTCTAGGTCGGAAGGGACCTTTAAGATCATGTAGTCCAACCATCAACCTAACTCTGATAAAAAACCAAAAGAAAACCATACAACCCCCAATCACTAAACCATGTCTCTAAGCACTATGTCAACCTGTCCCTTGAAAACCTCAAAAGATATTGATATATATATTATACATTATACTGCTCTGATAATAGCAGGAATCTGTTTTTTTTAAACTCAACTCTAGGTTAAGAAGAACTGCGAGGAAGATGAACTGCACAGAACCACCTTTAGCTGCAACATCTTGCTTTCTAAACATGAAAATCTGTATTGATTTAGAGAAGATATTGTTGGATCCTTAGTCCAAAGTTTGTTTCTCTGGCCTGATGGACATTTTTTTATACCGCTGCTGTGCTGTGGAAAGCTCAGCCATAGCGTTAGCAAAGAAAAGGGGTTGGGACCAGATGTACCTTTTATTGGCTAAATAAATAAAAGCTGTACATCCCGGCTCTGTTGTGGTGTCCCTTAGTTTGTAGTGTGGTTACTTCATGAGATTTGCTGCTTTCTCCCTCCCATCCCCAGTAATTTGAAATGAAATGTTTTCTTCTTTCTTTCAGAATAGTATTTTAACTGAGTAAATAATCAGAGTTCAAATGATCAAGTTCTCAGATTTGTGTTTTATCTTTAAATAAAATTCATGAAGTCTAAATATTGCTTCGTTAAGAACCCAAATATCTTTTTTACTGGCCAAGGTCTATAACAGTAACAGCACCTTTCTGCACAGCAAAATTCAGATTACTGTTGTCAATGCTTCAGAGCAGAACATTTTAAAGTCAAGGAATCAGCTTTGTTACTCGTGATAATATGTTTGTAAAAAAAGTACATTTCTGAAAAATTCATCATCAGTCTTTTCCCTGAAGTATTCCTAATATTGAAAGCAATATCTAAGAATCTGCTGCCAACGTTTTTCACCTGAGGTTTGAAAAAGCCCTGAGAAGAGTAAGTTTTTATACTCAATTTATTATTTAAAATGCAGTCAAAATCTCAACATACAAACTTGTAGGTGGATTTTAGAATAACATTAATTGAGTTTCACAATCCCATGCTGACACAGTTGCGTTTCAAGCGACTGCTTTTGTTAAATAACCTAGAATTTATTTGGTCAATTATCTCAGTCGTGGTATTTTCCAACCTGTCATTCACTTAAATACTGAAGTCTTGGGTTTCAAATCTATTCTAAGATTTTTATGAAAATCCTTGATATCCTTGATCAATGGCTAATTCCTTTTAAAAGCCCCATGAGCTTTGATCTCAACAACTTGTTATGAAAATAAGTTCTGCACTTAATAATATTTTAATGAAGAAGCGCTTTGCATTAAGTTTAAAATTTGCCACCGATCAGTGTAAGTGAAAGCTCTCTGAGGCTTGTTTTATGAGAAAACTTCCTAATACACCTTCTCCAGACCAGGCAATATTCAATAAGACCTTTTTCCATTAGGAGATAGACAGTAATCAGCTTTAATCTCTCGACATGGGAATTGTCTCATCCTTTGTTGTCACCCCTTTATGAGCCTCCCCCTCCTTGCTGCAAAATTCTGGAGGCCAAGGCTGAAGTCTGTGTTCTGGACTGAGTTGTAAAATACATTTATATTATTACATTGTAGAAATTCTAATTCTCATCCTGTTTGTTACACGTGGTATTCTTCGGATCTTCAATTTTCCTAAAAAGTTAGTTAATTTACTTCAATTACAAAGAAAAGAAACACAAGCTCAAGAAGGGCTCTGACCCACGGTGCTCCTCACCCTGACGAGGGCACGAGCAGCCTCTGCCTTCAGCAGGATGCTCTAAATAAATTCCACAGATGACCTTGAATGTTTTAATCATCATCATTAACTGATACCTAAGATGAACATTTAGACATGCTTCTAGACGTGCTTCAACCTCTCTGATTTATCCAGTTCAGGAAGAAAACGCGTCTAAGCATCGCTAGCAATGGTTATAATTGCACAGTTTGAGAATATAAACACAAACGCAACAAAGCATAACACAGAGGCAGCTTCAGTAAGGATCCATAGCAAAAATCAGGGGGGGTTTTGTTTTGTTGTGTGTCCCCCCTCACCAACCACAGATACACTCTCAGGACTTTAAAATTTCTTCTAAATGTCAAGGAGAAACACGTTATTGGCCTTGCTCAGATGAGTTATTGCTACCTCGTCCCATCTCAGTCCCTTATTGTCATATAATTCAGAATAAAGCTCAAGCTGGAGAATGGATTTAGAGAAAATTTCTCCTTAACTCTCAATAATTGTTACCTAGAGCAGCAGTTGACACCCATATGGAAGCATCTCAAACCCAACAGCTAACAGAATTACTATGACTTACATAAATGGAGGATTTGGCCGTTTATCTTATTCTGTATGAATACATGAATTTAAGGTGCTGTGTTTTTAACTCTGCTGGGCTCCTTGTCTCAGCAATATCTTATGAAATTAGTCCCCCAGGTGTACTTATGATGTAAAGAAAACTCTCTGCCTTTAGTTGTGGGCTGTTCAGTCGCGTTGTTCATCTCCATTTCACCCTCCGTGAGGACAGGGAGAGAAGAAAGGTTCTTACCTTGCCTGTGAATCCCATTGGGGATGATTAGAAGTTTTCAGAGAGTTGTTTTCCCTTGGGAACATGGTCACCCAAAATGCCCTGGATCAATACACCTTGGTCTTTGAGAAAGGTCCCTGAGGAAACAGCTCCCAGGTTTATAAGCCTGCTGCTCTAATTCCCCAAATTTCAACACTCTCAATAGGAGCTGGGTATCCACCCCAGTATCCATCCCCCAGACAGGTCCTTTCCATGGTGGATCACCTCTCCTGTAACAGACAGTCCTATTAGGCCAACTTGGACATGGTAAGCGAAACTGAGGACTCAGACCATAAGATGCACCAGTGAAGACAGAGCTCACATAGAAGGAAAAAAAAGAGCGAAATCACTTTCAGGCAGGAACAGAAGAGCTACACCACAGATGTCATGAGCTTTCACATGGGACAACGCATCACACAAGGGTCTGGTTTTGCTTTTATAAAGGGTCTACCACAAAACCCTACAAATGACTCAGAAGTTCCCAGTATGGATTTCAAATCTGCTTGTCCCCCGTCATCCCTCGAGGGACATGGAGGAAGAGACTTGCCCTTCACACTCAGCAGGAGCTGGATGAGCAGACCAGGTCCATGGCTTCACCCTTGGGGACAGGACTGGATGCCTCCAGAGAAAAATTCAGTCCATAGCACCAGTTCTCTGCACAGTGATGTCTACAAGAACTTCTGGGCTTGTTCCCAACCTTATTAAATCAATAAATGTCTTCTGGCTGACTGCAGCAGCCTTTGAGTAGGCTGCTAATGAGTACAGGTACCTTCATTTAAATTTTTATATATATATAGACATATCTATATAACTATTTTGGTGGGGGTTTTTTTGGTGCAGACCAGTCCCCCCAGCTGAGACATAACGCAGAACTATGCAAATTTAAGTTTGCTTTTCCTTTGCAGGCTGGTATTTGAGAGATAAAATAGTAAAATATTTCTTAAGTAATTGGACAACTGCAGAAACTGTGGACACGAAGGGAATTTCCCTGGAGAGTAAATTTCTTCCTAGAAATGTCAAAATTGGTAGGCTAGGCAAAGCTATCAAGCTAAGCCTTAGCAGAAACCTGTCACATATCCAAATACACTAAAATACGATTCCTCAGTCAATAAAATGAAACTGCTGAGCTTAACGATGACACCAAACTATACGAGCAGAAGACAACCCGAGCAGTCTTTGCAGGAGAACTAAAAGCCATGCAAATCACTGATAAGAAGGGCCACCTTGCAGGGACCACGTGGAACCCGGATAATATGGGAAAACTCCGGAGGGAGGTCGGGATGGCAGTGCCAGGGAGAGGGGAGCACGGCCAGTGATGCAGCCCAAACCTCATCTGCATCAGGGTAATTTAAAAAAAAAAAAAAAAATCAGGATAATTTTAAAGAAAAGAGAAAATAAGTCTTGCTAAAGCATGCATAAGTGCATACTGAGACCTTTAAGGTTTAGGAAGAGTCACTCCAGGAATATGGCTTCAGCCCAGCCACCAGCCAACCTTAAATCATAGTTCAGAGAAGGAAGGGTACCTGTCCCAGCATCATCTCTGCTCAGCCACCCCGACCCCATTATTATTGATGATGGTGGTGCAAACACATGTGTTTAATGGTACATGAAGTTACTAATTCTGGATCATTCCCTGGCTTTTTTTCAGGAGAGGCTTTTATGGACTCGTAGCCAATTATTTTGCCCAGGCACTGCCCTTGCCTCCCTCTGCCCAAGATCTCATCTCTTCTTACCCCTGAGAAACCCTACTCCCTTCTCCTTCCCACGGTGACTACAACGGGTGGGAACAGGTTTCACCTGCAGTAAGAAAAGGTCTGTTTTAAACAAGAAGGACAAGTTGCTGATGCAGGAAAGAAGCATGGCTACAACCTGACCATGATGGGTCACCGCGGATGGAGGGAGCAGGTCCAGCAGCTTCCAGGAACAATGGCTGCCATCATGAACCTGCCCTTGGTCAGATGACTGAGGTCATCTCTCACATCCCCTTAAGCCCTGGGTTTCCTTTTTTTTTTTTTTCCTTGACTTGGAACAGCAGGAAATGACCATGGAAAATGGTCCTGTCCCCTGATTGAGAGGACATGTCAAGCAGACACCCTCAATACCTCCGGGTCTTTGTAGGTCTTCCAGTGCCACACCAACTATACATAGTGCCACTGAGGAACATGCACATCATCACATCACGTGCAATTTACAAGGAGTTAATTTAAATTTTTGGAAGAATATTAATTTAATTTTTTTTTTTCATTTCATACACAAAACCCAATGTATTAAAACTATTAATACAGCAGTTTAATTAGGAATCCTCATGTAGGGACCAGGACACAATGCAATCAGCACACATAAATTGAGGGCACGGTCTGGCGCTTCCTGGCATGTAGGAATGTCTGAGACGAGATTATAAGCGTGTTGCACTAACCAGGAGTTCACAGTTGGATGCATATTCAATAAAGTGGTTCTGTTTAGCTGCAGCAATTAAATTAGCCCAGACCATACTACCACAGCTCTCACACACCTTGCCAGGGCTCCTTTCCCTTCCAAGAGTCACCTACTGACCTCTTCTGCAGCTCCTCACCATCGTTTAGGTCCTTGAATAATTACTACTAAGAAATCTAAGATTTCTGTGTAAACCTGAACATCAGTAACACCTGTGGATCATACAACCAGCAACTCAAAGGACACAATTTCTGTGGCAGCTCTTAGCAACGGGCATGGATGCTCCCTCTGAGAAAGGTACCACTTACCGAACACATTATTCCTAGCATTCCTAAAAATCCTAGGGAACGTATAAGAGGGGCTCT
Organism: Gallinago jamesoni; assembly: GCA_025769975.1. Classification (NCBI taxonomy): domain Eukaryota; kingdom Metazoa; phylum Chordata; class Aves; order Charadriiformes; family Scolopacidae; genus Gallinago; species Gallinago jamesoni. Next base: position 33,467,413 of record JAOQGH010000004.1, read on the forward strand.
TCAGAAAATGAAAACAATTCCTTTACTTAAGAATAAACACACACATATCTACTAGAGAAAAAATGATTGTTTTCATCTCCTGCCAGGTGAAAGCTTATGTGAATCCAGACTTTTGCGGGTATCTTCAGGGGACACACCGAGACCACACGCGTAGCAGTGAATTTAATGCCCCTACGAACAGTGTCTTAAGTAGAGCTGTTGTTTCTACAGATGTACAGATTAAATGCACATGCAGAGCAACAATCACTTGCTTGCCTGCCCTAATTTGACAAGTGCTCAGGCAGAGGAGAGACGAGCTGAGGAGAGGCTGGGGTTGGGGTTGTACCCCTGACCCAACCAGGACACCAGAAGATGCACCCTACGGCCTGACTCTCAGAGCCTGGATCTGCAGTACCACGGGGCAGAGCTCAGCCCCATCCCTGGCCCGGGATCTGCAGCTGCTCATCAAGGGCTTGTGGTGGCAACATCTCACCCCACGTCTCACTGCGGGGAGCAGGAGCCGAGCACTGGCTCCACCTTCCTCCTCATTGATGAAAGGCAGGAAAAACCTTCTGCCTCGACTCAGGTCTGATAAGAGAAAGTAAGAATTCCACTACTAAGCGTGGCTTCTGGCCGGGAGACATCTCAGTAAGGCCAGTGCTGCTTTAGCAACAATAGAGACCATCTCACTTTTGGCTGCTTGAGAAAAACAGTGGAATAAACCGACTTCGCTGCCAATGGTTAATGATAACTCCCTCCCCTCACAACGCCCTTGCAAATTTGTTTGTAGGAAAAAATGCCTTTTGTCTTGAATTGAGATTGCAGTAATCGAAAAAAAGCAAAATCTGCTTAATTAAAAAAGGGCTATTACATTCCCCGTTGGCTCCTCACCCCTGGAGATGGAACCTCTCACCCTGGGCACAGACTATAACACCCCATCTCCTGGGTTTAATGAATCAGCAAATCCGTGCTGTATTTACAGGAAAGGGCTGCATTCTTCTTCTTCTTCTTAAGTACCAGCAATCCTGGGAAAAGCCAGCGTGGGCAGTGCTAAACATCGGATCGACTGGGCCCGTAGATGGCAGGATGGGACTGTCCAACCAACACTCCTCCCGCGGCTGCTCTGGGAGGATCACGTGCTTCATACCCACAAAAAACAACACATTGGGATGCTACAGAGAACTTAGCCATGAATAATTAGCAAATTGCCATTCGTTATTAATTTATTGGAACCACCGCTTCTCTGTATTTTTCCCGCAAGGCTCAGTCTTTCTATTTTACAGCTGCTGGATTTATTATTAATAGCTAGATCTTAGGCATGGCCAACAAGTCTTCACTTAGGGATATGATAAATTTGTTACGGGATCTGGGGTGTTCGTAACTCCCCAGACGTGAGGTTCTCCTGCAAACTGACCTGGGCTATGCGTCCCAAGGAGGGAGGTGGCTCTGTGTGACCTTCTGCTGGGCTCACAGCAGCAGTGGGGTTGTCCTCTGGCCATGGGAGAGCAGCCATACCCCAGGCAAGTCCTTCCTCTACCCCATCGACCCCACAGGCACCATCAGGTCCATTAATCTATCACTCAGTCCATGTCGCAGCCACACAAAACTCAGCTTTTACCTCGTCCTGACATCCCTTTGCCCACTTTATGACTTTCTATTAGCTCAAGGTTGCTTTTATGGATCACAGAAAGCCAGAGCCCTCCTGGTCATAGAAGAAATAATCTTTTTTCTGGTGTCCTTGAGTTTTGCATCTGCCTGCGATGCAGACACCAGTAACGGTGAATAAGCTTAGCTCTGCCCCCAAAAGCTCCCGGCTGGGCACAGCTACGATGGCATTTGTATATCACACAGGGATATGCAAAGAAAGAAAATACAGACTTTTCTAACTCTGCTATACATATTTTTCTTTAAAAATACCGCAAACCAACAACCCAACAGCAGACAGCAGCAATTACTTAATCATACTGGGTGAGGTGCCTGCACCTGACAGCGGAGGTGCTGGGCACCCACGCTGAGGCTCTGAAACCCTCCTGTGGCACCTGCACGTTGTGGCAGCATTTTGACACCAGCCCCCCTCTCCATGTCTTTGGGCACCCGTTTGTGGTTTCCCAGGGGAGCGCGGGGAGGGGGGTGTCCCAAAATAGGGTTCGTTACCGGCAGCTGCGCTAACGATGCTATTCCAGCTGCGCTGCATCCCAGGCTGTATTCCACCTGTGCGATTAACAGTTCAAAATACACGCTGAAATAAGGTGCCAACACCTAATTTTTAACATTTGTCAAGTAACACAATGGTCAAATTATACTTAACCCTGTATTGGGCCGATCAAGTGTTGCAACCGACAACTGCCTGCTGGCACTATCCCCACGTGTACCTGAACAAGCGCGTACGTTCAGCTGTCACTGCCAAAAAATAACATGTAAATAGCTTTTCACAAGAGAAAATTGTCTCCGAGGGATCAAGGAGTCGATACTTAATAAGTTGCTTCCCTGTGATTTTTCTTATTTTACTTTTTAAAGCGATACTCTTTCTACATAACATCCTTGCAAACAAGGAGCAAGGAAAAAAACTCCACCAAATGATCTTTCCCAACTGAAATCTAGATCACCACCTTTTGGAAACCTCTCCTTTTTTTGACTAGATTGAAATAAAAAAAACACAGTATAAAATAAGACACTTCTTGGTCTCTCAGTCAAACCTCTGAGCTAACACCACCCCCATTATTTCGTTCTGTGAGACCCAGATTCCAGTATTTTCTCTCAGACTGTTCTGCTTCACACATCCCATCTCTTCCATGATGGAGAACATCTATTTTTATGATTTGTAAGTACTTGGTACTTAATTTAACGTTTTCCACCCCTGCATCTCCAAGTGCTTCTCAATGGTGGCTACATGGTACCTCAACAATTTCAAGCTGATAAAATCCTGGCAGGAACCGAGAGACAGATTCAGCTCCACTCTGTTCAAAATTAAACCAAACCCTTCATTTTACCTTCTCTGAATTGCAAATACACCAAATACTATCTGCTTCTGGAATAATATTCCTTTGTTTTCACTTCTTGCATTTTCTGTTTAAAATAAAAGTAACGCTGTTTCCACGTCGTTAGTGATTTCTCAAATATTAAATAAAATGGCAGCAGAAATATCACGCTATTTTCTGCTTATTATGTCTCTTCTGCAGTAATTTAGAATAGCCTGGCAATACATATCATACAGGAAGTACATTCAGAAGGAAGTTTCATGGCAGGAAGGCAACAACCTTAGAATTTAAGCAGCTGAAAAAAATCTACATTTCCACTCAAAAAGGAATATTCTTATGCAGGGAAAAGCACGTAGGATGAATTCTAAGCTTTGTCTTTCACTTTTATCACTATTAAAACAGATTAACACCGAAGTTCAACTACAAACATCTCCGGGTGCCGGTAGCAGATGGCTGGATATTCAACAAATGCAAAATACTACAAATGCACAGACAGAAATATCTTTCGAGCAGGACACTGGAGGCCCGTTTTAGGTAACCTTCATGCTAAGAATCTCAGAGCTTTGCTTTTCTTTGCCTGATACAACGCTTATCGTCTTTCCCAGAAGATTTAACTTCAGGTCCTCATGACTTCTCTGTGCCAGGGGCCAAGGAGGGACAGGCTGACCCGGGAGCAGGGCTCGGGCAGACCCTGGCTGTCCATCTCAACATCCTCCTTGGTTTTAACTCGATTTACAGCAGTGCCTTCACCATCCGTTACTGCTGTTCTCAGCAGAAAGGCTTTGTCATGCTAATCCTGTTTCTGTACCACGGCGGCGGGTTGGGTTTAGTTGTGGGTTGGATTTTTTTTTTTTAGATTCATAACTCATCGATACCCCCAAAATGTGGCATCACCCTTCTGCAGCACGGAACAACCAACCAGGTGTGTTATTTCCCAGTACTGAGGAACACAACGGTATTTATACGCCATGTGAAGAAACCAAAGGGGAAAAAGCAAACTATTTTGGGGTTTTTTTTTTTATGGCTTTTGAGTCCATGTATTTGGAAACAACCAACCATGAACGTTCTCCACGTGTCCCCATTACTTACGGTTGAGAGGCAGGCTGGCATTGGTCGTCCCTAGCTTGTTGGCAGCGACACACGTATAGTTGCCAAAGTGCTCTTCTGTCACATTGGTAACAGTAAGAAGTGATCTTGTACTATAATTTTTAATAGTAATTCCTTGTTGGCCATTGATCAGTCTAGAAAGCAAAAAGAAAATGTCTGTAACTCATATACCCTAAGCAATAAATTTCTTTTTTTATTTATTTTTTATCTTTTTTTTTCTTTTTACAGACATAACTGGTAGCACAGGAAGCCAATGTAGCCTGTCAAGCAAAATTATCCCAGTGGCTGACTGGCGAGGCCATGGCAACACCAGAGCTGGGGGGGGAACACCTTCTGCCCGTGAGAACTACAGCCGAGAGAAAATACAGTTGGACACCCACAGCCCCCCCTGCCTGGCCACAGGGCAGGACATAGGCTCTCAGAGGGAGAGATTAGGCTTTAAATTGGGCAAACATAACTAAAAAAATTAAATACCCTGTATTTGGGGCAGAAAATTGTTATGGTCAATCTTTCAGAGAGTGTTTTTTTCAGCCTCTGGAGGCGGCTTCTGTCCTTACACACCTCCAGCTGGTGGCAGGTGAGGATCTGGGCAGCCAGAAATGTGACTATGTAGGATTGTGACCAACGTTTATTTCACAGGCCTCTACAGCAGCTAATTAGACTCCTGATTAGGAAAGATGTGCTCCAGCAGCCCTGCATCCCGAGACAGCAACCCGAAGAGAAACCAGGTAGGGGACAGAGCCAAACCAGGGCTCTTTTCACCCGTTTTGGTCCCTCTGGTTTGAGCTTCCCACCCCAAATCCCATAGGAACTGCGTGGGTCTGATGGTGCTTCCAAAGGGACGCCAGGAACACGAGGTAACCCATGGGGAGGTAACCCACCTCTGATGGACCAGCGAGGAGAGAAGGGTAACCACGTTACTAACACACAGCTGATTACTCTTAATTCCTTACATTCCCCATAAAGAGCAGAGCTCTGCATTAAGTATACAATTTTTGCTTGACATATTGAAAGATATAATCGTATATATATCCTGGGGATGAACGCAATCTTGTAGCATTCTGTCTAAAAGCATTTCAAGTCTGTCATTAATTGCACTTCTGCATATTATGGGTAGAACACTCCTCATCGTTCCTTGAGTGCCTCTGTTCCCCTCCAATCACTGCACGCCACTGCACATCCAGGGGGGGGTCTCTCCCCCGTGCAGCTCGTGCTCTCGGAGGACTCACTGCCGAGGACTTTGCTCTGCTCCACAGAGCCCACCGGTGGTGGAGAGGACAGAGCACAGCCCGTGGACACCCGTGAGGTTTGCAAGAAAAGTGAAGAATGTAATTGAAAAGCCTGGTCTGAACTCATGAAGTTCAACAAGGTCTAGTGCAAGGTTCTGCACCTGGGCTGGGGCAATCCCAAGCACGTATCCAGGCTGGGAAGAGAAGAGATGGAGAACAGCCCAAAGAAGAAGGACTTGGGGGTGTTGGTGGATGAGAAGCTCCACAAGCCCCAGCAATGTGGGCTGGGAGCCAGAGACCCCCCCCTTGCACCCTGGGCTGCATCCCCAGCAGCGTGGCCAGCAGGGCTTGGGGGGGGAATTCTGCCCCTCTGCTCCACTCTGGGGAGACACCCACCCCCCCCCCGCAGTGCTGCCTCCAGCTCTGGGGCCGCCACCATCAGAAGGACATGGAGCTGTTGGAGTGGGGCCAGAGGAGGTCCTGGAGATGCTGGGAGGGCTGGAGCCCCTCTGCTGGGAGGGGGGGCTGAGAGAGTTGGGGG
>JAOQGH010000004.1:33473514-33484510 GCA_025769975.1 Gallinago jamesoni
GGTGGGAGGTGTCCCTGCCCAGGGCAGGGGGGTTGGAACTGGATGATCTTTAAGTTCCCTTCCAACCCAAACCATTCCATAATTCCATGATTTTTTTGTCCAGAAAACAATGGGTGGTGGGGTTTCTGTCATCCCCACCTCCCTGCCAGCGCAGCTGCAGCAAAGAAACGGTGTCACCATCCCTCCATGTCCCTTTTAGGAAGTGGCTGACACTTGGGGGGGAACCAGAACTGGAAGTGGAGTAAATTAAATCAAAAAGCCACATAATTAACGGACCGAGGAGTCAGCGTTAGTTAGCATAAACCCAGCAGTTTTGAGGGTTTCCATTTGCAGTGGTAAGAACCAGATGCTTTTACTTTTGAATTAATTACTCCCCCGTGCTGCTCCGCCTGCCTTATTGACTGAGCACGGCCTGCATTACTGGTTTGGGTTTTTACCAAGGTCTTTCTTGGGCTGGAACAGCGTTTTAAGTTGTTCTGCAGCAACCCTACCCCTTCCTTCACCTTCCGTGCTTCTCTTATTCCAGAGAGGATGCCTACGCATCCAAGGAAGATCCTGCATCGGTGCCACCCCCGAGGGGTCCCTGCCCATGAGCTTTTGTATCCGGATACCTTCCTGCTATTGGAATACGTTAAACCACTATAACAAGTTCTGTTATTTCAAATGTAGCCTTGTTTGCTTTGTCAAGGATGAGGGAATTAATATTTTCAGACAGGCGGCTTCTGGGCTTCGTCCCTGGGGCTGTTTAATGTCTGGGATGTAATTTCTGTGTAACTCTTATCACCTCACACACTTGAGCAGTTGTGGGTTCCAGGAACTGGGAGTGAGCACCAGTTTCTCCTCTCTGCAGGGAATCCTTATAGTTTCAGAAGTCAAGCACTTCTTGCAATTTTAAGATGCTTTTACCAACTTTTCCCCAAATTTCTAGCCCCTTCCCAGCTCGCCCCGGCTCAGGGGCTGCACAGCCTCCTGGCAGCTCCACAGTTGACCCCAATCACCTTGAAGACCAGGAGATTTAAACAGGGTGTCTTCTGATTTTACATTTAGTTTTTAATGGCTAGTTTATGGTGAGATGATCCCTGGAGCCTGGGAACTGTGGGTTTGGGTTTACATTGATATAAGTAACGACAATACATTTTACAGCCTCAAAAGGCTCACTTCGCACACTGAACGTGGACTTAGGGTTTCAGATCTACCTCCCACTCTTCATTTATTCAACAATTGATCACTTTAGATCAAAAGATCTAAAAAAAAAAAGTGTCCCAATCCAAGACTAACTGAAGAAAATGGGGTTCTCTCTATTCTATTAGCAGGAAAATCAGCAGGGTGTGCACCCCCAGTATCGAAATTTAGTCTTGTACTGTATCTGCAAATTATCTGCAGGATAATGTACACGCTTCTCTGAACCACCTATGGAAGCTGACTCTCCTCAGTTTTGCCTTAAAACAGCAACTGAGCTGTCCCAGGCTTGTTCATGGTGGCTTCCCATCGCCCAGACATACAGAGGTAATACTGGAAAAAAAGAACCTCCACTTATATGGGGTTTTTTTCCCCTTTTTCCCGCAAGTGGTGGAGGTTCAGAGATCCCCAGTACCTCTGTAGTCATATATCTCTAGCATATCTGTCAACAACAGTTTATAAAAAAGGATGGACCATCAGATCTAGCAGGAGGACACAGTGGGACAGCACGTTTCTTGCCGGTTATAGCAAGCCCCGGGTGATGCACCGACTGAAACAGAAAACAGAAGGCACAACTTTGGGGTCCACAAATGCTCCCTCCTGCTGCTGCCGTGGCACTGAACGTGCTCAGGAGGAAAGGGATCGGTCGACGTTATAAATAGAAAGGTGATTATCGTGCTGGAAATGGCTAATTGAATCCACAGCGGTAAAACCTGCGCCACAAATACTGTCCCCATAAAATACATTTCTGCTGCAGCTCCCTCCCGACAAGTGTACAATATATTATGTATCTTTGGAAATTGGATGCACATTAATTCCTCCTACAGAAGAAGAGCATTCGCTGCTGTATACAGAAAAGCCTAATTATATTGTTTTCAGGAATACTTTAGGATATGGCCAAAGTGCAGTAGCTGTGACTGCTCTGAGGACGCGGGGAGATGAGCAGCTAATGCTCCTCAAGGGGAGCAGCTGGGCAGAGAGAAATGAGCTGACAGATGGCTTTCCGTGAAAAATGGTCATTAATATTCTCATGTCAGCTCCCAGGTCTAATGGGATGTGCGAGCTGAGAAACCCAGCGCTGGGAAGGCAGGAAGCTCCAGAAGCTAGGAGGTGCCTATGGACAGTGGTTCACAAGGGACAGCATCCACTTACTTTTGCATTGATACGTAAACTTCACAGAAACAAGCTCTTAGACAAGCTAAGAGCTGCAAAATAAAAAATTTCCTATTGAAAAATACATATATTTGCTTGTCCAATGAGTTGCTTTTAAAATAAAGATGACCCTGCAGAGGTGGCTGTTATCATTAAATAGCGCTAACGACCTCAAAGTGAAGCTGGTTGTCAACAACCCAAGGCACATGGACAGGTTTTAGGTTTTGAGCAGAGCGTGCCCCCCCAGCCCCTCTGGGATGCTGTGATGTTCAGCAGCTCTACTCCAGCCTGAGGACAATATAACTGTGGTCTAGACCCCTGATGGCACAGCTGGCTGAAGATTAGTAGACCTTATGCTTTGGTTGAAAGCCTTGCTCATGAACCAACACCCTGAGCAAGAAAGCCTATTAAGATTAATTTTTTCTTTTTAAATAATTTTAGTAGACTTTTTCAGTGCATTTCTGGTTATTATACTTAAAAGTCTGTAATTACTAAAGTAATTTTAAACATTAGGCTCATTATCACAATTATCAGTATCATGGCCAGACTCATTTTGGAGCGCAGAAAACTACAACCCCAAGGAAACCCAGAAACTCCCCCAAAAGCATGGCTCTCTGTAGCTGACACCTCCAAGCACCTGTTGCTCAAAGCTCAGGACACATTTCAGGAGAGAACCTGCTGGACTTGTCCTGAACCTGCAACCTGGTGTGGTGTGGAGGTGTCCCTGCCCAGGGCAGGGGGGTTGGAACTCCATGGTCTTTAAGGTCCCTTCCAACCCAAACCATTCCGTGGTTCTATGACTTGTCCTCCCGGGGGTACAAGCCCAACCCGGTGGTCTCCTCTCTCTTCCACCCATGGCATCCCCAGGAGCACGAGGGGGTCGGCGAGCGCCGGCTACTTACTTCCTCTCTCCTTTGTACCACTCAAAGACCGGGGCAGGAACTCCTGCACCTTCGCACCGAATCAGTCCGTTCCCTCCGAGCACCACACCGCTGGATTTAAGTTCCTGAATTGTGGGGGCAACTGGAAAAAAAAAGAATTGTAAAAAAAAAACAAACGGACATTTGCATCTGGATACATGGGTTTGCCTAAAGGCCGGCGTCTCTTCGGCGCGCTCTGCGGTGCTCGACGCCGGGCGCCCCTTCTCCAGCTCGGCTCTATTCCACCACGCTTCCTTCCAGCAGCACGAAAAGTTATCCCACACAGCAGATTCTGAGATATAGATTTTTCTGTGTATCTGGTGTAAAAAAACCACAACTGAGACATGAAGAAATATCAATCAAAAAAAAAAAAAAGCTGTTTTTTTTTTCCCGACTCACTCAACATGAAGTATAAGTATTCGTAAGCGTTAATGTCATACAAGTGTATTTTAACCCAAAAAACAGCAAAAAGCAGATGGAGCCCCGAGGATGCTGGGGGGTCTCGCTGGGTTTGGGGTCAGGATGCGGAGCAAAGACAGAGTCAGCACCACTCATCTTCTGCATCGAGCCTTCTGCAAGGACCCCAGAGACCACAGAAGTGGCCCTTGAGACCTTGTTTCACACATTAAAAGAACAAACTTACCTTTGCAATTATAAACCACGCGTAAATAGCATACAACAGCACGGCTTTTCCAGCACTGCACGGAGTACAGGTTCCTTGCAGGAAATGTATTTTGTCTTTTTAAATTGTAAATAGCAATAAACATTTTAAGCTTAGAACTGCAGGTACAAATAAAGATGAGAAGTGATTGTCAGTTTTTCCAGTTGCCAGAGAAAGGCAAGCGTAAGCTGAAAACAAAGCACAACAAATTCCGCAGGAAAGAGACGATCAAAGGAAAATCTGAACAACAATTGCCTCCTCCCTGGAATTTCTTTTACATTTTCTGTTTTTTAAAACCATAATTTATGTGCATCGTAAAAACACCGTAAAAACCAAAGCACAGAACTTATAAATAAAAATCTGTTTGTTTAGGGTTTGTTGTTGTTGTTGTTTTTGGTTTTTTTTTTCCTCCCAAGCAGTTTTCCAGATGTTGCTGTAAGGTGTTTGTGTGCAGGTGAAGAGCCAGCTGCCTCTCGTCTGCCTCTCCCACCACCCAGCGCCCCGCGTTGGGAGACCATCACCTCTTACAGGTGCCCACACACGGCTCTCAGTGCCCAACAAAACTGGTTTGGGTGGGATTAAGCAGGAAACTGGTTCTCTCTCGCGTCCTACCCCGAGTCAGGCAGACAGACAGACAGACAGACGGACTGCAATTTCCCACGGCCAGCAAACACACCCTCTGCTGCCTTCCTTCAGCATTCTCTTCCCAGTGACCACATCTAAATTCATTAACTTTCAACCAGCAACGTTAAAATTTCAGGTGGATAATGAATGTATAACCAGTTTAACGTGACCACGTCTCCAAAATCTGCAGAGGAAAATCATCAGATTTTTTGTGTTAGTGCGTGAAAATAAGAGGGACACAGAAAGCTTACTCCTTCCTGAGAAATCAAGCCGTTCACGCAGCCAAGACTTTTAAAAAAATTACTTAAAGCGAGCCCGAACACACGAGGAGCTGTGAAGTGCTCACGTTTTGCCTCTGCTTCTAGAGCACCCTGTAAGCAGCTGCTCCGAGCTCGGAGCTCAGCTGGTCCTTCTGGAGCACCCAAAAGAATAACCCTAAAACGGTGCAAGCCCTTTAATATCAGGAGATGGTACTTTATTCAACCCCTTTTCCACATCATCACGCGGCGACTCCTCGGAAAGCTTTGCAGTAAGAGGTAAACATTGTACAAAGGGAGGGGAAATATTTAGGGTGTTTTTTTTTTTTTTCCTAATTCAGAGTGGGTAGGATTATTAGCAAAAAAACTGAGTTTGGAATGAATACGCCGCGCTGTGTGCCCACTACACCGACAATATTTAACTCTCATGAGTTAAGCAGAAAAGAGCAAATACAGGGCCAGCTCATGTAGAAAGGTTATCTTTATTTTTTTCCAAAAAGTGCCTCCTTCACACTTCTCAGTGTGGCCTGCCCACCTTTTGCTTAGCGGGGTTTTGGGGGGGGATTTTTTGTTTGTTTGTTTGTTTGTAAATAAATGCAGAACATCACCGTCAATAAATTTTAAAACTAGATGAAGGATAATAATGTACAGTTTGCTGATGTTCTTCCGTGGGGGAGCCCCAGGCTGGTGGGAAGGGGGTGCTGGAGGGGTCCCAGCTCCACACCACAAATCTGGGCTGTGCTGTCCAGCGAGGCAGAGCTTTCCTTGGAAAAGTACTGAAAGGCTTCTGAAAAGAGGCTCTCTTAGATCCCCCCCTCAGAAGGATTTCAGCTGCTGTTTGTTGAGAATAAAAATAAAAATCAATATTCTCTGCCCTAGGAAATCCCCGGTTAAGGTCTGGAATGGAAACACAGACCGAAGACAGCTTCGAGCCACCGTTCCTGCAGATTTTTCGTCGTCAGGTTGTTTCCCTGCTTTGAGCCTGACCAGAACTGGTGTGATGCTGGCCCGTTTCTGGAGCACTGATTAGTAACGTGCCGAGCCAAAAAACCCATCAGAGCCCCCCGCTCCCGTCGGCGGGGACGGCTGAGTAACTCCAGATGAAATTACACACCGAAACACCCGCTGCTGCCGGTTGCCAAGGTTTGTTTTGGAAAGGAAAGAGACAAACACCTGGGAAGGGATTCTGGGACCTCCACTATTTCTTTTTTTATTTTTTTTTCCCCAGTGTTTTTCCATGCAGTCAGCAAAGGCCCGTTTTTGAGGGGCCACTGGTGTCTGTCAGGTGGCAGTTCTCCGCCTTCTTGTGCCCCCAGGCCTGCACGTGTTTGATTGTGAGGTCACAACGACCAGCAGACGGACTATATTGAACTAAATACATATAATTTGGCAAGAGGAAAGCTCATGTATCATGCTAACAAGAGCTCAGAAGGTTCAAGTCAACTCCGCCATCACAGTTACCCAATATACATGGGTTTTGTCATAAACAATCTCCCCAACACCCGAGCAGCCCAGTGCTGTGGGACGGAATCATCATAGAATGGTCTGGGTTGGAAGGAACCTTCCAGACCATCCAGTCCAACCATCAGCCCAGCACTGCCCAAACCCACCACTGACCCATGTCCCTGAGCACCACGTCTGCCCGGCTTTGAAACCCCTCCAGGGATGCGTGAGATCAACCAAAGCACCCAGGAGAAGAGAGGAATGGAGGCCGACAACATCCCACCTCCAGCCAGGGCTGGTGGGCATGGGTTTGGGAGAGGTTACAGTAAACGTGCAGAAAATAACATTATTTTTCCTCCAAGGTGGCACCCCAAGAACGTAGAAAATTCCCAAATTCATGTGGCAATGCTTCCCCCACCCTGTTCCTGCAAGTTCCGCAGCCCTGATTACCCCCACCTGACCTCCTCCACCTCATTAGATCCTTCTGCAGCTCTTTACAGCTTATTTTAGTTTTTGTATTGACAATAAACTTGCCAGCACCTTTGTTTAGGGTGTTATGAACAGCACGGGGGGCTTCCTGCCCCACACAGGGACCTGGGCGGGGGGGTAGAATCTGACCATCTTAAATCACTGAAGGGGATGATTTAGGACCTTGCTCAATCCCAACAGCAATTCGAAGCCTTCCCAAACCCCTTGGCTTCCTGCAGGGCCCTTGTGGCCACCACACCAGTGCCACTGCCCGCCCGAATCCCGGTGGCCGCGCTGGGGGTTTTACGGCTGCTTAGGGAATCGATGGCCAGAAGAATTATTGACCATCAAGGAAAACATTTCTCATCCGTGGGTTTAATAACGATGGCTTAAGGCATTACAGAAAATCATTTGGTATCGTTAACGACACAATGCTGCTCTGGTCAGCCGAGCGATCAAAGAGGGGCTAGCAAAACTCCTGGGTGGGCAAGAGAAGGTGAGGGATAAACACCAATGGACACCAGCTTAAAAGCCCAGTGAAAGTTTAAAAAAAAGATGACAAGAATGAACAGCTTTAATACATTTTAAATATTACGACTACACCTGGAAAAACAGGGGAAAAATAAGAGAAATTTTGGTTAAAGGTTCAACACAAAAGAAGCGGAGGCCGAAGGGAGGCACAGGGTAGGCATGGCTCCAGACAGCCTTCCCTCAGCCCCCACCAACGAAGCCTTTTCCAGGCTTTTCCCTCCAAGTGTTTCGTGGGAAAAGGTTCCAGTTGTGTGGCAGAGACACAGAGCAGCTTCCGAGCGCGTGCGGAGCACTTTGTTATAAATAATTATAAGCACACAAGTGAGCTAGAAAATACCAACTGGTCTCAAAGGTACAGAGCATCAGTGGGGAGTGGGACCGTCCACCCGGAGGAGCCTACGGGGGAGGAGGGAGGTGACAGCCACGGGTCCCCCAGGGGCCGAGTATGACAGAGAAGCCATTCGTGTGACAGAGGATGCCGTGGGAAAAGGTGACAGGGATGTTAACGAGACAACCTCATGTAAGACTAATAACTTTAAGCGTATTTGTCATTTTTATATTTCCTAAATAATGGTTATATAAAATAACACAGAAAAAAAAAATACTATTATCTGTATCTGCCAGCCCTACTGGGCTTTAGCGACTCTGATTTGTAGGTTTACTCTCCCTACAGCGCAGCCTTGCTCAGTCCTCCCCCACAGTTCATCCCCGCAGAGCAGAGCACTTCAAATAAATGCATCATTCCCGACTTGAGAAATAAATTACTGGAACTTACTTAACGTCAGCTTCTCAAATACGTCCAAATGCTTTGCTGGGAAAGGCTTTCTCCAGCGGGGGGCTCAGAGACTGGGCTTCACGGGGGTTTTACCGACGCCCTTTGGTGTTTGTCCCCATGTGGACTGGCACAGGAGGTAGGGCTGTTCTTGACCCCCAAAATACTTATATATTATCCCCATGGAATACATGCTTATTTTTGGATTTCCACGGGAAGCGTGTGAGAGGGACTGGACTTGATACGATCCCAGAGTGGGGCAAGATCGGTATTTTCTATGAAATTTTGGTAATTTCATAGGAATCAGGCAAGTCCCTCCCAGCAGAGCACAACGTGCCCCTACAGCACCCACCCCCCAGCCAGCTGAGAGTTGGTGCTAAAACAGCACGGAGGAAGCAGAGCTACTTATTCCCCACCACAGCGGGACCAGAGCACGACGCAGTGTCAGCCAGAAGAAGGATGCGACGGCTGAGTTATTCCTGTCCCACGACCAAATCTGCCATGAATCCCTTGGGAAATTCCCTTAGTTCAGTGTGGGAGCCTCGGAGGATGCGTTAGAGGTTCTGGGAGAGCGGGGCGATACACCCAGTGCCTACGCACGCTCCCACGCATGAAACTCCCCTTAGTTTTAGCAAAACAGTTGAAATTTCAATAAAGACCCCTGGTTCAGCCTCACCTGATGATGCCAAGTGCTCACCCGCTCCCAGAGCCCTAATGAGAAGGACGTGAAAACTCTCCTCCCACTCTCAGAGAGCTCCCCCATGATTTTCTGCTCAGCTTCTGCTCCTCTGATCCCACCAGCACCTTCTCCTGAGTCCGGCCTTTCCCAGGGAAACCAAATTCGGAACCCTTCCACCCAGAAGGGATGGCGAACTGCTGCGGGGTCTGGGTTCCTACCCAAATATTTTCATCCTGCTTTTAAACGTCTAAAGGAGCGGTTAAAACAACCCGGGGCAGGCACAGCAAGCCCGGGAAACAAACCCCCAGCTACAACAGGTTTCATCTTTTAACATTTTAATGAGCTTCGGGGCTTTTATGCATATTAGTTATGTTGCCCTAATTACTCATTATAATTCTAATGTGCATTTTATATTTAATTACAATGCTTATAAAGATTTGGTATGGACAGTAAATTATTGTAACTAGCATGTGCATGATGATTATGAGCTGAATTTATTAACTTTTACACTACCATTCAGGGCTGGCAACTTTCAATTTCACCTTTGTGATTAACCATATTGTCTGATTAAACTAACATTTTTGTGGCATTAATTGTAAATGTCAAAAAAAGTCTTTTATTTTCCCAGTTTTCATCAGATTTTAATTTGGCATCCAAACGTAGTCTTTTGTTGGTGAAATTGCTCTCCAGTGTGCTAAGATAAAGACTTTCAGGTAAGAGAACAGGTTTTCTGAGATCTGTTTTCTGCCTCAGAAGAACCGATATGAGCAATATTCAAATATATCCATTTATATACACACACACACACAGTGTTTTACCAATAAAGTAAGAAATCTTTACAAGTGAAACAGTATTGCTTGTACTTCATATAATTAATCTGGTCTTCCAATAGTCTAGTTTATTTAATTTCTCTAATTTATTCAGAGCAGCAACCCTCCCTATTCCCAAATTAATGGAGTGGTTTAATAAACGCCTCTTCACGTTGGAAACTTCTCCAGTGTGTGGCAACATTTAAGACATGCCTTTAACAATCACTGAGCTAAACAAGTAATAAGCTTATTTTTTCCGCCCTCTTTTCTCAAAAATCCCCATATTCAGTGGGGACTGGGTGTGTAAATTTACATAATTTTTTTATGCATGGTATTTTTATACACAAGGTATCAGTAAGAATTCAGTTCAACTCCTGCATTTCTAGGTAGAACCCAGCGACTTCTTTTTTGTGGTTTTCCCTTTCCTTTACAAACCAGTGTACTTTAATTGTTTAATTAATTAGCATTTTTGTAGATACCTTACACTAGCTGTCAGCAAAGGAGTGGATTCTCGAGCATCCCCTGCGGGCAGTCACAGGGTGCATCCGAATTTCCCCAAACCTGCACCTCCCTCAGCTACCCCTAACGCATGGCATTTTTATATTATTATATTGCTGGCTGCTGTGCAATTTGTGTTTTTCAATATAAAACCTCCCAGCGACGGGAGGAAAGCTTAAAATCCACAAGTAATTGTTACGTGGGAGAGAAAAAAAAATATAAAAAATCAGCAACACAAAATAATAGTTAATAAATAATAGGTGAGCAGACAGGAATTCTCAACAATGTGTTTTACAAGCATCTGAGTGACAAGAAAGAAGAGGAAGAAACTTAACAAAGGCTCCCCGAGCCAGCAAAGCAAACAAAGGCCCCCGGGGAGCTGGAGGTGGAACCACTGCTTTGGTTTTCTGTCCATCAGATTTTATCTTCCCGCTTCAGCTACTTAATCCTTCTGTTTTCCTACACGGCCTTTTTCTAGCCGTGATCCCTTGAATGTAGCTCCACAGAGGTGGTTTGTCCCCCTGCTGAAGGAGCTGCTGGGAACACAAGCCCCGTCCTGGAGCAGCTCATGCTGAAGGTGACAATGTCCAAGGGACACTCACAGGCATCTCCCCTGTGTCCCTGGGGTAGGGAACCAGGGTCCCCACGGTCACTACATGGACAAATACTTGTGTGTGTGTGCATTGACAGGCTCACACCAAACCCTCTTCAGCCACGGGTGAAGGGTGGAAACAGCCTCTGCACCATCAGGGGGGTGGGTGCTGCCCCAGGGGGGTTCCCGTGCTCCTTTTAGCCCGGCTGGGGTGACTCGCCATCTTTTTGCAAATACAATGGTCTGGGTTGGAAGGGACCTTCCAGATCATGGAGTCCAACCATCAGCCCAGCACTGCCCAACCCCCCCCTGACCCATGTCCCTCAGCACCACATCTGCCCAGCTTTGAAACCCCTCCAGGGATGGGGACTCCACCACTGCCCTGGGCAGCCTCTGCCAAGGCTCCACAAC
>JAOQGH010000004.1:33484610-33498611 GCA_025769975.1 Gallinago jamesoni
GAGGTGGAACCTCACCAGTGCTGTCCCATAGCTATGTCCCCTTTGATAGAACCGGTCCTTACACCATACAGGAATTCATAATACAAACAAAAACCTCAGCTCCACGTGCTCCCAGCTGTCAGGGACCTCATAAGGGACATGAGAGGAGCTGAGGGAGGAGAGCAGGGCAGGAGCATCTCCTATCTGCCTTTGTCCAACAGCTTCACACTCACTTTTCCTCAGAGGTAACTGAAACCACGATGGGCAAGTGTGAAACAAATCCTGCATTTGCATACAAGACTTGTCGGTAATTTAGAAGGAACAGATGCACAAAACATAAATGGGGATATAAAACGTTCAGTGTTTGGCGTCGTGTTTGATACAGTGGAGCCGGTTTTAATCTTTCATTGGCCAGTGCAGCTTGATTCAAATTCAACTGAAGTCAAAGTCTTCATATTGACTTCAGTGGGCTTTGAATGAGGCCCAGAAAGATCTGCAATAAAAGAGAATTTCACAGTTTTCAAAACAAAAAGAAGTTAAAAAAAAAAAAACCCCGCAACTTGAAAGAGCACTAGTATAACAAAGACAGCTCTTGTCATGTAATCCCTCTTTTTACACACTACTGCTCTTACTGCTGTGATTTGAGGGAGAAGTTGTCATCAATACTTTCTCATCAGCCAAGAACGGCCGAGCATCTGTAATTACCCGAGTCGAAAGAACAAACTTTTATGTCTCATGGGGTAAAACGCGGTATTGAGGGGACCCAGCAAACCCGCTGATGGTCTTTTTTGGAACATAGGAAGGGGATCTATTAGCAAAGGGTTTAAACCTCTCAGTGTGGTATAGAGGGAGGTGGAGAGGCACAACTTCGAGTCCTGAGCCCCACGTGGCCCCACAGAAGAAGCGAGGAAAGCCCGGGATGCAGAACTTTGTGCTGAAAGGCACAATACAGGGTCTTCTCAACCAACAACCGCCCAGCTTAAATAGTGGGAAAGATAAAGATATTTAATCCATGCTGTTAAACCTTGCAGCACTCCACGTCCAGGAGCAAATCCACATCTCCGGGTAACGCTGGAGGAGCAGGGGTTGCCCTGCAGAACAGGAGCACCACCACGGCAGGATGGAGGGGGATGAAGGATGATGTGCCCTCGTGTCTGTCTGGGCATCCTACCTGTGCTCCCCAGCTCCCCCCCGGGCACTCGGACCAGCACAACTCCCTTCTCTTGGCCTTTCCTACTGGAAAAGCTCCTGCACGACTCGCATGCCCTCCCTCTCCGCTGCCATTCCTTCACCTCAGCAATTTATCCAGACGTGTGTGTGGAGGGGAAAGGGGGAAAATGGGAATCAGCATCCCCGAGTGGTGCTAAGGAAGGAGGAGGAGGAGGAGGAGGGGGATGCTTTCATACAGCCCGTGCCAGCCCAGAAGGAAGAGTTGGCCGGGAGCCCGGACGCCAACAAACGCGAGCGCTTTCTCTCTGCTATTTCTCTCCCTCTAAGGAAGATAAAAGCAGTAGACTTCAACAAATTCCAGGAATTACTAAGTAGATCTTTTGGCAGCAAAGCTGAGGAGAAAGTGAATTAAAGTGAGCTGGTATTTTTCCAGGGAAAGAGCGTTTGGAACAAAAATGTAAAAAAAAATATAAAATAAATCTCAGAGCAGGGCAGAAATGCAGCGAGGAACCTGCTTGAGTCCCGCTGGAGGACATCCAGGAAACCAAAGCACAATGGCAGATAAACCGGGCAGGAGACATCAAGGGCAACTGGACACCACGCCATACCTACATTATGAATATCAAAGAAAAAAGCTTCCCCGCTGCTCAGTGCCACCACAAAACACTCGTGGTGGTGCCTTTCTATACCACCACCCTCCCAGCTTCACCCAACCTGAAAACACAACATGATCACTGATCAAAAACCTCAACACTGGGCCCCAAAACAACTCTGGGGACCCGCATCCCATTGGCCTGGCAAGGAGCCTTCTGATGACAGTTTTCTCAATAGCTCTGCACCTTCACCTTGGACTTTTTTTTTTTTCCTCATCCATGTTCCCCACGCTTGCACCTGTAAGTGTCACACATCAAAAGCTTATATCTGCCAGCAGATGACATCATCTGCCTTCCTCAGCTAAAAATGGGAATTAATGAGACATGATTTGCTGTTGGTGAACCCACAGTAGCTGTTACTCATCTCAGGTCATCCCCCAGGTACAAACACATCTTGTTACAGTTCCAGAGCATGTCTGGGGATGGGAGACACTTCAGGTGACTGACAACAGGCACCTAAGGGCCTCTGTCCCCTGGACCTCACCCAGCCTTTCCAAGGTCTCAGAAATAACAGTTTCTTCACTATTTGCTTTGTGTAGAACTTTGATTAAGGTTACTATCCTCATCTGGTAACCTAAGGCAACAATTAGCTTCTGGAAGACAGCCCTCTATCTACTATAGGTTAGGCTTGGTATAGAGTCCTGGTGGGTTGTAGGTGACCAACCTTCCCTTCTGTGAGCTGGTAGAGCAGAAAAGCAGAAGGCATGTCTGACTACACACAGTGCTGGGGAGAGAGGCCAGTTCCTCCAGGATGGATGCTCAACAGATTCAACACCTAGCACAAACCACCCGCTTCATGGGGCACCAGCGGGGTCTCAGCTGAAGTACCAAGCTGAGAAAAGCAGAAGGATTTGGGATTAGCAGAGCTGGAAAAGGTGATTTAGGAATACATTGCATCACTAAGTATGTGAGATGGAAGGAAAAAGGAGTCAGCTCTTCCCCCTCTCCTTTATGGGCCAGGCAAGCAATGAGCAACCAAAATGGAAGCAAGGGAGGGTTAGGTCTGGAAGGCATTGCTGGAAGAGATTGCTTAAGGAGACTGTCACAGTGCTGGTCCTCTTTTTTTTTTTTTATTTTAAAAGAAAAGGCTTTTGACAATTGAATATAAGCATCCGGACCTGAATTTGAATATAAGCATCTGGATAATTTGAATATAAGCATCTGGACCTAGACAGCAGCATCAGCCAGACTTCTCAGTTCCTCCTCTGGGTTGAATTTTTGTGGTCTCCAAGATCCTGAAATTATTCAGCATTAGAACAGTTCCTGTAACAGCAAATTCCTTCACTCATTTCTGTAGATACGAGTGTTGTGCTTAAGGTTATATGCCATTTTTCAACACAATGGGGGAAAAAAAAAAATTATACCCCTCTCAGCTCATAATAGTAATGGAATCTCTAGGTTCAACCTTAACTACAAAAAATGAGCTAAGTGCTGAAACTGGATTTGGAAATAAAAAGAAAAATAATTCAAAAGACAGAAGTAGAACTTTTTTTGCAGAAAACTTCTCTCGTACACATTGGATCTGATTTGATGTATTCTACATACATAACAAAGTGGCTAGGTGTACTCCCCAAAATGATATTTCTAAGGACAGAGCTCATTACTACTGTATAATAAATGGAAGCATAAGTCAGAGTTAGCACCGAACAGATTGTTTGGGGTTGCAAAGACAGCAGCTGTCACAGCTTGACAGCTTTCTTGTTAGTGAATCGGCTTCACTGACAGTCTTTTTGATTGAAAACCACTGTTCGCTGACAGTGTGTTATAGCTGATATACATATGTACCTCACCGAGAACGAGAAAGAGCCATAAAAGGTCCAGGAGCGATTGCTCTATCTTAAAAAAAGTGAAGTTTACATAAAGGCTTTTTGGTTTCTCCCCCCTCCCAGGTAATCGGCGGCAGATGTAAGCTGATAGGAACAGGACAATCCACACCAGTATGTGACAAGCACGCTCAGCCAAGCCCAAAGTGGTTTTTCTACCCAAGAAGCAATAAAGCCACAGAAATACCAGTTGCTTCCAAAGTGCTCCCTGGAGAAGTTTGTGTAATTGAAAAAAACCACAAAGTTTAGAACTCAAATTAAATAGAATAAAATTATATTTCTGCAGCAGCCTCAGAAATCCCCTGTGCAAAAGCACCACCACACACCAAGGACAGCCCAGGCTTCCTCGAGCACCTCAGGTAAGGAACCACCCTCTTGGCCATGCCCTGGACTCTTCACTATATGGGTGGGATCTTCATCCTCATGGCACCAAAAAAATTAGTGGGCTGTGGTAAAGGAAGTGTTGTATTGAAGAAAATACATCTCAGGGTCTTCCTTCGCCCCCCATCTGCATTTCTTTATAAGTTTTCCCATACAAAGTAATTTCTTCCTCCTCAGCTTCGTGGTATTTCAACAGACAGAAGCTGATTAACTGGGTATAATGGAGGTCACCTTTTATTCCGAGATCATATTTTGAAAAAAAGATGCCGTGCTGAGGAAGGTCACAGCCAGAAAACTACAGCCATTTACAAACCCCAGAAACAGCCCGGGCTTCAAGGTCTGTCCCTGATGGTCCTTTATATCCCTGTTACAACTGCTCCTTTCCAAAGGATGGCACGTATCTCTCAAGAGGAGACAGTAGACCCCAAGTCAACGCTCGGGTGGGTGCAGGCCTGACTTCACATGAGAAGTCTGGAAGGATGGGATTTCCCCGCTCCCACATTTAATTGCTGCATTGAAAGGCAATTCCCAATTTGCCCTTTTTCTTTAGATTCTCTTCTGCAGTTAATAATACCAGGTAGAAGAGCAGCGAGCACCTGAGTTTTGAGATATTTAATATCAAGCAGAATTTTGTTCAAAATACAGTGGAGATAGGGCATTTTGAACTGATTTTTTTTTTTTTACTTTTTTCCTGAATTTGTGAACTGTATTCTTTGGGTCTAGGAATTATTATCAACAGGTATCAAAGCCACTGCAGCATCACGGTCTGCAACGTCGCTGGTCTCTGGGAAGCAGCACTGAGCCCAGCCGTGCCTGCAAAGCATCACAGCTTCCATCACCAGAGCTCGTGTTGGCTCTACAGCTCTAAGGTTAAAAAACAAAATATTTTGAGGCTGATGTGATTTTATTTTTTATTTGAGGAGAGGCAGAAAATACGATGAGGAGCAGCTTTATGAATTATAATGCCTGAAGAACGACGCTGGCAATTTTCCCTTTCTTTTGCGTCAACAGCCCCGCTTTGTTTTAAGCCCTAAAAGCAGAAATAGGACTTCTCAAAGCTCCCCCAGCTCGGATCCAGCGTCTTCACCACGCGCTCGCTAATACCAACCAAATTGCAGAAGTTATTAAAACCTAATTTAGCAGCCTCACCAGGGGACGGGCAAGCTGTAACAATATCATTACGGTCTTTTCGGGGACAGAATGTCTTGTCGAGGCGCCGAGCGTGGCCAGGGTAGGGGCCAGCGGGGACCCTCGCCACGGGGCACCACGGCTAAACAGAGTCCTTTGGCAGAACCGTTTCAAGGCAGCAATGGCTGCTGCTGGAAAAGAAAAACAACCCCAAAACAACACAACAGTGGAAAAAAAAGAATCAGGGGATTGAGAATTTTTACAAGCCTGACTCACTGTTCAGACTCATCTTTTCATCACCCCGGTTGGTGTCACCAACTGCACTCAAAACCCCCTTCAGATGGTCACCTCAAAGGCACGGCGCTTGCAAGGGAGAGGGAAAACTAAGCCCAACACAACAACAAGGAATAAGCACAATTACTACAAGAAATATTGCTTTACAACGTGTTGACTATTATGAGAAATATTTTAAGTAATTGTTTTTGCTGAAGAGCAATCTGGGCAAGTGAATACTCCTGGAAGCTGAAGAGCTCTCCATTAATTTTGGCTATAGTCTGGAGTCTAAGGCAGCCTGCTGTACACTTCAAATTGCTTCTTGAAATGCATAAGCTCTTTAGAGATGACTCATCTTCTATTAAGACTTCAATTTTCCTGAAGGGTATTTTAGCTGGTATTTAAAGTGGGATCACCTGGAGGCTGGGGAGGCAGCAGTGGTTCAGGGCCAGGAGAAGGCTCTCACTCCAGGCAGGGGTGCTTTTCCTCAGCCACTGGAAACACATCCTTGCCTTGCACCCCATTGGGTTTGAGGGGGGTGGCACCACACCTGCAGATGTGACATTTTAGCACCTCCAAGGATGAAGGGAGCCAGCAGGGCATCAGCCCCAGTGAGAGGAGCAAGATCCTGATCCTGCTTCTGCTCCAGGAAAAGCAGCTTCACCAGGGGTGGATGCACCCAGGTGTCCAGAATCTTACTCTAACCTTGTTTTGTCTTTAAAATAGCAGCACTAATGGAAAAGTATACAAAATCTATTAAAAAAAATTTCAACTATTAATGATATACTGTTGACAAAGTTTTTTCACTGATATTAGGAGACCATGTCACGGATGCTCCATTTGTTACAGCACAGTCTCCTAGAGATGCATAAACATAATGAACAGCATTTATTGGTAAACCATAATTATGCATTATATGGACCTGTAACTATTGGCAGAGTGCAAATATGTGCAAATTAGTACAGTTATTTTTATTTCAAGGACTTGTTTTCCCAGGGACAAGGAGCAGAGATTATTTTCAAATGGGTAATCATGGCAGTCCTCAGAATTAACC
Organism: Gallinago jamesoni; assembly: GCA_025769975.1. NCBI lineage: Eukaryota > Metazoa > Chordata > Aves > Charadriiformes > Scolopacidae > Gallinago > Gallinago jamesoni. The sequence continues at coordinate 33,491,072 of JAOQGH010000004.1, forward strand.
ACTGCAGAAGTGACAAATAATCAGCACCCATAGGCTTCTGAAACAATAAAACCCAGATTTGAATAATAGAAACAATCGTCTCATCACTGGGTCAGAGATGCTGCTTCCCAAGAAAACAGTGCTTGAAAGAGGATTTGTTTGCACAAGCTTTAATAGCTTTTTAACTCCTCAGCGTGGTTCACACGTTGGTGTTGCAGACACACACTTTGCACAGTGAAGGGAGAACCCGGGGTGTTTTTTTTTTTTGCTGTCTTAAACTCTTAATTTGCCTTTTCAGCCAAGAGCTGAGCCATCACAGCAGCAATGCTGGTGTTACGCTGGAGCATCATCCCCTCTTCCACTGAAGGAGCCAAGATGTGCCCTTGAGCTGCAGCCTCAAGCACCACTGGTCCACCCCAGACCTTCATGGAGAGAGGAGGCAGCTCATCCAAGAGCCTGTTCTCCTTGCACATCTGCCCAGCACCTCTGCCAAACACAGGGTGCTTCCCCAAAAGAGCCAGAAAAAAAACCCCAAAAGACCCATTACGCTTGGCAGAGCAAAGCGGGGATTTTCTTTATTAAGATGAAAAACCTTCTAGTTATTTGTTGAAGGGGTATCTTGGGCACTAATGCTCCAGCTTCTTCAAATACAAGACCTCTTTTCATGTTGCCAAAGCCCTTGATTATGTGCGGTGGCAGGAGAATGCCATCTACATGAAGGAACATTATAATCAATTTTGTCACGCTTCAACATGAGCAACACTTTTCAGAAATGTGCAGTAACTGCACAGTGGTTTGCAGAGCTTAATAGTAAACTATTACACCGCAGAAAGAAATCAATGTTAATTTAGGAGCCAAATTGCACTCCAGTCAGAAACTTGAACTATATTGTTTTAATCTGACTTCTGAAATGTTAATAAAAATACCTGAAGGACATAAAATGACAAACATTGTTTTCATCAGAGGCTTCTTTCTCTACCAGCAAGGAGAGGATATTTTCTTCAACTCAACTGCATCCTTTCCACACCCCACCATTTGAGGTGGTTTTAAATATATGACCAGTTTTTATCGAATCAGCATATGCTGTTTTTCATTCAGTGCCGCTACGAGATAGGACATCATATAACTCATATGAGTGATCTCAGTGATGAGAACAGCTTGCAAATTAAATAAGAATTTAGTCCTAACGATGGCCAAAAATAACAAAAAAAAAAATATCCAAAAGTAAGCCAACCCCAGCTCCGATTACATTGTACATGATCAAAAGCTCCATTTCGCAAGATAGCAGAGAATTTGTCAAGGATCTTTATCTTATGTAAAAAAAAAAAAAAACCACACACTCACAAACCACTCCAGTTCTTATTTGCACTGGTTTCACCTGGAGTATGTTTCTCGCAGCTCCTCACCCGGCTGGCTGGACCCAAAGACAAGCTCGGTTGTTATTGACTCAAGTCACCATCAACGCTTTCATCCCCGCTGTGCTGGCACCCCATCTCCTTCAGCTGGAGTGGGTGGCTTTGTATTCTCGTGTATTTGACCCCCCGATACAGAAACTAATTACACTGTTATTTCCCTGCTCCCAGCCGTGTGTTATGTGCTGCAGGAGAGACGTCCTCTCCATCGCTCCTCCAAAGGGCTTCCTACCTCTTTTTAATTGAAATGGTAGCTCAGGTGTCAGAGTTATAACTACTGAATTAGAACATCTGTACAACACAGAGAATCCAATTTTTAGTAGTAGATTAATATAACACTTAACAACAACAGGAAAAACATGTCCATCAAGACCATCTCTTGACTAATACACAAACCTCTGTGCCCACGTCACTCCTGACCCGCTGGTGTTGCAGGCTGCCAACGTGTTCCTTGAGAAGTCTTTCCATGGTTACCCAAGAGCACATCATGGGGCAGCACTGTTCTCACCATAAGAGAACGTTAGCACACCTCTCACTTTGATCTTTTGCAACAGCTTTCAGATGAAAAAGAGCAGAGGGGAGGACACCATCCATCCCCCAGCTCTGTGCAGGAAGGGCAAAACTAAAGGGGACCAACCCTCCCAGCCTTCTTCCCGCAGAAACCAGCACATCTGTGGAAAATGGGGCTGCCTGAAGTCATGCTTTGGATGCAGATCACTCCTGGCCAGGGTCATCTCTTACGTTTACAGGCTCTGGCCCAGCACACGAGTCCATGGTGTGCACCAGCATCACCCTCACCCACATCTCTGAGGCCAAGGTGGTTTGAACAGAGTCACGTTCTGGAAAGGTCACACTGCAATAAGCCGCACTGATCCATTAACAGAATCAAATATCAACAGCAGTCAAGTGCCCAGGAGTCCCCAGTGTGACTCAGCAGCCAAAATCCCAGCTTTGAATGGCAACCTGAGAATTTAGGAAAACGTGTTTCACAGAAGCCAGGAAAACCACACTCTGGAGGGCTTTTAGCTTTTCAGAGTGTAATTCTGGTACTTCAGAAGGGTATTGCAAAGGTCAGTCTTCCAAGGCTCCGTGCACATGGACCTTTTGAAACGGTTGGTGGGAATTGTGGCCGCTCAGTGCCTGCAAATTGCTCTCCCTCGTTACAACACGGGGAAATTCTTGGTGATGGAAGAGGGAGTGACCTACACGGTGCGGTTTTAGATGTGTGAGTTTCAGCCAGATGGATAATACCAACCACTGCGACACCAAGATAAGGTCTTTCTGCTCCACGGTCAAATATGAACGTATGACTTCATCTCATTTGGGTGCAATTCTGTTTGAAGAGTTGACGTGACCAAATTTACTTGATATAAATGTCACCGTAAAGAACGGCAGTAACTTCTCCTCCACATTTTTGTTCTGTCAGAACTGGGTTTAGCTGGTCTAAAAGACCAAAAAAAAAAAAAGCTTTGTAATTGGAAGGAAGTGCCCTCACCAAGGGGAAACATTTGAAACATTTGTGCTTCAGTTTCAGGTCCTGCAAGGCGGAGAGGTGCAGCAGCCCTGACTGCAGTTGGTACCATAAACTTCTGGTACAACAGGCAAGGAGGCTGCTCCTTCTCAGGCTGGCTGACAAACACACACACACAATATTGCAAAACCAGAGACTCACATAAACACATACAACTGTTCAATATGTCATCCATGTTGTCTTAAAAAAAAGAAAAAACAAACCCAAGAAATTGCACTTATGGATCAAAATACATTTCTGTAGCTCACAGGTTTCTCCAACCCCTGGTCTCCTAAAGCCAATGCTGACCGTATCCCCCAAATCCTAAATTTAGTCAGGGACATGAATATGAAGCTGCACATCTGTAGCTGTTAAGAACTGAAAGAACCAGAGTTACTTATTTGTGCTTAAACAGAAGCTCCCCTTCTCTTATTATAAAGTGGAAATTAAAACTGCAAATTGCTCTGAGTAATTTTATACTCAGTACCAAAGCAGGGAAAGATTGAGACCTTGGGAAAAATATTTGGGCCTTGCCTTTTTATTTAATAACACATGCAACTTGATTAAGGGAAATTTCCTTTGTTGAATCCAAAATTAAAAATAAAACTTTGCCAAGGAAATGTGTTGGTTTTTTTTATTTCATAGGTCAGCAGCAGTTCACAGCAAGGCACTTTCTGGGAAAACAGAGTCACAGCAACGTGTCTGGCATCAGGAGCCCCAACAAACACTGAAGTCCTATAGCATTTTTTCCCCAGCCGGTTTGAGGTTACAGATATAATTAGGTTAGAGTGGCTTGTACAGTATGTCTGATTTCAAAGTAAAATCAGAGTATTATGCATAATATTATGCAAAGCGCCATAGCAACAGTAAGGCAGACTTCTAAGAAATGCTAATGAGATAAGCTGTTCTGCAAAAACCCTAACCTGTCCAAGCAAAAAAAAAAAAAAAAAACAAACACGTTACTTAAAATTCATACGAGAAACTCACACATTCCTTCCACAACCCCCCCCCCAGCATAAAACATCTCATCACACCATCCCAGCAGGAGGGTGCACAAGGTCTGTACAGCAGACACCTTTGGTAACCGGCTGCTCCCCGAAACCCCCATCCCACAGAATTTTCAGCTCTGGGTGAAAACCACCCAGGAACACAGATGGCAGAGCCCCAGAAGGCAGGCAACAGGTCCCTCTGCCCTGGACCACCCCAACCTGGGTGATGCAGAACCTACTCTGAGCACACGGACCTGGCATCCAGGGGCAGAGCAAAGCTTGATAGAATCATAGAATTGTCTAGGTTGGAAGGGACCTTAAAGATCATCTAGTCCAACCATCAACCTGACCCTGACAAAAATCACTAAACCATATTCCTAAGGATGGAAAAACCCACCAAACCAAACAAGACTTTAAATGATTTACTAAAGAATACGAAACATCCACAAAAATGAAAGGATAAAAGAGGCAGAATTGTCCTAAACACAGAATTTGACCAATTCAACCACCACAATGAATTGTTTTATCTCTCAGGCTAAGACAAGGAAGGAATAACTCAGCTTTGTACTTGAATAAAGCAAACTGATACAAAACCAATTGGCCTAATAAACCTTAAATATATTCTTAAGAGCTGGATTAAGCAAATGCAGATCTACAATGTTATTTCTGAGGTGTGGGGCAAGTGCCTAACAGCCTTCAAGAAGCTTTTTCAGAAAAGGAGAGAGCAACAGGAGCTGGGGAATCACAACCCAGTCCTTTTATCTCCAGCCACCATAAAAACACCCTTTAAGCAATCAAAGATGTGAAAGCACCTGGAAGATAATAAGGGGAGCAATCCTCAACAGGTCTGTTAAGAATGGGTCATGCCGGGTCACCAGTTCCTGCCGGGACCATCAGTGGATGCCAGAGCTTTGCCGCAGCGAGTGTCTGACCACGTCTCCATGGACAAACACGCTGGGCTTGGCTGGAGGCTCCCTTCACCTGAGGGCACGTTGTCTGGAAGGCTGTGCTGGTGGGGCTCTGTCCTGCCTGCTCTGCATCACCCCCGGCCTTGTTGCTGGTGGGGGTTTTCATTAATACCATTACTGAGGATGAGAACCCTGGAATGACCTTGATAAATTGAAGAAGTGGCCTGAAAACTGGATGGAACCAAACAGGAGCCAGTTCAACACTTAGGATTCATTGGTGAGGAGGCAAAATAACCGTTCTGCAGAGATTGACCAGGGCTACTGGGGTAAAAACCTGCTGTCCCAGGGAAGGCAAATGTCCTGGCCAGGTATACGACCAGGCATCAGAAATAATCCCTCCACATCCTTGGCGATGCAACACCTCACCTGGCACGATAGCTGAAGTTTTAAATACCTTATTCAAAAAAGCCCTTCCCTAGCACCAAGTGATCAACAGAAAAGACACATTTAGTCAGTCCCTCAGAAAACACGACCTGAGAATAGAGATGAGATGAATCAGGGCTGGGGAATACGAGGAGGTAAACAAGGGGAACAAGTCCACTGTTTCCAAAGAGATGAAAAGGTGGCAGCAATCCATCCTCCGTCCCCCAGAAGACAGGTGAGGAATGGGGCTGTAATTCTGCGAGGAAGGTTCCCATTACACACTGTGAAAAATGTTCAGTTAAGAGCTGTGATTGAGTAGAGTAGGTGGCCCGTGGAGCTGCCACCACTGGAGACACCTCACCCAGGGACTGGCCGGACATCCATTGGCAGCGCTGATTTAGGGGCACAACTGGCAAGGTTGATGCAGTTCTTACAGGCTGTCACGTGGTCTGGTCACTTCCATTTTCCAGTATTTTCAGTATCTAATGGAAATATATCTGTAGAAAGAGGTGCTGCTGCATGTAGGCACGGCTCAACACCTAGAATATTTTGAGTTACCTTTATATTGTTTGTGTTTACTCCCTACAGAATTTGGTAGATGAGCCTCCTCTTCTCTCACCTGAAGGAGGCAGGAGAACTGCTGCAGGTGGAGCCCAGGCCACACTGGCATCATTCCTCGGAAGCACCTTGTGCCAGGAAGACTTCTTGGGAGTCCTGGCTCAGGCATGAAGACCTGTCCTCCCTCCTGTGCTGCCAGGAGGACCCCAGGGCGGCCAAACCAACAGAATCGACAGGACCAGATCCCACCAGTGCTTCCCAGTGCCAGATGGGCTACCTCAGCTCAGGAACTGTAATTTTCACCTCCCCAGTAAGCACCGATGAATCTGCCCCTCAATTTGCAGCATGATGGGGGTCATAAAGGCTGAAATTAAATTATTGTCCTTTAATTTCAACTGATTTTTTGGGCTTTTTTTTTCCTCTCCAAAGCCACCAGACCTTAAATCAGTAAAGTTCCCAAGATCCAGCTTTAAACAGAGCTGTTCAAGACACATTTACAGGAAATCAGAGCCTTAATGTATATTATCTGGGGAAAAAAAAAAAAGAATGCTTCAATACAGCTTCACTTAAAAACTCCACATTTGCTACTTACTTATGTAGCTGAAAATTTTAGATAAATTAAAATAAATGCTGGTTTCCTCACGCACACATCCCATTCTTCATCATCTCAGCATGGCCTCAACACTTCTGGACATTCTTGCATTTAGCAACGGCCTTTAATATTTTTTTTTAAGCCTGACACTAATAAAGCAGAAGAGGCAGCAAAGGCAGAGCCCCACATGTGCCCTTTCAGATGGAATATTAAAGTCTTGCTAATCCAGCCACCGCTCGCTCAAAGTGGGGTTCAATATTATCAACTACCAGTAAGTATTTGCTTCATAAAACGTAATGGAAAAATGCTAATAAGATTTACTTGTGAAATGAAATTGGATTATATCTTATCTATTTTAACTTGATTTGGTATAGTATTCCTTCTTCATAAGCCAGCAGCTTCAATTTCTTTTTTTTTTCCTTTTTCTCCTCCCTCCTCTCTCAGAATTCAGGCAGACAAACGCACCACGGATTCTCAGGCCACCATTTTTAAAAGGGAAATTATGGGGGACAGACATAAATTAAGCAGAAATTGTAGATTATGCAATATGAAGCAGTATAAAGGGAAAAAAAACCCTCATAAAGCCATTAGAGTTATAATTTATGTGCTGTAAGGCAGATAGCAAGCCGCTTGTTTATGTACAGTTGGAAGCTGCCCAGCCAAGGAACTTGAAATTCAGAAAGTAATTTAAACCTGGTAATTTTCTTGTACATGCTTGGATGGCTGAACAGCCGCTATACGCGATGAATATCCATATTCAAAATTATGCTTATACCCACCGTAACCGCTCAGGGCTCATTGATACATTCTATTAACCGGGCACAAGAAAACCTTGATTTATTCTGCAGTTATCAGGTCTGCAGTAAAGAACGTGCCTTTTAATAACAGGGAGACAGTATTAAAAATTGTCAGCAGCAGTGGTTAAACGATCACATTCACGGGAACACGGAGATCACACGTCAAGAGGCGCCGCAGGAGACACGGTGGAGGGAGACAGAGGAATGGATGGTTTCTCAGAAGAAGAGACAGGACTGAAGAACACAGAATCACAGGATGGTTTGGGTGGGAAGGGACCTTCCAGCCCACCTCATTCCACCCCCTGCCCTGGGCAGGGACACCTCCCACCAGCCCAGGTTGCTCCAAGCCCCCTCCAACCTGCCCTTGAACCC